>OZ038496.1:61254901-61319901 GCA_964036315.1 Acanthosepion esculentum | reverse complement strand
GTTTTTCCCTAAGGAATGTTTTCAGACAAATAATTTTATTGACAAAACCACATCCATACACAAACAGAAAATACAATAAACATCGATTAGAGCTTACATCTGAATGTTAAATATACAGAGACGTTCAGTATTTCAATGTAAATTTTAACGTCTGATGCATTTAAAGTTGACCGACTTCATTCAGGTTTGATCGCTTTTATTTTTTATCGTCCTTGTTTTTAAATTATCACTCATTGTATTAATTTGTAATGAATCCCGATAAAAAACAAATAAAATAAAATATATAAACAAAAATAGAAAGGATTCAAATTAAAATAAGGCATTTGTGCTTTCCTTTAAAACCCTTATCACTTTCTTTCTCTCTCTCTCTGAACTTTTTCAATACTTTTCTTTCAACTAATGACAAGGCAACTCTCAGGTAAAAAGAGAAAGAAGAAGAATAAAAATGATTAAAATTAAAATAAGGCATTTGTGCCTTCCTTTAAAACCCTTCTCTTTCTTTCTCTCTCTCTAAACTTCTCTTTCAATACTTCTCTTTCAACTAACGAGAAGGCGACCCTCACGTAAAATAAGGAAGAAAAAGAAGAAAAAGAATTAAAATTAAAATAAGGCATTTGTGATTTCCATTAAAACCCTTATCTCTTTCTTTCTCTCTTACTCTCTGAACTTGTCTTCTATACTTCTCTTTCAACTAATGAGAAGGCAATCCTCAAGTAAAAAGAAGAAAAATGATTCTAATTGAATTTGTGCTTTCCTTTAAAACCCGTATCACTTTCTTTCTCTCTCTTTCTATACTTCTCTTTCAACTAACGAGAAGGCAACCCTCAGGTAAAAGGAAGAAGAAAAAGAATAAAAAGGATTCAAATTAAAATAAGGCATTTGTGCTTTCCTTTAAAACCCTTATCTCTTTCTTTCTCTCTCTCTCTAAACTCCTCTTGCTATCTCCCTTGCCTCTCTTCTCCCAACCTACGAGAAAACAACCTTCAAATAAAAAGAAGAAAAGATTGAACCCGGTCGTAAAACAACGGAAGCCTACTTATTTGTGACTGAAAATTACCAAAAATCAAGGAGGCACCACGCTTAACTTCCATTATTAAAAAGAATGAAAAATGAAAGGAATGCCGGAAAAAAATAATTTGGACTAATAAAAAAATTAACACAAAGAGACTTTTGATGTCAGCTGAAACCAATGTTTGCGCCAAATTCCGGAGCCTGGTCAGAAGGATATAAATCTGACACCTCTAGGCTAGAGACGGATGGGACGAGGAGTGGACAGAACAAAAGAACGCAACCGTAGAGAAACCAGTCATGTGTGACGTGTGAAGAAATAGTTAATTAGTAGTGTTAATTATATTTCCGCCCTGCTTAGGGCTGACAAAAACACAGTAGATTGACACTGACCCATTTCTAAGATTACTACTATCCATAACATGGTCTTACTTCAAACTACCACTAACGGAACTTCTCCACACTGCTACCAATATCCGCCTTATTAACGAACTTTTTGCTACACCAAAGGACTCACTTATTACTCTAAAGAAAATAAAAATCTATTATTCATTTGAAACCCTTGAGTCAGTTCGTTTTATTCCAAAATTTCATATAAAATAATTATCCTAACACCCACTCACAAATTTAACAGTAATTTTGTGAGGAAAGGAAATATGTTGTATGACCCTGGACGTAAATTTACCGTAGATGTTTCTAAAATTATTTATTATTATCATAATTATTTTTTTTATCTCTATTATAATTCTGCTTTTTCCTTCGTTCGTTAGTTAGTTCTGTAGATACTTCGCACGACCGTTACACCCTACTAATACTCCATAAATAATGGACTATTCTGTTTTGACCGCGTGAAAACACGGAACTGACATCAGAGACGCTACTTGGTTTCAGTGAGAAAAATGAAAGAAAGGAGGGAAGATAGATGTGTTTAACGTCTGTTTCAGTGAAATGGAAAAATCTTTTCATTTGTACACCCTTACTTATAAATAAATTTATTAATAAAAATGTTTGCAAGACAGGTTTTCAGCTAGTTATTAATTATTTTCTCCTTTGCATATATAGTTAAGTTAACTATATATAGCATACGTATATATAGGATTGGTTCCATCAATAGAAGTGTTATTTTGACTAAGGACGTTATTTCTGGATGAAACTAGTCACAAGACAGTTTTCTGTTTTATCATCTATTTACACACACACACACACACACACACACACACACACACACACACACACACACACACACACACACACAAGTTGTATCAGAATAAGCATTTGTTATATCCTTTCTACATGGCCACTTTGTGATACAAAGCGCAACGCCATGTCGTTTGTTACAATTGCGCATGTGCAATGTGTGTACTTATATATAAGCCTTTTCTATGTATTTATTATGTGTGTATTTATATGTATGTTCAAACGCGTCAGTTGCAACGATATGTTAAGACATTCTTTTTCTCTCTATCAAAGTCAGTTCACATCAGAACTATCACTGTGTTTAAGGCTGTTTTCCCTGTATTTAGTTAGCCATACCCACAAACTCACACGTCTGTCTATGCTATGCATATAGATATATATCTAGGAATTCAAATTAGTGCATCAGACTATGTATAATATATTTATTTTCTTATTGGACTTTGAAGCTTCCGGTGATATCACAAAACAAAGAAAAAAGAAAGAATATTGAGTGTCAGCGCTCTTAGAAGCGAATCTGATGCTCTAAACAATGAGAAATATATCAAAATGCATTTTTGAAGATTTAGCTGATATTATCACGATACTATTCCGAATTTGGTAAAAGTACGAAATATGCCCGACTATTATAAACGGGGAAAGCAATATCGGAATTAAACCACCAGGATCAGTTATGTATCGCATATTTTTTAAACTATAAAGAATGAAAGTAATTGCGAATACATACTAGGTAAGACGTTTAACCATTTTTAGACGGGTCAGTCAGATCTAACCGACTTGATTTTTGATTTTTGTTTATACAAATGATTCAATTGGCCGTAGAGGAACGCTATTAAAAAAAAGCCTGGCTATTATGGCGGTTTCCATGTGGTAATGACGTGCTTCGAAATAAGCGATTTATTTTGTGACTTTACATCTATAGATAATCGAATTTCGAGACCATGAAAATCAGGCTATTCTTGATGATTGTGACAAGTTTGAAGCGGAGTAAAAAGATGAATTTCAGAATTTTACAGCATTCGATTTCCATGAGAAAAAAGATGATAGAGAGGGCAAAGCTGAGAAAAAAATGTAAGAAAAGAAATGAATAAATGTTCTCAGATGTGAACTTGTATTTAAAACTCCAATGAGATTGCCGGAGTTAGCTCCTTAATTCCCTAATTGTTCACTAGGGGTTGTTCTCCCTACACTATAAATACTGGGCAACTTCTTGCCTCGTTCTCTTTTTCATTTCTTCATTTCAGCGAACACATCTACAATGTGAGCTCTCTTAGAAGATAGCGTCTCCCCACTTGTGGGAAGACGCCGTGAACATGAAACACACATAGACGTACGTACGAACATTCAACAAAATACAAATTCTACGTTCACACACAAACACAAATGTTAATGTCTTTGTCACTTGTAAATTTGTTGTTTAACACATATATTTGTTGATATATATATATATATATATATATATATATATATAAAAGTGGACATGGAAGTCAGCACTTAGAGGCGACAGTCTGTTTCATGCTAGTGCAGTCGCCTGACGATTGCACTAGCATGAAACAGACTGTCGCCTCTAAGTGCTGACTTCCATGTCCACTTTTATATTTACACACGCTCTATCTCTGATATTGAGCACTTTACCCCATAAATATAGCACACTTTAAGACTATATTTCTGTATATATATATATATATATATATATATATATATATATATATATATATATATATATATATATATATCGGTTTTGTTTGTTTTCTTTACATCTTCGGTTGGGTTCAACTTGAGTACGCCATTTTCTTGTAGTTGGACCTTCTTCTAGCAGGAATAAACAGCACGTGTTCCTATTACAACAACACTCAAACCCACACGGTCCTCTACAAGATAAAAGGTTTCTTAAACTTGTTCGCTGTTGGGTTAACCATTGAACTCAATCACTGTTGATTGTTTCTTCATTGCTCGTATTGCTGAGTTTATAGTACACAAGGCTGCATCAATAAAACCGCAACTTGACACGGAGTTATTTAGTTGAATTTTGACTTGAAAATTTCACTGTATAATGTTCGATATTATAATGATAATAGTGATATTAGTCATTTCCTTAAAAGGAAATCATTGGCCGAACAGTTTATAAAACCTTTCTCTTGAATCATTTTTCAGGAACCTAGGCTTTTAAACTTCTCGAACCACAATCGCTCCTTCAACTGCTGATGGGAGTTTCCTTTATACTCTTTTGTTTAAGGTAGTGTGGAAAGTCAACATCTTGATTATGCCATTATTTTCCCTTTTAGTTACATTACTACCCATTTTTGTTGTTGCCGCTGTTGAATGTCTTCAAGTGATATGGTCTTTGCTATTTGGTAAAGTTCTTTGCTTGTAAACCTGTAGCGCCAGTCTTTAGGATCTGACGAAGGATATTTTTTTTTATTAAGACCTAAATGATTCATTCGCTTGAAGATATTTTTAATAATTGATTTGAGAAATCGGTTGTATATAGCTGATAGTTTAGACAATTTAGACATTTCTGTCCGAGCTGGACGTCATACATGGCATCCATATAAGAGTCTAGATCTGACGAGGCTATTTAAATTAAATTGTTATGTTGAAATTCAATAACATGTTGATTCATTGTCTTGATATTCAATCTGATGCCATTGTAAAGATTCAGGGGTCTAGATTTCTCAAGAATATGACTGGAGGTCTCCCTTTTTCCCGAATGAGATTGGTTGGAGGGAATTATGTACAAATCTTTTTTTTTATTATTTTAAACAGAAAATAATTATAGGATGGAATTCCAATATTTATTGAAGTAAATATATTGTCTATGTATTTTATTTTTATCGAATTAACACCAGTAATTATTTTCTTTAAATCAGAAAATATTTACTTCATTTAAAATTTATTTGGTTTCATATTACTTTAAAAAAAGTTATTTTACGCTTAAATTGTTTTTGTCAGTAAAGTAAAAAAGTAAAGGCAGAGATTGATTTCAGGAAAAAATATTGTTAATTGAAAAATAAATCTCTCTCTATACAAAGTTGTAAACCGTCTTTCATGTCCTGTTTACAATAGAAAATTATATGATATACAGTGTAACCCGGATATAAGAGACCCTGATATAAGAGAAACCCGGATATAAGATACTTCTTCTCCGGTCCCGACAACTCTCTTATATCCGGGTTACACTGTAATATAAAAATATAAATATTTTTGAAAGCATAAATATTTTTTGAAAATGTAAATTGAGCAAAATTTTTATTAATAATAAAAAATAATTCAACAAACAGAATTTTTTTACTTTTTAATTCTGCTGATAATTTCGAAACGCTATAGGAAAAATTGACAGCCTAATCCGCAGCTAGGTTAAATTTGAGACTCTAAGGCTAGTGGATAAAAACGTTGGTTTGTTAATTTAGTGACAGTGGTTGTGAATTCAATCCCTGGGTCGGGTAGTGTGTATTTGCACTCACTGGAAACGGGCGAGTAATAACTGAACAGTGTACTAAATAAAATAAGAACTAGACAATATCCCTAGACATGATCAGTGGAAAAGTCTACCCCCGAAGATTAAATAAAGGATTGAGTTCAAAATTCCCTGTAGGTTATCCAGATCAATATACACCTGAGAAAGGTCGTATTATAACAACAACAACAAAGATGAGAACAATAATCCGAATATAAATAGTATAATATTTTTTTCTGTTATTTCTTTTATTCTTCAATAACAACAACAACAATAGTAATAAAAAGTAGCAGCAATAAATAAAATAATAAAAAATGTCTTGTGAGTGTTAAATTTTCCAAGCCCCTTTCCCTCAAACTTTAACTGTCTTTTTTTTATTTTAAGTAAAAGTTTCCTCGAGTGTGCAAGAAAAAAAGAAACGAAAAAAAATCGAATTTTTGTAGAAGTCCCTGTTGCTGTTTCGCTACTTAAACTATAATGTCAATCAAGTGTTTGCTAAACTTGTGAGTTGATAATTTCCTGACAAAAGGAAAACATTTTGAAGTTACATCGTAAAAACTTGGTACAATAGTTTTCATTGCACCAATATTTCCAGTCGACTAACGAGGTCAATACCTCACCCACCTCATCTGTTCCCTACCTCTCTTCTCCACTAAACTAGTACTCACCACACATCAGTTTGCTTTTAATCCCTTACAGTATATCCATTTCTCTATAATTGGTATTTACATTCTGCGTACATGTGTGTGTGTGTGTGCTTCACTGATGTAGTCGCTTATCAGTAATAGTACTCCTCCCACCGTCAACCACTGGATGATAGACAGGTAGAACAAGAACTTATCCAACAAGTCGGTCGGGTCTAAGCATCAACGGAGATAATGATAATATTCTGGCGCCGATTGACAAGAAGACAAAAAACATAAGAAGTCCTGAGAATGTGAGATAATTTTTCTCTCAGCCCTTTCGCGATCAAACACACACATCATATCCATCTTTTCCTTGTTTTTTTTTTTTTTTTTTTTTCTCGGACCTTTCACATATTTCCTACCTGATTCTTCTATTATTGTTCCCTTTGTTGTCTTCGTTTTTTCTAATGCCTGTTCCCACCCCATATTTTATTTTTATTTCATATTTCCTGTTATATCACACTGAATTCTTATGGGACAACCCTTCTTCTTCTTCTTCTTCTTCTTCTTCTTCTTCTTCTTCTTCTTCTTCTTCTTCTTCTTAAACCTTGTTTCGCCATCCATTTACTGAAACTCGCTAGGTAGATTATGCGTTGTTTTCCTGTCCCTCTTGCTTTCACTTTGTCCTGTGTGTATCAAATTTTCCAAGTCTTTCCTCATGTGCCTTAGAAATCTCAACTATATCTCTTATATTAAGTATAAGTATCCTTTTTGTTACCATGGTATTCTCAGCATCCTTCTGTATAACTATATTTCTGTTGCTTCAGGTATCTTCTTCATCTGTGAGGAAATTGTCCAGCATTCACCGAGGACTGACGTTATATAACAGTTCAGTACTCTTTGTTTCTAACGAAATTTTCATATTTCTTAATCATGGCGATCTTTATTTAAGGCCAAATAGTGCAAATCACGGCCAGAAGTGGAGGCCTATCTCAAATCCCGTCATTTCGCTGGGAGCATAAATCTTTGGTTTCGGTTTAGAATTTCAATAGTTCTCTGCTGTAGTCGGCTTAAGCAATTTTTTCTTTTTCCATTTGTAATAATTTTAGCCTATTGAAATAAGTATAAGATGTATTCATTTTATTTCTTTCGGACTTGATATATTCTTTTATGTTTTCATTGCAAAAGCAATCGTTTTTTGTGTGAAATTCACTAAAGAAATTTAATTTATGAAACCTGATCTTTTTGGAAGTTAATTTAACATTTTTCACATAAAGCTAATATTCTTCTCTAGAATTTGTTATTTATAAAAGCAAATACACTGGTGATCAACTTTATTTAATTTTGCGTAATTTGTATTTTTCTTTCTAACAAATGAAAAAAAATGTTAAATTTTTAC
This sequence comes from Acanthosepion esculentum, assembly GCA_964036315.1. Lineage (NCBI taxonomy): Eukaryota > Metazoa > Mollusca > Cephalopoda > Sepiida > Sepiidae > Acanthosepion > Acanthosepion esculentum. The sequence goes on along the minus strand of OZ038496.1, from coordinate 61,312,217 downwards.
CACGCTTCTTATTCAAAATGTAGTTCTTTGTGATTCTGTGGCACCGGTTCACAATGCTCGAAGAAGGATGTTCCTCCGTAAAACCCACATACTTCATTCGCTGGAAGTCACCGATCTGAGAAAGTTGTTGTATACAGGTAACAGTTTAGATATTTCAAAACGAGTTTGGCGACATGCATGACATCCATATGAAAGAGTTTATCTAAGAACACGGCGCGAGTTTTTAGATTAATGTTTTGGTGTTGTAGGAATTTATGGTGATGGATAAAAATACCCCTAGCGAGGCTTATTTTATGTTCAGTTTCTTTATCTCCCAAGAAAAGCTGTACTAATCATTGCTCCACGGTAGATTCTCCACTTGAACGAAATTAAAATTCTACTTGATAAATCATTTCTGCAATCATTTATTCATTTTAATATAGTATTAGGGTGTTCCAAAAGTAATTACGTATTTAACCGCTATGGGTTATGAATCAACTAACCAAAGCAATACCAATTTTGAATAGTTGGAAACTGCGTCTAGAATTAGTTATTTCTTCAGACAGTGTCATTAATAGTGCACGTCAGAGTTTAGCTGGGAAAATTGTAAAGAGGGAATTTGGGCCCCTCCAAAGTTTCGCTTGAGAACTGAGCACAATGCTCGGCCATCTGTAGCAGTCTTTTAACTAGGAATGTCAGCCTTTCATTATTGCAGGTGATGAAAAATAGGTTTTGCATGTCAACAGAAAACGAAGAAGACAGTGATTATCACAAAATGAGAAACGAGTGCCAACACCAAAACAATGATTCTATTAACAGAAGTCCTTGCTTTGAGTCTAGTGGAATATGAAAGGTGCCATATAACACGAGCGAACATACAAGGACTATCATTGCATATATTTATCGCTAACAGCCTGACTGAGTAAATGAGGCATTATGTTGAAGGTGTCTTGCTTTTGGTAAACAGAAAAGGTGTTATTCTCCAGCATGACAATGCAGGGGCGCAATCTGCAAAACAAACCTAAGAAGAAATAAAATCGTTAAAGTGGAAGTTTCTTTAACCTTCGCCATACTCACTTACAGATTTTCATTTATTTCAATAACGAGAACATTTCATAAGTGATAGGATATTCAGAAACAAAGAAGTTGAAAACGTTATTGAAAATGAAGGCAAATAATTTTTATTGAATATTTAAATAAATTAAACTTTGTTTTTATTCGAACACTGATATAAAAAATCCAGTGAACTCATTATTTACAGATCGCGACAGCTATTAAGGAGATGTGATTAAATATACTTTAATATTTTAAGAAATATTCAGCATTATTATTGTTTCGGTAATAAATATAGGGTGACCCAAAAAAACGGGAATTTTTAAAGTGCGTATTGCCAGACATGAGCAAGTGGCAACTCTGCGAGACAGTGACCTTGAGCAAGTAAACATTTCGCCATTTTAGTAACGAGAATGAAATTCACAGTATCCCAGCTGAGATGTTGCAGCAGTCAATGAGGAATCTCAACAGCAGATTTCAAGAATGCATTCGTACAGGAGGACGCATCTACATGTCGTAATTTTAAAAAAAAGAAAATTCCATCATTGTTTCTTAAATGGCATGTTTTAAGGTTTCAATTACTATGAATTAAATATTTTTCTTTCATCACTCTTGGTTTTATTGGATTGTTAAAAAGTTCCCGTTTTTTTGGGTCACCCTATATTATAACAACACAAATGGCTATATTGTCGAAAAAAGAATTTTCGACAATTTTCGCATTTTTTATGTATTTATGGTTATTTTTTAAAACTTTTATCAAAAACGACATTCTTGTACATGTAGTTATAGATAATATTATACATTAATTACTATTTTTTTAACATTAATAACTATTTGTGCTCAGTTGTTGACATTAATAGTTATCTACTGATATGTTAAAATTTTGGAATAATGCAATAGTAAAAATTTAAATTTCATTTCTCTAATAGATGTCGCGATCTGTTAAAAATTTTTAAAATCAAGCAAGGCAATAAATCCACTAAGGCACAAGAGGTTATTCAGTCTGAAAGAAGATCAGAAAAAGAAAAAAAAACATTATTAATGAGAGAGAACAATAAGAGAACATGAATTACGAAGACAGATGATAACGATTGATATTTCATTTAAATTTTTGAAGATCAAAGTTGACTAGGAAACAAGCCGGAAGAGAGTTCTACACGTGAGAAGTGTGAGAGAAGAAACTGTTAGTATAGAACTTACAATTATATCTACCAATTCCAAATGTATAATAGGTACCAATCTAATACTACGTTTAAATTTGTAAAGTCGAAGTATCCCCCCACCCCAAAAAAACAAAACCAAAGAAAAATAAAAAAAAATAAACGAGAAGCACATGAGAACAATTACCATTAAAATATTTAAAGAAAAAACTCAGGGAAGCTACGTTATGAGGTGGGAAAGGGACTGAAGCCGAGATGAGAGGTCAGGACCTATAAAATTGCAGATTCTTCTTTGTATTTTATCAACAATCTCTAAATATATAGCAGGAGCGCCAGACCAGATGAGAAAGCAATATTCAATGCATGGATGAATGGTAGACTTATAAATGAGTAAGTGTTGTGGTGTCCTCCCTCTAACAGTCTGTTAGACTCTTCCGCCTACTATAAGTTTAGTAGGAATGAAGGTTCGGGGAACAGGGAACAGTGAACAGTGAATAGATTGAGCGCTAGTTCATTCGATACACTCTTACTAGTCGTGTAATACTCTTCTGGTGTACTTACTGTAAGATAGATTTTAATTGAAAAAAATTATCTAACACGACACAGTGAACCAACTTTCCCAGAAGCAGACCTAGCAATTGATTCAATATAATCTTTCCACTTCATATCACCGGAAAAGATTAGCCCGAGAAGGCGCAATGAGTTACTCCTTGAGGTTAGCATCAGCCATGCTGACTGAAGGTAAAAATGGTTCTCTAGGAACCTTGTCTCACTGTCTTTTTTCTCAAGATATCTCTATTTTTCTAATTGTGAAAGCGAGTTTTATTGTGATTAATCTAAGTTCCAGTCAGTATCTTTTTATCGCAGCACTTGATCGGCGATATGCCTTTAAGAAATTTACTCCTGCCAACGAACTTCCTGGCACACATTTCACTTTTGACTTCATAAACGATGCCAATTACATTTAGCGGTAAATAAATCTACTACTGTTTATATTAATACCGTTTTCAGTACCAAATGATTTACTCTTGGGAAATTCTTGCATACTTTAAGAGGCCATTAACTGGTCTTAACCAAGTTAGGTTACTGTAGATCGATCATACTATCAGCTTTCGAGACGCGTTCACTTCAAACTTATATCTTTCCACTCACTGTTAGTAGAGAAAGAAAATTGGCTTTAAACATCGCCTCAAATTAGCCTTCGATTTAGTACTTGTAAAAGCGATATCTTGAAAACGTGTATCGGCAGAGTTTAGCGTAACACAATTTTTCTGTTTGAAGTTATTCAACGGTGCCTTAGTGCGACACTCGTTTTTCCTTCTTCTATGTGCTGTGTCCCTTCAGGATGTGGGTGATCATGGCTTTCTACAACCCCCTGTGCCTTGTTGCACTAAACAACATTTAACTTTTACAATCTATCTTTGTCTCCACTCTGCCATTCATTAGTCCAAACTCATTAGGTACATTACTCGCTGGTTCCCTCCATTTATTTTGACCTGTGAGTGTTAAACTTTCCAAGCCCTGTTTCCTCATAGTGTCTCAGAAATGTCAGCTGCCTCTTTCAGAGCTCAAGTATGTCGTCTCCATAAATAATTACACAAATAAAAAAATAATTATACTGTCATTGTATCGTGTTCATAAAAAATAAATAAAAATTAATTATAGTGTCAAAAATAATTATAATAAAATAATTAAAACAATTATAATTATCATTAATTCACCTTTTCTAAACCAATGAGAATCAACACCACTTTTCTTCTCTACATACACAAACACGTTAACAGTTTTTACTATCGGACAGGCAGTCAACACGGACAGGTCGTCAACATATGCGTCAGCGTAAATTTCATTTCCTTTTCCTTTTTCATGCCATAATAGTAACATTTATCTTTTAGCACTCAACGAAAATTCCAGGCAAAAAAAATAACGCAAAAAAAAAAACTTAGACACTTCTTGTATTTTTCCAACTAAATTTTCTGGACACTCATTAACACATCTATAAAAACATGCGAGAAAGACTGTATACACTTTACTTATTCGTTAACTTATTCTGTCGGATTCCGATCCATATTTGATCTACATTTGACTCCAAACTCACAATTTTACTCGGTATTACTGTCTCTCGTTTCTCCAACATCACATAACAACCTGATAATAAATTAATAATATTCATTTTGTTTTTTTTCCACGCCTTGCTGTTCCCCGTTTTTACGAGTATTTATATATATATATAAATATAAGGAGGTTTATAATTATTTTCTCAGTGCTATAACTCCCCTACAAGTATAAGTGTACTTCTAGTTCCCATTTTTCTTTAGAACTTCTCCGTTGTTCACGTGTTTTGTTCATGTTATTTTCAGCATCTTTCTGTAGAGCAATATCTCCGTTGTTTCAAGTTTCCTCTTTATCCGTGAGGAAATTGCCCAGCACTTGGCCATGGTTATTTCATAATTTCTGTCCGTGTCTGTCATGATCAAAGTGACATTTATAATATAATAATTTTGCGATGTATTTCCCTGCATTCATCTTTATTTCTAAAAAAAGAAAGGTTTTCAATTTCTTTTCTTTTAAATTCATAAAGAAAATATGCTAATTAAGGCACCATCCAAAATTTTATTATGCAAGTCAAACTCTTCACAATAAAATTGATATTAATCAAAAAAATTTTGATAAAATTCTCAGGATATATTTATACATATAAAGGGTGTTCCAATAACTAGGACCGATTTTAAATGTGAATTAAGTTTAAGCGTCTAATGATTTTTTTTCTTTTACTTTCAGATTTGGCTGATATTTGGGCAATATTATTTTTCCCACATAATTGCCATGACGTAAATAACATGATCCAATAGAGAAATAAATAATTTTTCACCAATAACACTGATTTACTGCTGACTTTGATCCGTCTTAAAGAAACATCCTTTATATATATTTAATCATTTCACCACAAGGAGAAGGAACGAGAAACCTAATCTTAAACATGAAACAAGGGATAAACCGCTATTCCTGTAAAAAAGACGAGGAAAGAGTGTGAACCGGACAATAGGCGAACCTATTTACTCCTATTGAAAAAATAAAATACAAATTAGTAAATAAAATTTTAGAGTGTAGGTGGAGACGTTAAAAGTATAGTTAAATTAAGAGAGCGTGTAATTCAAGTGCATGTATTCAGGAAAGGACAGTGAATTATTTAATTGCCGTTCCTTAATGAGATTTTATCTATATATTTAGATTTTAACATAGTTTAAGTTGTCTCTTAAAAATAATCTGATAAATATACCTTGTGAACTTCAGCTTACCTGTTTTTATTAGAAATATTTACACAAATCATTTGGGATGTTCATTATATTGTAAATAAATAAATATATAGTTGTCAATATTTATTTTTTTTCATTTCAGATATATGAAGATTGTTATGGGTCGTAAGAAAGACATAAAAGCGGAAGAAGATGTTGTAATGTTATCGATTGATTGGAACACAATACTGCGAAATTGTAAAAAAAAAGTTGAACAGAAATCGTGGAACAATCAAACAAGAAACTGAAAACATTGGTAGGATAAGAAGAAAATTGGCTTGAAAGATGTCACAAAGATCTGAGAAAAAGAAATTATAAAAAAATTAATAGTCAAGAAAAGTTGATTGATCAGTAAGAATATATTTGAAGAATGTGATGTTGTGGATGAAAACAGAAACGATACAAATTAGTATTGTGTGGCATTCACGCTGCATTATTACTGTGAGGTTTTCAAACACTCCATTTAAAATACAGGCATATTTTGTTCTTAATTTTCTTCTTAGATACTTTCTTGAGTGATCTTTCTGTTTTTATAGAATAAATATAAAAGGTTTTATTTTGAAAAAAAAAACGAATTAAAAAAACAAATTAATTTGTAAGTTTCAAAAGTTCAGACATGCAAAAATAGGTTTCATTTTATTTTCAGTACTTGTAATTCATGCAAATATTATGATTAAAACTACTGGTAGCTACTCGACAGAAGTATTCAGAAAGTTGCTTGACTAATAATGTAACTTGTTACTTGGGTAGCTTTTCCTAGGATACTAAGAAAAGGTTAAGAATATTATCTAAAGAGTAAAGACGTTGTAATATTGTAGAAGCTTTGCGAAATGTTTTAATCATTTCATCCCAAGCAAGTCGGAAGTGCCACTAGTACGCAGGGACTTACAGGGAGTTAAAGTTAGAGAAAAAAACTGAGTATAGGGAGGATTGAGAAAAGGACTAAAAGATGAAATGGATTCAAGAAGATAGAAGATGGTGATGGACGACGTTGAATTTAAATGTTTGTAGATTTCAGTTATCAGGGAAGCAAGTGAACGGAAGGTGTGCGAGAAAATAAAATGTCAAAGTAGAAGTGGCGGTTGCATTTAGCTATTTCAACAGTAAATATATAGGACCTAGATGCCAATCTAGTGGCAAACTCACATTCATGTAGTCGGGGCATCAGCTTATGAAGCTCTATTTGACTCATTCTGCTTTAGTGCTTAAAAACGTTTATTTTATTGTGATGGATGGTTATAAGCGAGTGGGGAGACGGAGCGTGCTTACTTTGTTGCCACAGACGTGAAAACAAGCGAACGGAAATCTTTAATAAAAGTGAGTAAGAAGTGAAATCTTTAATAGCAAGTTAGGCGAAGAAGTGCCTAAAAACTGATTTTTCAACAGTAATTTTTAGTGATGAATTGAGTTATATTACATAATACATCAGTTAGAGGAAGAGCTTGGTTCCTTCATGAAAATAGTCAGCCAACACGACTTCGAAGATAAAGAGAATATGTGGAGCAATGTTTTGGGCAATAGAATTGATTAACGTTAAGGTTTTCTACATGTTCTCGTGTTGTTTGTTCTGTATCTTCTTTAATGCGTTTCGCCCATTCCTAACATTCCCAGAGTCTTTGAGCTAAAACTTTACCTTTTTACACCACAAACTATTCTCGTCATATGCTCATCCTTTGTCAAACCGTCCTGGGTATGACGATAAACTACACCCACGTCCAGGGTAAGACGATAAACTACGTCCAACAGCAAGGCCTCTGATCAAGAGGTTTTGAGGAGCGTGGGACCACCTCTTAATTGCTGGTGTTCCCAGGTCCATCCTGACCAGGGGTGATAGCACCTGTTAGGGTCGCAGCTATGGGCAAATAGTTAACCCCAAACTGAGGTAAAAAGCCTTATAAAAGTGTAAAAATATGTTTTAATACCAGAAATTCTTTGTAAAAAAGTTATTACCAGAAATAAATTTTTCAAGGAAAAAACTATTACCAGCAATAGTTTTTTTTGAAAAAAAATATTGCCAGCAATACGTTTGTGAAAAAAAAAAAATTACCAGCAATACATTTTTAAAAATAATATTACTAGCTATACATTTTTTAGGAAAATAATATTAACAGAAATAGATATTTGACAAAACAAAATATTACCAGAAAAAAAGACCCTTTGAGGTTGATATGCCGTAAAACAAAACAAACCAAAGCAATCTAAAGTTCTAAAGTAAAGAATACATATTCTATTCATACGAATGTATGCTAAAAATGTTGTTGGCATTAAATAACCCATTGAGGTTGATATGCCGTAAAACAAAACGAACCAAAGCAATCTAAACTAAAGAATACATATTCTATTCATACGAATGTATGCTAAAAATGTTGTCGGCATTAAATAACCTATTGAGGTTGATATGCCGTAAAACAAAACAAACCAAAGCAATCTAAACTAAAGAATACATATTCTATTCATACGAATGTATGCTAAAAATGTTGTCGGCATTAAATAACCCATTGAGGTTGATATGCCGTAAAACAAAATAAACCAAACTAAACCAAACTTTTGTCTAAATTCCCCACACTTTCTCCCTACGAAGAGTAAACAGTGAAAAACATGCATTATCGTCATAATTTTGACCCAAATAAAATTATCACTTTTTGTTCGCAAACAGGGCTTACGTACGTTCAAACAATACAAAATGCAAACATTAAAAACATTTCTGAGATTTTCTTAGGATTGCACTTATATAGCGCTGGTAACTTTTGCATCATTCTAAAGATTCTTCTTATGTTCCGTGTTCCTTCAGGTGGTGGGTGTTAATCGCTCTCCACAACCTCTTATTCCTTGTATCTCTCAGCAGCGCTTGTCTCTTTGCTATTCTTCCCATCCAGCATATTTGTTTTGGCTTCCGTAGGGGTATCAATTTATAATGAATTTACATAGAAAACTAGACCCCCCCCTATTAACTTTCATAAAATGTTTTATTTTTTACTATTCAAGATCTAGAGTGTTTAATAATAATAATAATAATAATAATAATAATAATAATAATAATATTATTATTATTATTGTTATTGTTATTGTTATTGTTATTATTATTATTATTATTATTATTATTATTATTATTTGTTCTTTGATTTCTGGTGTATATTAATTTCTTTCCGGGTCCCAACCTGAGGTGAGAAATGGCATCATGACATTTTCCACTGAGCAGTTTTGTGCCCCCCACCCCCCAGAAAAACAACACCTAAGATAAAACATATTTTACATAGATAAAGCCTTTTGTAAGTTGTGGGCGGTACTTGTGAGTACAATTTTTTGTATTTCTTTAAGGCATGAGCTACCAGGAAACCCCTCTATGAGTCGACTTGAATATTTTCTAATCAATCCGAGGGCCTCAACTATCTCCATAACCGGGTCTAGGTGGTATTCATATCAAATTCTTACAGTTTCCTTTCCGTAAAAGTTGCAAATTTTCCAATGCAAATATTGGCCTATTCTGTCATGTCGGGTTTTATATTCAGTGGGCGCCAATACCGTGCAACCTGATACAAGATGGCAAATTGTTTCTGGATATTTTTCACAGAATCTCCATTTTGATTTTACACAATTTTTCAGTATGTGTGCTTGGTAATTTCTAGTTAGCAAGCATAAAATCTTCGGTTTCTGCTTTTAACCCTGCACTACGTAGCCACGGATGGGACCGGGTTTGTCTACAACAGCTTGTTTGGTCCGGGCAAAATATTGACCGTGTAGAGGTTTATCCTGCCTTCATTTCTGTATCTGGTTCATTGCATTTGCCTTCCTGTATCTGGTCGATTTGCATCATCATCATCATCATCATCATCATCATCATCATCATCATCATCATCATCATCATAATAATAATAATAATAATAATAATAATAATAATAATAATTATTATTATTTTTGTATTTCTCTAAAGTATGGACTACCAGGAATCCGCTCAATGAATCTATCGGAGACTTTTCCAATCAATCCGAGGGCTCCAAATACAACTGGAATCATTGATGTCCTCATGTGCGACATTTTTTGAGATTTCCCCTTCAAGATCCTTGTATTTTGATAGTTTTTGAAGATATTGTTTGGACAATAAGCTTTGATTGTGCTGTCTGTGTGTATTATAAAATCCCATAAAATTGTTGTTGTTATTATTATTATTATTATTCGACATGATATACACTCTGATGACTCTTAGATATTTCGGCCGGATGATGAAGATGATCTCTCACCTCCTACCTGCATCTTAGTGGTACATCACTTTTCTCAGCGCATGAAATATTCCAAACAACGATCCATTTATAAGTGTTCTGGTGCACGAGTCTAATATCAAAGCGATTATTCTCTAAGCGCTAGGCAGCTAAGATGGTCGTAAGCCGACATTCTCAGCTATCGATAATTATTATTATTATTTTGCATATTTGATGAGACTGTTTCTGGGGTATATTGGGATCGCCAAATTCGAGGAGAACATTGGTTTTGTCCAATTGGCTCTAGTTTTTGAGATATTGCTGAAATTCGTTTTTCGTGCCTGCGAATCTGTACACAATGATAATAATTGGATTACTGTGTTACTGGTGCATGGATATTTCAACAAAACCATATTTTTATGCGATTTAGACTATTAATTTGTAATCAAACAATGTTGAATAAATATAAATTAAATCATTGAAATTTATTGATGTCCAATATTTTGAAAAGTAGAGCCAACAGAATTAAGTACATTTTTTGATTTAGCGACCCTGATTTAACCATAGAAACGTTACCGTACCTTTTGAAAAAAAATATTGGCCGGTGTTATTCAAGCAATGTTTTCAGGACTATGAAAGCTAATCAGAGTATTACAAGACAGGAAAGTTTCGTTAGAAACAAAGAAAAGAGTACTGAACTGTTACGTGATATCTGTCCTCTTATATGACAGGGAATGATGGACAATCTCCTCAAAGATAAAGATGAGACGCGAAGTAACAGAAATGTGGTTCTACAGAAGGATACTGAGGATAACATGAACCAAATATGTGAGCAACGACGAGGTTTTGGAGAGAATGGAAACAAAGAGGACACTTATACTTAACATCTGGACTAGGCAGCTGAAATTTCTGGTACACGTAATGAAGAAAGAGGGATTGGAAAATCTGATACTCATGAGACAGAGTGGGGGGAAATAGGGACAGGGGATAGCAACGCGTGACATACTTAAAAGGATTGAGTAAGTGGATGGCGGAACAGGGTCTGGGAGAAATAACAAAAACAAAACTTATTAAGAGCTCCAAGGGAGAGGAGGAGTTGTAGGGCCATGATCGCTTTCGTCCTGAAGAGACACGGCACATAAAAAAGATGAAAATATACAGTATTTACATTAGTCGGACTATTGTCCTCATCTTTGTCGTCATATTTGTCACAACGTTTCGGCCGTTGTACGCTCCGGCCTTCTTCAGGTGGTTGGAATTTCGAACTGAACCCTTTATTTATACTACTGGGGCAGACTGTTCTAGTTCCACGTGCCATGTTTGATGGATGTCAGTTATCAGTTATCTCCTGCTAATTTTCCCTCTGAAAGTTCTCCACTGCCATAACCGGGTATTGAACTCACACTCTTTGGGTCTGTCACTGGATCTAACCAACGCCTTTATCCACTGTGCCATGTGTCCTTGAGGACACATGGCACAGCAAGGGCATTCTTGCAAGGGTTCAGTTCGAAATTCCAACCACCTGAAGAAGGCCGGAGCGTACAACGGCCGAAACGTTGTGACAAATATGGCGACAAAGATGAGGACAATAGTCCGACTAATGTAAATACTGTACATAATACCTCATCTCAGAAATATAGACAGACTCAGATGAAAATATGTTTGATTTTTCACTTAGAAATCCATTGGCTATCAAAAGGTCAATGATATTTAGAATCAAAAGTTCAATTCTTAAATGTATTGTCTTATCCAATGTTACTTCTTATTACTATAAACCTTATCTTTAGTGGTTACGCATGTCTGAGTAGACATCTCTGTTATTTTATTCAGTGAAATTAATGTCAACTGGCTTAGAAATTGAGAAGTCCTTCGGGAAGTATATTTTTCGTTTAATGTTTTCTCGATTTCTCGACCGGTTAACATTAATTTCATTGCTTAAGATAACGAGGGTGTTAACCCGAATACGTTTACCCACTAAAGATAACGTTTATAGTAATAAGAAGTAAAAGTGTCCATAAAAGATTTGGTGTCTTTGAAGAGAAGACGATGATTTCTTTAAACAAAGATTAGTCTTCAAAGTGTGAAAAGTTCCTTTTTGAGGAACATGTAAATTGTTCTTTGTTAGAGTGAAATTAGCAATAGGCTTACTTCAGTAGATATGACTGTACTTACTATTTTATCATATTGTTTATCGTAAAGGTTCTAGTCGACCTTGCAATGTCATCATGCTGGGTGACGTTCATTGCCGTGGAAAGAAAATGAACAATGTTTAACTTCGTTTCTGTCAGTCAACCCATTAAAAAAAATCCCGACATCGATGTTTCATGGTAAAATTTTTCAGTCTTCAGGGGTTGTGGTTTTAAACGCCATTTCCATTTTTTTTCAATTTGTCCCGCATCTTTTTTAATCCACTTTTTTACTCCGTTGTGTATACGTGCGTATTCATGAATTTAATGTTCTTTTACACACGCACATTCATGAAATTTTGCTTTTGTTTACGTATTTCGTTTTTTTCCAGCTGTAGATTTTTCTTCCAGTTGTAAATTTTTTCTTCAAAATTAAATTAATTTTTTTATGGTTTATATACAAGTTGTTATGTTATATTATTAATTAAATTGTAATATTTTAGTTAATATTTTTAATTAATATTTTAATTGATTGATTATGTTATATTATTATTATTAATAATATTATTCATTTTTAATATTTTTAATATTGAGCACTATATATAAAATATCTGCAGTTTCTTAAATCTTATATATATATATATATATATATATATATATATATATATATATATATATCAGCACTATATATAAAATATCTTAAATCTTATATATATATATATATATATATATATATATATATATATATATATATATATGAGATTTAAGATTTAAGAAACTGCAGATATTTTATATATAGTGCTGTATGTATTGAATTAATTTATTTTGAGAGTTTTCAAACAAACTCTATTACAATCATTTATATTGGGTTGGTGCATAACTATCAGGTGTTTTTGTAGGCGAGTTATTTGTTTAAATTGTTGTTTCTTTTTTCATAGTAAATATTGTTTCAAAAACGCGTGATAATTATGCACCAACCTAATAATTGGAGCTACTTTGCCAAACAGATCATTACAGATGCGAGTATAATCATATAGTAGTCATTATGTTGCTAAGTAAACTAGATTTTGTACTCAATATACAATTAAATCATATACCCACGCAGTTACTCGTGATCTGAGTTATGCTACTCTTGTCCTTGGAATTAGTATGATGTAATACTCATTGTAGGTCTTTTGTTTTCCAATTGCATACATAAAATGAAATTGTGTATATATAATATATCCTCTTTCATTCTTGCATAATTATTGATCTACACATATATAGTGGGAATCGATAACGTTATCTTAAATTGACGTTTTGCAAAACCTTTCCCTTGTTCAGTAAGACACGATTTTAATATATCTTCCATTATGTCTAGAATTCTATAACCCACACAGTATTTAAAAAAATAGAGCCATCTTATCCTACAAAGCTTTAGGGCTTACGAATACATCACGTTGAAACACCGATTTCCGTACGAGAAAGCACCTGTGAGAGAGTGGGGTGCGAATAATTAAATTTATTAACTTATATCGTAGTTAAGCATTGTCGAGCCTGGTCAGTTCCTAGATGGATGGCCGCTTGGGATTACCAAATACTGTAAGCTTGGATGTGCGGTTGGTGTAATGGATAAATACCCGAAATTGTTAATCAGAGAGCTGAGTTCCAATTCCCGTTGGGTTCGTTATATTCACTTACGCGCAAATATCCTTGGGAAAGACATGAATCCACCCACAGCTATGGGTTAATTAGTAAGACTTGTATCACTAAACCATTTATTATTGAAAAAAAATTCTTATAATCTAAAAATATGTTCTGGCTTTAAATAACATGAAAAGGGTTGATAAGCCGTAAAATCGAATTAATCAACCAATAAGAAGTTTTAGGGCCCGATTAAACTACTGCTGCACCTGTAGAATATGTTATAATAAAGGAGGTCTAAATTAAAATGTACACCTAAATATTAAATCATAAATTATTTACTAGCATAATATAAAGCAGGTAGATATTTAACTTCTATCAACGTAATAAATACTATCAGAAAAAATATAAGGCAAATGATTCTAACGAAATAGCTGAATAGATTTAACGGCCTCAATACAATGTTGCCTGAAATGGTGAATAATTAAATATTAAAAGAGTATAAGTTCGATATATATATATATATATATATATATATATATATATATGTGTGTGTGTGTGTGTGTGTGTGTGTGTGTTTACTAATTTTCATTCAATACAAGGCTCAAGGGTCACTCAAGTTAGAGGGTTACTGTGTGGAGTAACAGAAGTAACCGGAAAACCGATCCTAATCAGGAAACAAGGGGTAAACCTCTATTCCTGTTCGAAAAGATCATTTGGGAGGATGAATCGGACGATAGGCAAACCTACCTATATATTAGTATATTATATAATATATAAAAAGAGTCCATAGTATTTCTTACTTTTCCTGCTAGGTTAATACAGCACTGACCTACTTATATATATAACATGTTTATAAGAGCTTGTTATGGAAAAGCCCCCGCCGTCACTTTCCCAAACACACTAAATTGAAACTCATTGCGAATTTATTATAAAACTGCACTAAAAATAACCAGTTTCTTAAAAGTCCGTATGTTTTCTATAAATGAAATTGAACCAAGTTAATTTTTGCTAATTCGTAGCCTCAACGGCCAAGCATGCATAACTCCTTCGGTTGGGCACTTTGACGTGTTGTAATTGATTAGCAAGCTTGTCTTGCTAGATCAATTGCGACTGAAGAGTGTGTTTGATTCTCACACACTTTGGCCTTGTACCACGTCTAAGCTTCGCTTAGAAAATCACCATAACTCCCTCTGCTTTCCTAGAAATTAAAAAAAAAAGAATGTTTTAATTGCTTGCATTTGTATCAAACCAAGACACCGTTACATCACAAACATGACCGTTTAATGGGAACACGATCCTGGTGGAAGACATCGACTTGAATGAAAAAGTTGACTAAATGAAATAAGTCTACTTGACCGAAATGCAATTCCATCACTTCACACTATTTTGACAAGTACACCTCGATTCAACAATCGGATTATCATAATTGAACTATTGTTAATACCGTTAATTGTCATTAGGCTGAATATAATTGCTCACTGAAGCCAGATATAGCACAACAACATACGAGGTTATCTTATTTAAATTATTAGCTGTTATTCTTTGAATTCATTCTGAGCCACTGTAATGATCAGCACTGTACGTGTGTTTATCAATTCCATTTAGTCAACTGTTTTGTTGTCTCCGTCCAAGCCCGTGTGCCCGGTAAACGTTAGTCAAGCCTCCATTTATTTTATTCGTTGATTTGCTCCAGGTCCGTGTGCCGGGTAAACGTCAAGCCGCCATTTATTTTATTCAAGTCATTGACTTCCTCCAGGACTGTGTACCCGGTGAACGGTAGTCAAACCCAATCCAGGACCGTAAAATTAGATTATCTTTCATCCAGTTTTATCCGGTCTCATAATTCTATTTATCATCGAGCTTATTCTCTATCCACGCAGAATATTCTTCTATTATTTATATCTTATTTAAAAGTTACAGCAGCCCTTTGTCTTAGAATTTACTGCAGGCCTTATTATTTGTGACACTTTGTTCTGCACCAGTGTTATGCTGATTTTCGAAGTTTAGCTTAGCTTGGGGCACAAGGCCTAAAATATGGGGTACCCAATGAGGAACGAGCTCACTACTCAGTCATAATTGTTCTACACTAATGTTATGATTGCTTATTATCATAATGTTTAATCAAATGCATTTTTTACTTAAATACATACTTTCTTTATACTTCAACACCACATTCCCCGATAATAACATTTTATTGCAGGATTGACCGCTCGTATTCTAGTATATCTATCTACTAGCGTGGCTAGTTAATCCCTGTTGAAGACACCTTCTCAGGTACATTTGTGTTTGTTCAACACCCACAAAACCCACCTGTGGCTTATAATGCAACTATGCTGAGTGGACATTAGTTACAGATTCTGGGAGAGAGTGCACCATCTGGACTGATTAACAGTTTGAACAAGGTCAGTACACTAGAACCCTCAGTCATGATAACTTATGACTTATGAAAACTATCACAATAATCGATGGCTTCCGAACTGTTCTGTCTACACAATTTTACTTACAAGGCTTGGGTCAACCCGTGGTATGGTTTTCATACAATTCCCGACGGTGCCAGGCGCTGGAATCGTCGATATTATTAAGAAGTCAACACCCTGATAAGTCGACAGCTTTCATGATCAGAATACTAACATTTTAACCACTTGTCCAAGCGCCAATAACAAAAACTGTACTAACAAAATTTAAAACACATATCCACAAACCTTAAAAGAACAATGAAATATTAGTACACTGAAGTCAGTTAAACATTGAATATTTAATTAAGATTTTCTGCTTTTTATAAGCGTCCACTAGCTCTCATTATGCGCCCGAAGAAAAAAAATTCCCTTTTGTATTCGACAGATTATTTGACATATTGTTTCAACGCAACTCTAATCAATAAAATCATACCAAAGTGTTTATTATTCAATAAATTGTTTTTAATGAAGCCATCTTATCTGCAAAAATAGCTTAGAACTAAATGTAAGAACAATAGTGATCAATCCATAGAACATTTCAAAGATCTCCAGAGGCCAAAAAAAAAAAAAGATAAAAAAGAAAAAAAAAGAAAAACAAAAAATGCAATAACTTAGAATGTGAAACTTAAACAGGTAAAAGCAAAGATGTATACATAACAAGTGAGTAAATGTCAAAATTTATTGCTTGAAATGGAGGTAGCTATAATATTAGAGAAAAATGATTAAAACCACGTTTTGAAGTGCTTATACTGACTGTAATTCATCAGCCATTCAAAAAACATTACTGATAATCGATATAACTATAGGTGAACCCAAAATTAATATCTATTTGGAGGCCTGCTTAAATTAATCTTGAGTCCCCTAACAAAATGGGGTATAATTTTTACCATTTCAAAATAAATTAATTCAACACAAACATGGATCAACAGAATAACAATAACGATAATTTGATATGGTCCAAACAAAACAATTGAGATAAAAAGAGGAAATTAAGTTGGTGTAATTTAAAGTTGGTTGATAAAGAAAACGATTGTTTGAAATGAATGTTCCTTACAATTGTCTGAGTTCAAATAAAAGTCTCTATGTATGTGCGTTTAAAAAGAGTGGGCATTTACGTACACAGAGAGAGAAAGCATATTTGCATATACAGTGCAAGAAAGGAGTTCGCTGAACTTTCTGCTGCGGCCTTGGTCAATGGAAGTTGGGTAGACGACTGAAGACAGTTCTTTTAATGTCGCCGATAAGCATAAAAAATCATGATGAAAGTTAGTACCATGTACTGGAATTTTAGTTGCCGACCTCATTTATGCTTATTTTAAGAGGCTCAGGATTTAGGAGTTTTCAAAATCAAAATGGAACGATTCGTTTGGGCCATTATTGTTTCCTTTTTGTCGGATAGTATCGTTTTATACTACGTCCGCGGGGGAAAACAGGATTCGGCGACATTGATTTTGAAATTTTCAAAATCGAGGGTAGAGGCTAGTTTCTTGTGTGGCTATATGTGTGTGTAGCCAACACAACTGAATCAAATTACTATCGATATTGAAAAGCAAATTGTATCTTTACTTCAAAGTCCTTTTTCGTTTCAACTAAATGAATCAACAATCCTAGATAACAAAGATTCCTTAATGGTTTACGTTCGTTATTTTGACGTGAACAACGTACTGCAATGCCTTTTGCAAATACTCTTACTATTGATATAAAATACGCATCTATTTTTTCAACGGTTAAAACATGCTAAAAAGGAGGCACGGGCAGCGACTCGTATTTAGAAATCGAAAAGCAGAGTTCGAATTCCAGTCGAATCCATTATATTCACTTACGTGGGAAAAGTATGAATTCAACTCTCTCCCCAGCTACGTGTAAACAGTAGGACAGACTGAGTTCTATAGCCTTGGGTGGCAACTGGTCACTACAATTTACCGCAGGAAAATATTCTCCCTAGTTAGTCATGACTCGAAAGCGTGTATCACGTATGGCACTTAATTGAGTGAAAACAAATTTTGAGAAGCATAACATATAATCGACAATTACTGTTGCTTGTGCAACAGATGGTGCCAACATTCCCAACATTTTATTTCGTCACTGGATGATCCAAAAGCAACATATTGTTTCAAATCAAACATTTTGTAGTACGTGATACACGCCAGGAAATATAAAATTTCTGAATAGAATTTAATGTCCATCAGGAACCTTGATCTAAGAAGAGTTTATCTGTGGTGACCCCAGTATGTAAGTTAAACCCTAGTAGACTTCGATCTAAATGTCTAATTCATACGCAACATATCTCAGAACTTCAATATGCTGATAACAACGCTGCCTTCTGTCATTCGAAAGAAGTCCAACAGTCTGTTAACAACTTTGCTATAGTCTATCGTTGTTTTGGCTTTACAGTAAATATCAAGAAAATCAAGGTCCTTGCACAGTCAGCCCCAAATACCATCTTACCAAATTTTAATATTACCATCTCTGATACATCTCTTGAACAAGTAGAGCATTTTCCATATCTAGGTAGCTCTTTATCAAACAAGTGCATCTCAGAAAAGGATGTGGACCACATAATTGTAGCTGCACACAGTGCATTTGGAAAGCTAATCAAACGCGTTTTCTACGACAAAAATTTTAAATTAACAACAAAAATGATGGTCTATAATGCTATTGTCATTTTAACTTTGCTATATGGCTGCGAAACTGGACTCTATATCGCCGCAACATCCAAAAATTAGAATGCTTTCATCAGCAAAAGCTTCATTCACTCTTGAATATCAAATGGAAATACTATGTGACCAACATCAAAGTCATGGGAAGAGCCAACAGTCAAAGCATTAAAAATGCTAACCATTAAATACCGTCTTCGATGGCCAGGACATGTAGCAAGAATGGAAGAGTCAAGGTTTCCACGTCATGTCTTATTCAGCGAGCACATTTCAGAGAAAAGACCACGGGGTTGCCCTCTTCAAAGATACAAGGGCCAGTTCAAAACAACACTGAAAGTCACTGGACTTGAACCAAAATAGTTTGAAACTCAAGCCAGAGACCGTACCAACTGGTGGTGTTCCATCACCATCGGAATCGTAGACTTCGAAGCCACCAGAAGAGTAAAGGAAGAAGTCAAACGACAAAAGATAAAGGCTCCACAAAATCAACCTCATTTTCCATGTAGTCAATGTCATCGGCTCTTCTATGCAAGAATTAGTATACTTAGTCATCAATACCATTATCATAAATGAAGCGATCAGAAGAGAAGAAATTAAATTATTGGATACGATATAAAGCCAACGAGGTTCGCCCTAAAAGATACCAAAGTCAGTTTTGTATTCCGTCTCAGCTCAGAAATGCAAACGACATGTGAATTCCGTAGAAGGTAACTTCGAATCCATCAAGTGCAGAATCGGGCCTCGAAGGCTGTCGGTGGGTGCATTAACATAAACAAGAAAGTGAAGCCAATTGAACTTAGGATATGCACACACATGCCAACTAGATAACAGGAAGTTATACAGCCGACAGGGGAAGCAGAATCCTTTACACATTCACAAGAAGAAATTGAACGTTCGAAGTAAAACCCAAAATTACATATTCTCGATTCAACTGACGTTAATCTGAGGTGAATAAACAATTTTTTACGCATGGAAAATTTAATCTTGTATTCTTATCAAACGTTACGATATTATAGTTCAAGTTCAAATTTGTCTTTGGTAGTTGTAATAAATGCAACTTATATCAAATATAATGCAAAAAATGATTATTTTGGCAAATTTATGATGAAGCATATATTTGATTGATTCTTATGACATAAATCAATTGGCTATAAAAAGACTATAGCATGACACATTTTGTGGAATTATAATACTGTATTGCAGCTTTTTAAGAATATCAAATAACATATTTGTCAAAAATGAAAAATAAGAATTATTTTGCTACTTAACTGATAAACTCACAAAGTTTAATGAAGGAAAACACACGCTGCTTGTAAAAGCTAAATTTTCTAGGAAAACGAACATTGCTTGTAAAATTAAATTTTTGGTTCTTTCTTGAGAAACTAAATTTTTTTCAGAAAATATTATGAATAAAGAATTTCATCATTCTGCTAATTTATTTTCAGTCGAAGATAATCTTATTAGTGACTTGGAAAAAATATAGCAGTCATCTTGATGTCTGTAAATTTGACACGAAAAACCGTTTTCGAGTTATCAAAAACCTAAAAGTGGATGCGTAAATCGAGACCCCATTTAATGTAAGTATATTTGAAGTGGAAATATTGCTAACAAAGTATAACACTGAGAGAAAACCTAATTTTAATGAAGGTAGATCTTCTAGATGTTTCGTAGAGCGAAATATTCCTAAACTTTATCAATGTTTACGGAATAAGATCTATCCACTACATAAATAGTCTTTTCTACCTCATATTGAATTGAAATAGCATTTAGTGTAGTGTACAACATTTTACTGTTATAATTCTGCAACGGTACTATTTTAATTAAAAAGAAAGACACGAAGCTGGGTAGCTGTATTTCACTACACAGCATTTACCAAGGAGAGAAATCCTATAAATATGACCGAGAGAGATCTTTGTTCCTGAGTTCAATAAAATGAAATAGCAGAAATATAGCAAGTCTCAGGTATAATGTTCTCATTAAAGGTAAGTGTTAATCAAATGTTTATTTTTTCTTACCTACTTTGTTGTTGTCATTTTAGACTAACAATGGATTCTCAAAATAGATTAATAAGGACACTGCTACGGTTTTACAGTAATAATGAAATTTACGAGTGAGCGATGAAAAGTTCTTGGCCTCACTAGTTCTAGATGATTCGTACATCTCGAGAACCGTCACTGGAGTCTTGTTCTCGATTACTGGGGTCTGCCTTCTCAGGCATTACCCCTCCTTCGAGATTAGACCAGGATCAATTCCCGGCGTTTGAGATGTCCTGAAAAATGTCGAATGGGGCTGAGTAATTTGTATCCCGAGTTCCATGTATGTGTGGGACACTCACTTTAAACGTGTCTTGTGCCACTATCGGTTTTTGAACAGAAAATTCGTGATGAAAATGCCTCGGTTATCGAACAAAATTTCGGTTCTCGAACAACATTGCCGAACCGAGTTAACCCGAACGGAATCATTTCTGAGTCGACCGCCGTGTTGTGGACATTCGTGTGTCGTGCTGTGCTTTTCTTTTCCACAGTATTTACATTAGTCGGACTATTGTCCTCATCTTTGTCGCCATTTTTGTCACAACGTTTCGGCCGTTGTACGCTCCGGCCTTCTTCAGGTGGTTGGAATTTCGAACCGAACCCTTTATTTCGATCACTGGGGTAGACTGTTCTAGTTCCACGTGCCATGTTTGATGGATGTCAGTTATCAGTTATCTCCTGCTAATTTTCCCTCTGAAAGTTCTCCACTGCCTGAACCGGGTATTGAACTCACACTCTTTGGGTCTGTCACTGGATCTAACCAACGCCTTTATCCACTGTGCCATGTGTTCTTTTCCAATTTTATTGTACTGTGACTTTTTTTCCCTACATTGATTCCTATTGGAAAAATAGTTTCTGTTTACGAACATTTCGAGTTACGAACGGACTTCAGGAACGAATTAGATTCGTGAACCGAGGTTACACTGTATATTCCGATATTTTGTATTTTCGTCAGATTTTGAGAGGTGGGCCTGATCGGGAAGTTTTCTCGGCTGTAAATATAGCTCTTTGTTTTGCAAGGTGGGCGTCGTATGTTTTCATCTCTTTATATGCCAAAGTGGGCGGTGAATGAAAGAAAAAAAAAAGGTTGTATATGTCTACTCTAGATCGATACACACTTAATTATTACTACTATTTTATTACTGGTTTTGCTCCCCTGTGTAACTGTGATTTTAAAAAATGTATATTGTCTTCGAGAAGCTTGTATATAGTTTCAGTAGTTGGTGAGCTTTGTTTGCTTTTGGTTATTTTAATCTATAACCGCTTTACTTATCTCTATCGATAAAGAGAATCGCTTGTAAACTAGCCATAAATTTTGAACTAAATAACAACCTTCTGTAAAGTCTCGTATTTGTCTGCTTTCAGGAAATATAAACTCGAATTTTTTATTTATTTATTCAAACCAACGGCGATCGGTTGAAAATTCTCTTTTTATATCTCGTGATTTTTTTTTTTTTTAATAAATCGGCACATTTTTAAAAAATTATTTTTTAACTAACCTTACATTGTCAGACATCAATAATATACGAGACCCAGATATAAGAGAAACCCGGATATAAGATAGATTTTCTCTGGTCCCAAATTAGAGCCTGTGTTAATGTATACAGTGTAACCCGGATATAAGAGACCCGGATATAAGAGCAACCCGGATATAAGAGAGATTTTCTCTGGTCCCAAATTAGAGCCTGTGTTAATGTATATATAATAGACCAAACCCGGATATAAAAGAAACCCGGATATAAAAGAAACCCGGATATAAGATACTTTTTCTCCGGTCCTGACAACTCTCTTATATCCGGGTTACACTGTATATAATAGACCAAAGCCGGATATAAGAGAAACCTGGATATAAGATACTTCTTCTCCGGCCCCGACAACTCTCTTATATCCGGGTTACACTGTATATCGTGTATCTGCATGGCCGGTTCGATGCGTCCTATGTAGGAACCCGCGACGAAGTTGGAGCCCCAAACAGGCTAGTTTCAGCACCTTTTTTTTTTTGCTTTGTGTACTTTTTATTTTTATTTTTTTACCTAAGTTATATTGTCAATCATCAACTATAATAATCTTACTACCCCGAAACTCTCAACCGCGTGGGGACCCCATGCCTAGTGGGTGGGTGGGGGGAGAAATACTAATTTCAGTAGCTCTTATTTTTTAAAAATTATAATTTTCTTTCTGAACTGTTAAGAGGCTAATATATCTCGGTCAACTCATTTTTTTTATTCCGAGATCATCCACTAAGGAGTATCTAATTTTTTTTACTAATAGTAATACTAACCAGTTGTTCATGGCTAGTAGTTAAAATAAAATTTCTAGTCCCTAATTTTTACATTTCTAGAAAGATAAAACCGAGAAAATGATCGCTTAAAAAATAAAAATATTTAAAGATTTCAACACATGAAAAATTTTCCAGAAAACTGAAATACTGTTTTTAAAACTAATTTTTAAGACAATCCCATTTGTATTGGAATCTTTGTAAAACTTTTTTTCAGCGGAGATGTGTCGGGGATTAATCTTTATGGAAATGCAAAATTTGCGACTTTAACTTTTTTTCGATTAAATTAGTCATGAAAATATTGGTGGCTATTAGAAAAAGAATAACATTTTCTTAGATTTTTATTAATAAAAAGCATATGAATTAGAAAAGTAAATAATTAATGAATATGTACTGAAATTTTCATTTAAATTAGATAATTCTCTGATTCTTCTTCAAGGGTTTGTGGCCCCAAGGCTGGGAACATTTTGAAATCGACATGTAATAGAGCGTGGGACCCGTATCAAAGTTTCTTTGCGAGATTCTAGCACCGGCCCTGCATTCGCAAACCTTTTCTAATCTTTATTCTAGATTTTATTTCTGGCGACTTCTTCCTCGAGCCAACAGCTTTGATATATATAAAATCATTAGATAATTTAAACAAGTTTTGTCTACTTATTTTTAATAGGATCCTCTCGTAATTACGGGCACGTTAAAGGAAGAAAGAAAATTACCATGTTGATGCATATTCGTTTTATTCCGAGTACTTTCGACATTAACACAATGTCATCATCAGAATCTTGTTTTTTCTAAGACAAAAAAAAATTGTTTTGTTCATCATTTTTCTAAGACAACATTGTGTCCATCTGAAAATTAAATTTTTACGTGTGAAGTGAAAAACGCTAAAGTTATGTACAATTTTAAAATTTTATCCTGTAGACACACGTGTAAACATCAAGTGAGGTAACTAAGTTATTGTAATGTTACAATATTTAAAAAAAAAACTATTTAAAACTATTACTTAACACCTAGATATTTTAAACTATCTACACTAAACATTTTAAAACATTTGTGCAGTATTCATAATTACTTTTATTAAGGATTGGTTTCAATTTTTAAAATAAATAGTTTCAAGAATTTTTAGTTTATGTTTATTATTTTCATGAAAAAGTATAGATGCATTTTCAACAAGAATTTTCCTAAACTGCGAATGTGGACTGACATGATGTTGTATATGTTGAGAGATGTTAGATGCATCATTAAAATGAAAACTCAACCTTCGAGTCAACGTAGCAGTGGTATGGCCAACATACCGCCTCATGCCAACATACCACCTCAAGTGACATTTAAATTTATATACAATGTTGGTTTTCTGCAACACGTTAGTTTGTGGAGAGGTGTCATTATGAATGATTAAATTGTATATATTGAATTTAGTATAGTATATAATTAATTTTTTTTTTTTTTCACTGGGATCTGTGGTGGACATATAAGGCATGTATATTTCTTTGGATAGGTCGAAAGTAGTGTCAAGAAAGTTGAAAGATGTTTTCTAAGTCGATCTGTTTGTTGTAGGTTGGTATTACGTAGGAGGATAACTCCGTCGTCTTTGTACAGACCAGTGTTCATGCTATCGAAAGTATACCTAAGTCTCCACAGTAGCAAAATGCCAACCAATTCACAAGCTTCTGCAGAACTAACACTAATGCCTTATACTACAGAGATCTATATCCATAAATACATTAGCAAAGAATCCAACCACCCACAGGGAATTTTAAACAACTCACACAAATCGGTGCGATACAGACTCACTCAACAATCTCTAGCAACAAAATTATTTTAGACAAATATAAAAATTAATATATATTAGGTTGGTGCAAAAATAATGTCGTTTTTTGACGTTCAACTTCATGTGAGAAAACGACATTATTTTTGCACCAACCTAATAGATGTACTAGAAAAAAAGTAAACACAAAGTTAAACTAGAATACATAAACATTAGTAACAATATACATAAGAAGAGAAAGCGCAACATAATTTGGTTTAACCCACCATTTGACGTAGGTATATATATATATATATATATATATATATATATATATATATATATATATATATATATATATATGAATAAAACAAAAGGAAAACTTATCTTAGCCAACGCGTTTAGGCAAAAGTGAGATTTTCCTTTTCTTCGTTCATGTTGCCCTTTCACAAAGCTACTCTTTTTTTAATTTATTTTACACACACATGTCTACACACACACACACACACACACACACACACACACACACACACACACACACACATATACATATATATATATATATATATATATATATATATGTGTGTGTGTGTATGTGTATACATATAAATATACATAGTAGCATTGTCAACAAAGCTCAGTCCGATGAAATCCTAAAGGATGAAGCGCATCACAAAAAAAACTTTCCAGTTTGTCATATTTTTCTAAACACACACACACACACACACACACACACATATATATATATATATATATATATATATATTCATCCACTTTTTGTGAGGATACATGACATGCCTCTGAAATCTTTAGTTAAATTAATAAATTGGCAATATTGCTATGAATACACAAAAATTTATTCTTAATGATTAAAAGTCGCACGAAGCTGTTTGTCTGCAACTATGTTGGCGTGTGCAATGCATAAAAAGAAGTCACACCTAAAAATCTCTTTTGACTGTAAAAGAGAAAAGTTATGTTTTGTGTCGTAATTTTTCCAGTAAATGTACAAGTATCTATTTTGTACTTTCACTGCGCAACTTGGTTAAATATATTCTTTTAAAAATCTAATGCAACAAAGGAGAACAAATATTACGTTAGACACGTCCATTGATAACTTTCGAAATTGTTGGACTATACTTCGAGTTAAAAAATTATTTTCCTTTTCTAGGGATTTAAAAGAAAATCATTTTACCCTAAGTAATGCAATAAAGACACAAGGATGCAAGTGGGTTACTGAGTGTTAAGGGAATATAAGAGAGAGAAAATAAAACACTAATAAGGAGGGAACATTAAAAGAACAAGAATTAAGAAGACAGTAGATAACGACTGACATTGCATTTAAATTATTGAAATCAAAATTGAATAAGAAGGAAGAAAACGAAAGAGACTCCCACAAGCGAGTAGTGCTACTGAAGAAACTGTTAGCATAGAACTTAGGGTTACAACTGTGATTTCAACTGTAAAAAGACAAGATCTTACCGCCAACATAGTATTTTGCTTAAATTCATGAAGTCTAGGCGTCGTAGAGGAATGTTCATCTGAACAATTACAATGTAAGTATTTATAGAAAAACAAAGGGAAGCGACTGAAGGGGAGATGCCAGGTCAGGATCAATAATATTGCTAATTCTTCTTTGGATTTTATCAAGAATCTCTAAATATATAACAAGAACATCAGACTAGATGTGGCGGTAGTATTCAAGGCTTGGACAAATGGTATAATTATTTAAGCATTTAAGAGAGATTCTGGTGAGAAAAATGATCTAGCATGACACAGGAAACCAACTTTCCTAGCAGCAGACATAGCAATTGATTCGATATAATATTTCCATTTCATAACAGTGGAAAATCACTCTTCAAGAGGTTAGCATCAGTAATGTTGATGGAAGGTAAAAAGATTCCCTCAGCCGATTAAAAGCTTCGTTTGGGGGGCGTTACAAGCCATTCCTTACCCCAGTAAGCAACTTTATTGAAATGCGTTCACTATTACAGTATTTATATTTTTAAAAATGTAATTTACACATTACTATCAAAAAGAGTTTTTGCTAAATGCTTTATTTTATTTTTTATGATTTTTCGCTTGCACTGTTCTGTTGCGTATTACGTTGCTGACGACATTGCTTGTTGATCAATATTATATTCATGTTATTACCGAATTGATAATTGAATCTTTTCTTGTATTCTCTCTTTTATACGCTTTATATTTTTTAGTTGAAGTCGCAGGCGTCAAAACCTAATTTTCATTCATGAACTGTTATATCTAATAATTTTATAAGTATTACTTTTACAAGCAGATGAGGAGTTGAATTTAAATACTGTTCCTTCTGTAACCTAAAGTTAACTTACTTAACTCGAGGTGCTTCTCGCCATATTAATTCTTTCTATTTGCTTCGATGATCGATTGGTTCCTTTTCTACGGCTTATTAACACTTTGCAGGCTATATCAAGCCAGCAAATATTTTTAAATTGTAAGACATTTTTGTGACGATAATAATGGTGTAGTGGTACAAGTCTTATTAATTAACCCACAGCTGAAGGGAGAAGAGGTGGATTCATACCTTTCCCAAGGGTATTTGTGAATATATCGAACTCAACGGGAATTGGAACTCGGCTCTCTGATTAACATTTCCGAGCCATTATCCATTACACCTCCCGCATATCCAAGCGCATAATATTCGTAAGCGGTCACCCAAATAGGAACTGACCAGGCTCGACCTAACTTAACTTTGGTGATCTTGCGGGGACCGGTGTGTTTCAACGTGATGTGGCCGTAAGGATACATATAAAAGAAGTTACCAAAGTATGATTTATTTCTGCAAACTGGCATGATAAAAGATCCAAATAGATTTACTTTACAAGTCGTGAATAAAACGTTTATTCACACCAATGGTAATCGGTGCATTCAACTCAATCTTGGCTTATATCGATCCTATTCGTTGTCATTCGTGATAGCAAATACTGTTAATAAGAGTTTATTTTCTTTTTTTATCATTTTGGACTAATGATTGATCTTAAGGGATGACAGTTAATCGATCATAAAAATATCTAAAGTCAAAACGGCCGTTATAAAAACCCAAACGTAGCAGCTAAAAATCATTGTTCAGGAATTTCCCCATTTCTTGAAAGAATTCTCGGATATCATAAATATTAATCTTTTATAATCCTAGTTTCAAGTATGGAGTGACACAACATATAGAAACAAAAGCGATACCAGTTTTCACACGTCCACAACGCCTTATACCGGATAAATTGGCAATAGAATAGATTAATTTGATCACATTTTGAAGCTTAGTACAATTTGATCCTGATTTGGTTATTACGCTAGTTTTCAACTTGGTCTTCACCTTGGACTTCAATTTGGTCTTCGCGTTGGGCTTCAACCTGATCTTCACGTTGGGCTTCAACCTGGTCTTCACCTTGGACTTCAATTTGGTCTTCGCGTTGGGCTTCAACCTGATCTGCCTGAGACTGAATTCACAATTAGTATGTCAATAAGATTCGCGAACAAAGGCTTTAATCCACTAGGCTATTGTCACGTGTTGACTTAAACATAGTGAAAACTGCGAGTAATAACTGAACAGTACTAAATAAGAACAAGATGGAATATCCCCAGACACTGTCAGCAGAATGAGAACAATCTACCTCTATAGATTAAATAAAGTGTTCAGTTTGAAATTCTCGGAAGATTACTCAGATCGACAAACTGATGAAGGGTGAAAGGTACAATGGCCGAAACATTGTGATAATAATAAGAACGATGAGTACGATAATCAGTGTATAAATAATGTAAATAATGATAACTCCTCTTTCCGGAAATTCAGACAGAAACTCTTTACTGTTTTCATCAAGAATAAGGAAGCAAATAGTGTCACAGACAGGAGAAAACAAACTGTCTTTTTTTTTAATGACAGCCGTACAAATGTGCCAAACACTGGACATATACACTTAACCAAACGTACTTTTGTTATCGAGAAAATCTTAACTGTCAGGTGTTACGTTTTCGGACAGACACAGTCATTGGTCGGAAAACGGATGTACGAGAAATTCTTAGTAGTTCATGTGAATTTCAACAATTTTGTTTAAGAGAAAAGTAATTATTGACCAGTAATTTGGGTCACAATTTTATATTATTTTTGTGAATATTTTAACTACTAGAATTTGAACTACCAATAGGAATTTTAACTAGTACAGTATGAATTTTAAACTTTTCACACAGGTAATAACTATTTACCAGGCATTCCAAGAAATAGGGCTCAGACCTTTATACACAGACTTAGTGAGGATTTTGACAGCACATACACACCTCGAGGACCATTGCATTGGATATATTGAAGGCCTTCGACAAGGTGTGGCACAATGGTTTGCTGCACAAGCTTTTCAGCTATGGAATCACTGGAAGGATTTTCTCAGTTATAAAATCTTTCCTAACAGGTAGATACCTGAAAGTAGTTATTAACGGCCAGTGCTCCGAGGCCCTGGCGGTCAACGCTGGCGTCCTCCCAGGGGTCACTTCTTGGACCAACCCTCTTTTCTGATTTACATAAATGATTTGCCTAAGAATATACTCAGATCATTTGTAAACATCTATGATACGACGATATACGAAGCACCTCTAAAACTCTTGACGATAAGAGACTAGCAACTGACCTCTCCTCCGATCTAGCATTAACTTCCCGGTGAGAAAAACATTGGCTGATTACATTCAATGCCTCGAAAACCAAACTACCTACATTCCATCACTGCCGATAAGACTTCGAACTACCGCCAGTCAAGATGTACTTTGAGAGAATATTGGGCCTCAAACTCGCACCACACCTCAAGTGGAACTCTTATATCGCTAAAGATGCAGATAAAATGATCGGCTCTCTATACCGCCCCAATAAATACCTGGCTCCTCATGATATCCTCTACATTTATAAGAGCCAAAATCAGGTCGAAAATGGAGTACTGTTGTCATATTTAAGAGGGAACTGCACAGTCCTCACTTTCCAGTCTTCAAAAGCGTCAATGAGTCCTTGGAGAAGAATTATTTTCCACCCTTCAACCTATCTCTCACAGGCGGGATGTGGCGAGTTTCTCACTACTCTATCACTACTTCCATCGAAAGTGCTCGAACGAACTACATTCCATGGTTCCGCCAGGTCTAACCCTCACGGCTAGGATCCGCCATGCTACTTACATTATAGCAAACCACGCGCATTCTCTCCGTACTCCATTTTCTTCTCGCGAACCACTGCCCTGTGGAACAGACTCCCAGGAGGATGTTTTCCCGATCACTACAATTTTAACCTGTTTAAGTCTAGGGTTAACCATTATCTTCCCCTTCTATTCATATAAACTACCCCTTAACGTAACCCTCTACCTCGAGTGGCACCAGGCCTTGCACAGGATGAAGCTTACTGTAAAAAAAAGTTTCCAAAAACAGAAACAATGATTTGAAATTCAAATGAAAGCAGTGGTGGCACATATTCTGAATCCATCATAAGAATTCACCACGTAGAATTAATAAATTCTAAAAACTTCAAATACCTTTGTGCATGGATCATTTATAACAAATTTAGTGGAGGAGATATGGAAATTGAACATAAAATAAGTTTCACCAGAGGTAGTTTCGCCTAACACCACAAATTGCTACAAAATCAAAACATCAACCCGAAAACTCGAGTCGTCATCTTAAATAGCCTCATCAGATCAAGACTTTCATATGGATGTCATACATGGTGCCAAACCTGTTCAGGAATATCTAATCTATCAGTCCTAAGATCAATGGTTAAAAATTGCTTTGAGTGAGTGAAGTTTGTTGATCTTGTCGAAGACCATCCATCTTCAAACATTGTGAACTGGCGTTATAGAATCACAAAAAAGGACTGTACCAAATAACTGAAACCACATCACTTGAGGATTTTCAACAATAGCAACAGCTAAAATGGATAGCACATTTAACTGGAAGAGAAAATAGTGATATAATCAAAATGTTAATGTTCCACACAACTTAAAATAAAAAGTTCGGAAGGGAGCCCCCATCAATCCTGGAAAGAGCGATAACAGCTACTGAAATTGAATAACCTTTTTCTAGAAAAAAATATTTTAAGAAAAAGGATTTTATAAATTTCAATCGACTGGTTGTACGGTCAATGAATACCAAATGTTTCCTTATAAGGAAACTGCTAATTATTGAGACTAGTTTTTGTTAAGTTTCAGTTTTGCGGAGTGTGTAACTGAATGTCACTAGTTATTTCTATTTTAAAAGTAAAGTCGAAATTTTATTCTTATTGGTTAAAAAATGCACTAAGCCGTTTGGTTGCAACTCTGTTGGCGAGTACATTATACAAGGAAGAGTTGTGCTCAAAAAGAAGAGGGAAGTCATATTCTGAGACGTTACCTTTCCGTTAAATATGTTAGTACATATTTTGTATATTTATTGTAAGTTAAGCATTTCGTTTAAAAATATTATTCAACAAAGAAGAAAAATATTGTATTAGTCATGTCCATTAGTATCTTCGAATTTAAATATAGTATATTTGACTGTGCTTTGAACGAAAACAAATTTTCTACTATGAGGGCTTGGAAAATTTGATACTACCAGGACAACTGAAGACAAGAGGGACAGAGGAAAACAATGCATAACCTCCCTAGCGAGTACGAACGGGTAAATGCATAGCAAAACAGAGTTTAGGAGAAATAACAAAAAAATAAAATTTATTTAGAACTACAAAGCATAGGAAATTGTGGAGAGCCATGATCACCAACGTCCTGAAGGGATGCAGCACGTAGAAGGAAAACTATAGACTAGTGGTTCTCAACCTTTTCTGCCCCATGCATCTTTTTCACCATGTCAGAATGTCATCCCCCCCCCCCCCACACACGCTTCCAAAATTGTCCATCTGAAAAAATGCATTCCAAATAATATGCATATATTATTGAAAATTTTCATTCTTTTACATATTAGTACATATACCTTTACATGGATTATTATTATAGCGGAGTTTTACGAATTTAATAGCACAAGAACATGTTGATGGATTTTTAAAACTTGAATCCATGTACAGTAACTTGTTTTAATTCATAACTAATGATTTAAATAAATAAACTGAAGCTTAATTCAATAAACAAAAAGTTCAATATAATGTCAAGGTATTGTAATTCAATAAACAAAATTCTGTAAATAAAAACAATAATGGTAACAGATCCCGCCTCCTGACGGTTCGGAGTCTTCAACGGAGAGCGTTGTTTTGAGAATGGTACTTGTTCTCTGTCGGGGAAACGACTGTTTTGTCACGATAGTTAGAGTAAAAATGAGACTGAATTCTGTCGTGGAAATTTTCGGTCAGGTTTTTAGATGTTTTTAGAAGTCACCCGCTGCCACGTTTCCTACTCCTCGGCGTCGCGTCTCCGACCTTTGGCTATAAAAATCCCTAAAATACGACCATCAGGTCGTATTTTAGGGATTTTTATGGCCAAAGGTTGGCTTCGATTTACCCTAAAAATTTTGGCGGTCAACGCAATTACAATAAATTATTTTGATAAACGTGATTCCGATTTTCTTTCCCTTTTCTTCACCTTCAATTGACCCCCCCACTCCTTAGTCAAGAATCTTTGCACGCAGACTAACAACGTTCAGGTATATTTTTATTTTTTTCAGGTATATTTTTATTACCTTCACTCTTTCCACCAAACTGCCAAGAGCCGAAATTGAATTTTTAACCTCACTTTCGTTTATGTAAGATTCTATAAAAAAAAAAACCCCTGTTTTTGTCTATCTTAACTGCAAGATTATCTTATCTGCATTTCGTTAACAAAATTAACTTATCAAAACAAAGAAAAAAAGAAAAAAAAAGAAGAGATTTTGCAAAGGTAATAGGCGTCATTCATGTGCATTGTTTATAACTTTGAATTATTATCAAAATTTAACAGTGCTTCAAAAATCTCAGAGGTCGTCCAAATCACCAGTGTTTGAATTCAGGAGAAAGTAAAACTGGGTCTGCGTTTCAAGTCAGTTATATCCAGTAAAAGCGTGAAGTAACCCTGATTTTGAATTTTTTTTGGTGGATGAAATGTTAATCTTCAGCTTGAGACAGTCCGAAAAATCCTCGCCGAAAGTAGCAATAAATATAACTGGTCGCAATGCGATATAGCGAAGTGCTAGGGGAAAAAATTTAAACGCATTGAATTGTGGGATTGGCAACGTAATTTTGTGTTCTGTTGATTTCCCAAGATATGCAAATGAAAGATTAATTTCGAAGGCCGTTTGTAGTTTCTTGTTTCCAAATTGTTCGAGTACAGTGTAGAAGAAAAATGCTGTCTCATGACGAGGTGTTGGGCGCTAAGTTTGACAAAAAAAAAAAAAAAAAAAGAAAAAAAAAAGATCGCCACATTTGCCTGAGTCGTGGAGGAAATTTATTTAATTCCTCTTGTCATACTGTCTGTTTAAATTCCTTTGAAACAGACACCGTTCTGTTGATGAAGTGAAAAATAATGAAGTCGTAGTCATGCTGTAGACTTGTCTTTGGAGAAATTAAAAAAAAATGCTATATTCTTTTAAGACGTCGGCGATCATGTCTTTCTACAAATTCATTTTCTTTATTATTTGCGAATCGACATGGCTTATTGGGAAAGAGAATGAGATGATTTCTCGATGCTTCTGCTCCAGGGTTTTTGATTCAAAGTTGTCTTTCTCTTAGACAAGCTACCACTAAAGGCTAGAGAGTTTAGTTTACCTTGTTATTTTGGAAAAGATATTTAACCCATTAAAACTGTTTAACCCATATTTAAATAATTATTGGTATCTAACCCATTAATATTTGTAGATGGGTTATAATGTTCTTATTTTCATTTTGTTAACAAAATTAATAGATGGATTAGCATAAATAATGGGTTAATTAATTAACCCATTAATTATTGTTATTTAATCCATTACGATTATTTAACCCATATCTAGTGGCGAGGACAAGAAATGCATTCATGTCTTTAGCAAGAGCAATGGTATGAAGTGAACACAACAAACTAGGCCTGAACCTGAACTCGGCTTGTCCATTCCATTTTTGCGCGCGGTTATACAGAAGGATGCTAAGAATGCATTGAACTGAACATGTTAGCAATAATGAAGTTTTAGAGAAAATGGAGACAAAAAGAACACTTGTCCTTAATATCATGATGAGACAGTTGAAATTTTTAAGGCACATAATGAGGAAAGGAGGTTTGGTAAATTTAATACTCGCAGGACATAATGAAGGCAAGATGGACAGAGGAAAACAGCGCATAACTTACACAGTTAGCTTGTGTAAAATGGATGGCCGAACAGGGTTTAAGAGAGATAGCAAAAAGACAAAATTTGTTAAGACGTACAAAAAACAGGAAATTGTTAAGAGCCATCATCGTCAACATCCTGAAGGAGCATGGCACATGCTTTATTTTATTGTCATGCCGACGAATACTAAAAATGACATGAACAGAAAGGAATGAAAATAGAAACTATATGAAAAACTACTACAAAATGAGGAAAGAAAGCTTGGAGAATTTAACACTCAAAGAACATACTGAATAGCTGGTATGCTTTCCACACCTCTAACCTCCGGATGTTACAGAATGCGGTGGCTGGGCCAGGATGGCGCGCAATTGGTCAGAACGTGAACGTGGAATTCTGACAGTGATGAATTGCCTTTGTCCAAGATTTGGATATAAGCTCAAAATGGCGTGAAGTCGACAGCGGTTCGCAAAAATTTTGAAGAGTCGACATGAGGTCCCGCACCCACATTCCCTAGAGGAGCTAGCCCGCACGTTGCGGAATGCTAAACCAACGTTATGCATGCATTCGTCTGAAGATCGCCCCCCTGCCTCCGAGAATCGATTTTACCACGTCTGTCCCTCCCCTATAATAAAGCGATAAAGAAAAGGAAACCATCTCTCGTTGATAGTATATTAAGTGGTGTTGGGGTTTGAAGGACTGAAGACAGTAGCAACGCGGAGCGCAACACAGATTTCTTTCTTTGGGGAGTCATGAAAGAACTTGTTTATCGTAAAAAGACTCTTACTGCTCGGAAACTGACGACACAAATCTCTGCGGATTTTGATATCGAAATCTGTGCACGTCTATGAAACTCTGTGCCTGCTCAGCGACAATTGTGAATTGATCACTAGGGAAGGCACTTTGAACATTGTAAGTAAAACAGCTTGGCACAGTTCCTTAATAATTTTCTCTCGAGTAAATTGTTAGATAAACATGTCTTTCATTGATTTCTACCTTCTTGTGCATTGCAATACAATTGGGAAACAAACAATCAACTAACAACTGTAAAAACAAAAATGAGGCACTACTTTTAACTCTCTCTCTCTCTCTATCTGAGGGGTACTGAAAAGTCTTCAGCCAGACCCACTCTCCTAAATTTGACCAGATGAGTAAATTGTTAGATAAATATATCTTTTATTGAATTCTACCTTCTTGTGCATTGCAATACAATTGGGAAACAATCAACCGTAAAAACAAAAAATTGGGCACTACTTTTAACTCTCTATCTATCTGAGGGATGCTGAATGTCTTCAGCCTGACCCACTCTCCTAAATTTGACCAGATGATCAGAATTCTCTTCTTAGTTGTCTCGAGAACTGTCCCTCGTATCTATGTGTTTGTTTTGCTGAGTGGAGGGGTGCTCTCGAGCGTTTTTCTCTCTTTCTCACTTGGAACTTTAGCAAGAACTAAAATGGACTATGAATGGTTGCAGATGGCAATTATTTCCCTTTTTACAAGACGAACATGCATTAATCGCATAAAAAGTCTTGATGGTCGAGTGGCAGTTTGTGGCTGACGACAGCATATGAGTGACGATAGATAGTTATTGATGAGCTCTCGACAAAGTCGGATATAGTAGCCAGCGGCGGCTCGGCGTCCGAAATGAGGAACATAAAAATATATCTCGGATTGATCGTGTCTCTCCTAGAAACATTTCAAGTAAATCTTTCATCTTCCTCCTTTAACGTACTGCTAGCTTTTTTTCATATCTGCTATAGTTTTTTTTGTTTTTTTTTTGCTTGGGGCAAATTGCGATAAATATATGTATTCTTATGTATAACATTTTTGTATGACATATTTGTATGTCAAATATTCTAATGCTGCATATAAAATATGTTTAGGCACATTTTGTAATTAATTTCTTTGAGTTATGCAAGGCCCAAGAGCCACTCGAGTTTGAGAGTTACGGAGTAAGAGGCACAGTTTATGGAAATATGTGGTGAAGATAACGGTTAATCATAGTATTGAACAGATTAAAATTGTATGGATCGAGAAAGCATCCTCTTGGGAGTCGGTTTCACAAAGCAGCTGTTTATGAGAAGAAACCGCTTGGGTGGAACTTACATCTTATCAATGGATTACAAAAAGAATGACGGTGGGTCGCTATAGTGTGCGTGGCACTGCGGGTCTAACTGGCGTTAGTATATAATGGATGTACTAATGCCTAATATGAGCCTTAGAGAGTGGAGAAAACAAGGTTTTATTTCTTTTTTCAAAGTAGTCTCTTTACCGTAAAAAAGAAACACAGACCTTATTAAAAATAAAATAGAAAAATATATGCATAGCATGTCTGTTGAATTTAACATGTTTGAATGAACATTTGCTGCCTAGATAAACCCAATTTAAATTGTATTAACCGACAGCTCACAATGATATTAACACCAACAATTTCGACATGATCTCAGTAAACATTTTATGCTTTCATTGAAGACATTCAACACCTTCACGACGAAATTAATAAAATTAACGACACTTTAAAGTCTTCCCCCAGCAGATAAAAACCACAGACGTTAAAAACTGCTTCACTTTACACAAAGCGAAGAATCCGTTCATCAACAATTTACTAACCAAAAGTTACAAAACGCCAAAAGAATTGTCTGAATCTTAATTCCAACTGCCCTTTGCAAAACAAATAAAATCGACAAAAAGACCGAAGTCGAAATATTATATGAAAACTTTTTAAACTTAGAAAATGCTAATCTCAACCTATTCAGGTTGACTTGCTAAGAGCAGAATCTATTAAAAACAGAAGAAAACCACTTTTCGATAGCAAGTTATGAAATTCCGCCAGCTTCGTAACAATAATGTGATTGTTATTAGAAAAGTGAATAAAATTAACAGCTTTGTTATATAGAATTAATTCAATCCATTTCTAGCGTTCACATAAAAAAAAGAAAAAAAAGAAATGAAAAATTCAACTGTTCAATTAAAATAACATACCAGCAAAATGTAAATATCAATGAAATTGGTTCATTCAAATTCCAAAAAGATAATCCGCGATTATTAGCCTGGTTATCTATATGGTAACCGTACAATTCAAAGATCCGGTTCCTTTTTACGCCTCTCACAGACCCTGGATTTTCATCTATCGCAAGGAGCCGGAGTTTTCATTTCCCTTGCTTTGAACGCTCATTAGGATTTATGCTCCCCCCCCAACCTCAAGTGAAACTCGTATATATCGCTAAAGGTGCTGGAAAAAGGGTCGGTTCCCTGTACCTCACCAAATTCATCCGACTATGCTCTACCTTTACAAGAGCCAGGTCATGACGTAAGCACAGTTTCAAATATTTGCAAATGAATTGAGTGATTGATTAAAATTTGTTTTTCCGGCTTAACAACTCTTCGCAGGTTATTTAAGGCCGAAACATATTTTTTAGAGTGTAAGAACTTTATAGAGATAATAATGATTTACTGATACAAAACCTACTAATTAACCCATAGTTAGGGAGACGAGGTTGATTCATACCTTTTTCAAGGGTATTTGCGCGTAAGTGAATATAACAAACCCGACTAGAATTGGAACTCGGCTCTCAGATTTTCAATTCCGAACCGTTATCCATTACACCACCCGCACATCCAAGCTTACAGCACCTGGTATTCCCAAACGGTCACCCATCTAGTTACTGACCAGGGTGGACGTTATATTTGTAAATAAAAACAAAGAATTCTTTAATAAGTCACGCATAGAATTGACACCATATTTATATTATGAACAGGTCGACACTTTTAAAATGATAAAAAAAATCAATATTTTTCGATTCTGACAAATGTCATAACTTGAAGAAATTTTGTATGCAAATCTACAAAAATTAAAAAAAAATCTTCCCCTTTTTGTACAGAGAGAGAGAGAGAGAGAGAGGGAATATATATATATATATATATATATATATATATATATATATATATATATATATATTAAAAAAGAGTGAAACCGCAAACGTTTTTGGTTATAATGTGGATTTGTTTTAGGATATTTATTCTTTTTATTTGCCTGAAGATGGTTACGGGACCGAAAACACGTGTAGCAGAAATATGAAGAATAAAATATAATATATATACTAAAACAAATATACATTATAACCAAAAACGTTTGCGGTTTCTCTCTTTTTTAAAATATACATTTTTCTCTCGTATTTCTTCCATATATATATATATATGTATATATATATATATATATATATATATATATATATATATATATATATAAGTATAGGATTGGTGTATACGGAATAAATTCCAATAACCAACAATTACTATACTTAAAAGAGTGCTCAATACAGAGTATATCATCACTTGATAAGACACCGCAGGTGTTGAAACAAAATGGCTATTTTTGTAGTGATTTTATAACATATTTATGTTATAATTTTTAAATAAATAAATATATATATATATATATATATATATTTGTGTTTGTGTGCGCGCTTAAATCTTTTATTACAAGAATCTCTCTCTCTCTAACCACACACACACGCACACATAAGTGCTTACATACATGTAAAACAGAATAGGTCTAGGTCTACATACATACACACCTGTTAAGCTCTATTACCTGTCATTCAATGACAAGGAAAATGTTTGTGGAGTGTCTAAGTCTCGTCTATAAACCTTTTCTTTTTATTTCTTCGGCATTCTTTTTGTTTGTCTAAATAAAATAAGTATTGAACCCCCTCCAAACCCCCTCTAAAAAAAAAAAAAAAAACTGTGAGCACAATACGCTTTCTTTTATTCCACCTGAGATTTTATCGACATTTTCTTTACAGAAGTTCCAGTAAAAATCGTCATTGCTGATAATCTTCTGTCTTTGTGTTATTCTGTAAACTTCTAGCCAAATTTAGTTTTTCATCAAATGTCATTATGTATTAGAACAAAACTGATCGTTACCTTGACCGGTCCAGAGCGTTGCCTTAACTGTTTCAATACTAAGATAAAGCAATATGGTATAAAAAGATGGAAGAAGTAAAAGGACTGTACGACTATAAAAGATTCTCTGGATAAAATAATTAATTATTGTTTATTAACCCCAAAAAACACAACCTTCTGGGGCATAAAATGTGTGTTCGATTTCCGTCTACAGTTGCTTCTTTAATTTCATTTTTGAGAAAAGTAATTATCAATATCAGTCAGTTATAGGCGATCATGTATCTTTCGATACATGACTGACGAGGCAGATTTTTTCTCGCAGTAGGTTGCCATTTCTTTCCAAGGCTATAAAACCCGGTCTGTTCTGATATTTACCCATAGCTGGGGAGAAGAAGATTCATACCGTTTCCAAGATTATTAGCACGTAAGTGAATGTAATGAATTCGACGGGAATTCGAACTCGGCTCTCCGATTTCTCAATCCGAGCCGCTATCCATTATCCACCGCCTTGTCCGATATGCTTTTCTTATTTCGATCTATTTTTTTTCAAATTGGTTGTTATAGATGGTATTATAGACAGAATGTTTCATCCAAGTACTTTCAAGCCATGTCTGTTAATTGGTTGATATGAGATATGGGTTGATTATTACGTTATTTTGTCCTTCTGATGTCAATTATTGTTTGTTCCTGCTGAACCATTGTTCCACTAGTGAAACGTTGAGTCGGCAATAACATCTATAACAACCAAGATTAGAATAGTTCACAATAATAAAAATATAATGACAATCACAAAAATGAAATACAAAATTATCGAAAAGCGGTACGAACCCGCCATGATAGTGAAATGTCGAAACTGTCTGACATTGAATATAAAAGGCTCCAAAAATACACCACTGATGGTGTAGTGGATATTGGAGTTGGTTAAAGCATGTTACTGTCATCTAGTGGCGGTGAATTCAATCCATGGATCAGCAGGGAAAAAATAACATCATAATAAAAAATGGGCATCTGATAATGGCCAGAGAGCACTTGACCGAAACGTTGTGTCTATAATAACATTAACAACCAAGAAGGTAAAATAGTTATAAATTCAAAAAGTATGACACGTTTCTTTGTTTTGATTTGCTGCTGTTTCATTTTAATGTCTGAATATTTGAGTGAAAACTAATGGATAGCGGCTCGGATTGAGGAATCGGAGAGCCGAGTTCGAATTTCAGTTGAATCCATTACATTCACTTACTTTGGGAAAGGTAGGAATCCTCTTCTTCTCCCCCCAGCTATGCGTAAATAGCAGGAACAGACCGCGTTCTATAGCCTTGGATGCAACTGGTCTATCGCAGAAAGAAATGGTAACCTACTACGGGAAAAAATCTGCCTCGTTAGTCATGCATCGAAAGATACATGATCGCCTAAAGCGTGTATCACGTATGGCACATAACTTACTGACTGAATGTTAGATATTAGTACCAAATTAATCACCAAATTGTTCAGTTTAGAATCCCAAAAATAAATTTACAGTATGTATGGTAACGCTGTAGACTCTCTTGACGAATATAAGGCTACAGTGACACCACGTTTGGTGCTGTTACTGTAGTTTCCGTCATAATTAGGTTTTTAAAGGTTAGAGTTGCTAGCTCCGCAACCGATTTTGAATTTCCTTTTCCTGTCCTATACTAGTTGTTCACCAAAACTAGAGCGCCTTTATTAAACCCTAGGTGAGCTGGAGCAGTGATGGATTCAGAACTTAGCAAGTAGATTTATCCGAAAGTGAATGCAATGGCTTCGGCTGTAATTTGAACTCGGTAGTCCAGTTCCACTTTCCGTGCCGCTAACAGATACGTTATGCTCGCATCCGTATTATTATTAGTTCTATTCATCGTCGTCACCACCACTACCCTCACCATCAGTCCCACCAGTCAGTGTGTCGTCATAGGGTCGCTACCCAGCTGAGCATCTGACTAGCTCTCACCATATGCCTTGCTTGCATGCCGATGTCTGTGTCTATGAATGCTCTTCCAGTTCCGTTTCTGGGTATGACGATAAACTAAATCCGGCAGCAAGGCCTTTGATAGGGAGATTTTAATGCGCGTGGAAACACCTCTTAATTGCTGTTGTTCCCAGGTCTACCTTGACCCGGGTAGCACTTGTTAGGTTCCCAGGTATGGGCAAATAGTTAACCTTCAAAGTGGGGGTCAAAGCATT
Organism: Acanthosepion esculentum; assembly: GCA_964036315.1. Taxonomy (NCBI): domain Eukaryota; kingdom Metazoa; phylum Mollusca; class Cephalopoda; order Sepiida; family Sepiidae; genus Acanthosepion; species Acanthosepion esculentum. The sequence continues at coordinate 61,271,263 of OZ038496.1, read as the reverse complement.
ATGAAAATGCAAAAAAATTTATAGTAAAAATACCAGTAAAACATTTTCATAGTGAAAAAATTCCCAGCAATATATTTTTGTAAAAAGAAAAAAATACTAGCAATACATTTTTGTAAAAGAAAATTACTAATGCTACCAAGAAAATTAAATTTTGCTATTAAATGATCCATACGGATTTGATATGCTGCTAAACAAACAAACTCTCGCAGTCTACTCAGTGACTTTGTCAACTCATTTTTTCTCTGTTTGCCTCTCCTTCTTTTACCTAAAATGGTACCCTGTTGGATGGCAGTGGAAAGATTGTTGGTTCTTATGACGTCTATACCATTTAAGCGTTCTCTTTTTGATAGTTGAGATATCTTCTAATGGGTTTGTTTCTTGCCTGATGCTGCCTTGCCTTGTGTCATTTATGATGCAATCTACGTAAAAGTTGCCGAGGATGGTTCTGTAGCATCTCATTTCTAATGCAAATTAAAATTATTTCACACAATATTCACTTGGGTGGAGGCGAATTATTTTGTCAAATTTTCTCTTTTCAAATCCTTACACCTGAATATGTTCAATGTTTTGCTGGTAGCATCATATTTGCAAATCCACAGTTATTTCCCTTGGATCATTTACTTTGTTTTTGTGACAGGAGTTTTAGTGGCATTATCACCTTGCTTGGGGTGAATTGATTTAAAAGAAAATAAAGATTATGAGGTGTTCATACCATTTTAACTTTCTCTTCTTGGCAATGGTGATGATGTCTTCTAATGGGACTGTTTCTTGTCTGATGCTGCCTTGTCCTATGTCATTTATGATGCAATCTATGGTTCTGTAGTATATCATTTTTAATGCAAGGGTTCTACGCTGTAATTTTGCTGTTAATCTCCAAGATTCACAGCCACACAGAATGACCGAGAAGGTCAATGCACGCAACAGTCTGATATTATTATTATTATTATTCACCTTCATTTTCACCTGTTTCATAACCCGCCAGAGTCTTAGAGGGCGCTGCTTGGTAGTTTGCTCAACAAAAAGCTTCCATTTGATCTGGTCAGTTATTAACGCCAGGGTTTGGGTAAAACTTTTGCCTGTCTATTCGAACATCTCTTTTTTTTTTTTTTTTGGCCACCTCTTCTCCCTCATTGTACGATTCCTTGTAGGATGGCCTTGGAGAGACCTCTCGATTTGTTTACGTGGCTATACAACTTCTTTATGGCGGTCAACACGTCTTTATAGCCATTTATCTGATAACATTTTTTTGTGTTCCTCTTCATTTGACGTAGGAAATACAAGATGACGTGTGAAGTATCTCATCTCTGCAGCTTCGATCCGCCTTTCGAGTCCGTGACTCGCACGCATACAGGAGAACAGGCACGAGGAGGACAGGCAACAATATTAGTTCATTTTTAGGGGGAGCTCTTTATCTCTCCAGATTGTTTGGTGCCGATGTTGTCAACGCAATTCTTGCATTGACTTCTGGTTTGGATCCAACTTGTCTATTAATTGCACCACGGTATTTGAATTGTTTCACTGTTTCCAGTTGCCAATCTAATAATAATACGGCAACTATTATCATTGGATCGTTAAAAAAATGAACAGAAAATTCAGATCCCCATAATTTAATACAATATGATGGATTCTTTCGTCTTCGTCGACGTATGAGAGTCCAACAGTTTAGTTCTTAGAAATGAACAGCCAGACTATCCCGACCACATGATTTTGATTAAAGCGGCATAAGCTTGTGCAAAACCAGCCACACTTATCGCAAGAACTTAATGTGGCGAACTAGTACACTTAGTGTGTCACGAGGTCACCAAACAATTTTGAATTTAGAGTTGTCCATCTCCTAGGCTTGCCAACCAAGGATTCAGAGTTCGGTCTGCATTATTATTTAACCCATACCAGGAAGAGAAGAAAAGAAAGATTCATACCTTTTTCTATAGATATTAGTGCGTAAGTGAATGCAACAAACTCGTCTGGAATTCGAACTCGGCTCTCTAATTTCTCATTTCAAACAGCTATCCATTACACCAGCCGCACATTTATTGTAATATACATATACAATAAGTGGTGAACAACCTGTATTGGGTACGTTTGAAATAATTTACTTTTTCATCTGCTAATTGTATACGTAATAAGCATCTATCAAGCTGAACATATTGTAAAGATCTAAGAATAAAAGAAATGGTAGAATACAAATAAAAACGACCAATAAAACTCGGTGAACAGAATTCAATATAACATAATGTTATTGACTGATTTTTTTATTGATCGGACGGGGGATCTAATCAATAAGAAAGATTCAAATCTATCTATCTATCTATGACTTGGTAGATATAGATATCTAAATACAATTTATTCATACTTTATAATTTTGCATAAGCAATGATTAAACACTGTCATGGTTAGCTATGGGAATAACAACATTTAGTTGATACCAGATGTTAAGTCAGTTACAGGAAAGTAGTTCTCCAAGATAATGTGTGTGTGTGTGAGGATGAATACTTTCTGTCAACATATATATATATATATATATATATATATATATATATATATATTTAAACATATTTTTTTAGTGGTATAAAACTTGAGTATTGTTTTACAAGGCATAAAAGGAAGGATACAAAAAATAAAAGGAGAATTTAAAATAAAATATAAAAAAAAATGAGATATGAATTAATCAATGACGGGAATTTGGTGGGGAATGAACTACTAGAGACTGATCACAGCAAGGCCTAGCAAACACTCTCGCTGTTTACACAACGAGGATCTGCGAAACCAGACGTAAACAGACTCTAGTACTTTAAAATTAAAAAGTGAATGTGAATTGGCTAAAACAGAGAACCGTTATAAAACTGATCTCACTATCTCTTCACAACAAATCATCAATGCCCTGTGCGTTAAAGTTTTTATAAGGTTATAAGGCTTCTTAGAGCAAAAAGAATCCCAACGTATTTATAAACCCGAAAAAGTAGACTTTCTATAAACAGAGGTACTAAAAGATGTTGGTGTTCGATGCACCAATACACCCAAGAAAGCAATTTTAGTGTTAACCTTTCTCAAAGGTAAACCTCAAAGAAGGATGAAGATTATTAAGGGAAGAGAAAAATTGCTCAGTCTCAGCTTCATCATTAAATAAGCAAAATGTGTCATCAACATAGCGACGATACAAAGAGGGACATAATGGGTCATTAAATAATCTCTCCTCATAAAACCCAACAAATATATTCGCCAACTCAGGACCCAAAGGGGAACCCATGGCAACACTGTCAATCTGACGATATATCATATTGTCGAAGCTAAATTCGACAAATGAAGTGGCAAATTTCATTAATTCCACAAAAATTACTTCAGGAACATCTGGAGGGGACAAAGAATTGCAATAAAGAAAATCGCATCAGATATTAATTGTTTTCATGAGGTGAACACAAGTAAACAAGGAGCACACATCATACGAACACATAAACTTGCCAGAAGAGGGACAAAATTTAATAAGCTCAACAAAAGAAAATGAATCCTTTATAATAAATGTGCTATAGTGCTGCAAAACAGGTTATAGCACTTTAGCAAGCCATTTGGCCACCTTATGTTGTAATGACGTTATTATTGATAATATGGGTCTTAAATGTATACCCACTTTATAGATTTTTGGAAGACCATAAAAGCAAGGTCTAATAGAGCCAGAGGGTCTAATAGAGCCAGAGGGTCTAATTTCCTCAGAAATTTCAGGAGAAAGAATCCCACTTTTAACCCACTTCAATAGTTGTTTCTGGAATTTTATTTCTATTGAAGTGGTTGCATCACATTGTTCAACAGGGCCTAATATATATATATATATATATATATATATATATATATATATATATATATATATATATATGTATATAATTTGTGTATTTAGGCAATCCTTCTTTCGTGCACATTTCATTGAATACGACAGACAAGGTGCTTTTATTTAGTTTTTATACAATTTCTCATGCGATCTAATAATTTTTTCTTTTCGGATAATAAATTATATAATTTTTTTCTTTTCGGATGATAAATTATATAAAAACTGTCCGAATGTTCTTTTTATCCGAGCGCTTTCGGCTATACACGGACACAATATCTTGACCGTGTTTTGAAAAATGAAAACATTTTATAACATATACATACAACAAACTATTTCTTATTTAACAGTTAAAATATTTAATCCTTGAAAATGGCCAAATGTATAGCCAAAAGCGCTCGGATAAAAATAACATTCGGACAGTTTTTATATAATTTATCATCCGAAAAGAAAAAAATTATTAGATCGCATGAGAAATTGTATAAAAAACTAAATAAAAGCACCTTGTCTGTAGCATATATATATATATATATATATATATATATATATATATATATAGGTGTAAGGTAGCAATTATTCATAAAAACAAGTTTGATTAAAAAGAACCGAAATAGACTGTCTGTTTAATATTTTATTAGAAAAATACAGTAAAAGATCACAACAAAATAATTAAACAAACAGACCTCGTCGGTTTCTTAATCAAACCTGTTTATATATATATATATATATATATATATATATATATATATATATATATATATAAAGCGACGACAGTGCTGCGTTTTGATTCGACTATTTATATATGCTGATCAGTAGTGAATTATGGGTATTAAGGTCATATATTGTATTTACATACGCTCAATCTTTGATATTGAGCAGTTTTACCCATAAATATAGCATACCTTAAAACTATTTTTGTAATATATATATGCGTGTGTGTGTATTTCATATATAGTATATTTGTGAAATTACAATAGGAATAAAGTTTTCCTTTTGTCTTTATTCACACACACACACACACACACACACACACACACACACACACACACACACACACACATATATATATATATATATATATATATATATATATATATATATATTGTTTACTTTTGTAAAAACAATATGCTAGATTTAGTTGTGTAACTATACCGAGTGAAGATAACTGTGGCTGACACCAAATTAGTTGTGTTTCATTCCTGGCTTGAGGCATTCGGAAGTCTAGTCGCACTGAGGAGCTGTGATACAGCGAAACAGTACTGTCTGTGAATGACATTATATATATATATATATATATATATATATATATATATATATAATAAATGCGAATGTCACAGTATCATCGTTTAAGCTTAGAAAGAGTAGCCCAACATATCATACCATTTTTGAATCAGGCTGACTCCGTGAGCAAATCAAAAACATCCCGGGCCGGATCCAAACCCGCTATCCTGAAATTTTGGATTCCTAAGTTTTCATTATTGCAGTCGTTTTCGGTTATTTTTTACGTGACTTTTTGTGATGAATTTTTTTGTTCGATAACAGTTTTTATAACTTGGAGATGAACTTGGGAATAATCGAAATTAACTGCGAAATCCAGCGAAAGTCACCCATGAAATAAGAACAAATGTTTGTGCGGAAACTAAGGACCTATATACATTAACTTGTCTTTAAATTAAGTGGCGCCAAAAGAATTATCGTTGAACTTTTAAAAGGTAAGCTTAGATATTAATGCAATACTTAAATGCCGCGATTAATTTTGTGTTCTTCTGTACTTTATTGATACCTATCGCATCTACTCCTCTCTACCTATTGTGATGAAGGCCCAATCAAGAGACCTCTTAGGAGCTAGCTTAAATTCCGCCCGATAGGGCTGCTTTTAAAACTAGTACATATATATATATATATATATATATATATATATATATATATATATATAATGAAGAAATATAGTTTTAAAGTGTGCTATATTTATGGGATAAAGTGCTCAATATCAGAGATAGAGCATGTGTAAATATAAAAGTGAACATAGAAGTCAACACTTAGAGGCGACAGTCTGTTCCATGCTAGTCATGCAGTCTGTTTCATATATATATATATATATATATATATATATATATATATTAGGGTGACCCCAAAAAACGAATTTGTGAAGTGCGTATTGAGAGACATAAGCAAGTGGCAACACTGCGAGACAGTGGCCTTGAGCAAATAAACATTTCGCCATTTTAGTAACGAGAATGAAATTCACAGTATCCCAGGTGAGATGTTGCAGCAGTCAATGAGGAATCTCAACAGCAGATTTCAAGAATGCATTCGTACAGGAGGACGCCATCTACAGGACGTAATTTAAAAAAAATGAAAATTGCATCATTCTTTCTTAAATGGCATGTTTTAAGGTTTCAATTACTATGAATTAAATATTTTTCTTCCATCACTCTTGGTTTTATTGGATTGTTAAAAAGTTCCCGTTTTTTGGGGTCACCCTATATATATATATATATATATATATATATATATATATATGGATTCTTGTAATAAAAACAACAGGTGACTCAACGGAAAATAACGACAGAAATAACGACAGGTGACTCTACGCGGAGAAGAGAGTCACAGCAAGTCCACGTCTTGGGGTCGTGATCAACTAGGATCATGTGATACCATCCCAGTTCTTCCCCCAGTGCCCCAGGGTCAATGTCACTGCAAACATCAAGTCGAGAGTTAACCATTATCTTTCTTACATATCCTCATAATCTTCACTTCCCTTCTTTTACATTCATATCACACACCTCATTCAGTAACTCTCTACTTCGAATGAATTTTTCGGCCTTGTATTGGGTGAACAATTAGTAAAATTTTGGAAAAGATCAACTAAAACTAAAAGCAAAAAGGAACCATGGCCCACATGACCCATGAGTGGATGTTAAAGAATTATTGAAAGGTTCTGTTGCTGAAGAAATTAATACGCTATTTATGAAATGGTGTGCAAATGGTGTAATGGATTTCGGCTCTAAATGAGAAATTGGGGAGCAGAGTTCGTTACATTCACTTACGCGCAAATACCTTTGGGAATGGTATGAATCCATTTCTTCTCCACGGCTATGGGTTAAATAGTAAACCAGACTGGAATCTTCAGCATTGGTTAGAAATCAGTCTAGCAGAAGGACTATTCGAAATTCAAAAATAATATGTAGCCCTGGTGAAGTGCATACTATGCCGCTAATGAAAGGATTATGGAGTTCCCAAGCCTTGTGTACCAGTACGAAGTCACTAGTCATCGTGACCGAGGTTTTGAGCGTACTGCCCTTGTTCAGACTGCGTATCACGCCAGATCTCCCAGAAACTGTAACTAACGTCCGCTCAGCATAGTTGCAGTATAAAACACAGGTGGGCTCTGTCGGTGTTGAACAAATACAAATGTACCTGAGCAGGCGTCCGCAACAAGGATTGGCTAGCCGACCTAGTAGACAGACATACTCGGATACGTTTGTCCAGCCATTAAAGTATGTATTCATGTTAACCAGGTAGATTCTCTTGAGGACTACAGTGCCACAGGGTCACCACGAGGTTTCCGTCGCTAGCACCATACCAAACCGGTTTTGAATTTAGTTTTGCTCTTCCCCTTGTTAGTTGTTAACCGAAGCTAGTTATTAATCTCAAGATTGGGTGGAGGGGAGATGCATTCATGTCTTTGGCTCAACATGCGGACCACAATACGAAGGATGGGTTGAAAGGACACCGTTGTGGACATGATGACCAACATGAATTGAGAAACATTTGATGCGTGAATGCAGTCGCTTCTGAGGTTGCATTGAGATCACCCACGAGTCTCAGGGTGGTGTTATTGATTGACATAGTTTTCTATTTTTCTAAGCTGAACACGTGTACAATTAAAACATAATACCGATTTTTTTTTATTAGAGATATTTGCTTTTCCTTATATTATAACGTGTTCTATGTTGCCTGACGTACCACACACACACACACACACACACACATACATACATATACACACGCAATCTTTATAGTGATTTTCCAAGCGGCGCTTAGATGAGACACAAAGTCGAAAGTATGGGGCACTCAGTGAGAATCGAACTCACTACTCAGCCGTAATTGTTCTAGCGAGACAAGCTTGCAATTACACCACGTCGAGGTGGCAACACACGCATATATATATATATATATATATATATATATATATATATATATATATATATATATATATATATATATATATATATATATATATATATATGTATGTGTACATTAAAATGACATACATTTTGTGATGGTTAATTTTAATGATCGACTTTTCCAAGTTGTGAAATATCCTTCTCAGGCAAGAAGGAATTCCCCTCAGAAATTGTCCGAAGTTCATTTCGGAAGAAAAGTACAGGAAATATGTTCCAAGTTTTGAACCATATTTTCTGTATGCTGTACACACACACACACACACACACACACACACACATTTATATATATGATAAGATAAAAAACGAATAGGAAATGTTTATCAATCTAACATGTTTCACTTTTATTAAAGCGTCATCAGAGAATGAGATATGAAGAAAAAACGTTGTAGAGTAGAAATCAGCGCACTTCCTTCTCTTCCCTAAGACTGTGACAATGGACTGCTCCTACTTATAAATTACATTAATCGTGTGCAGTTATTTTTCTTACTTTTTGAGCACCCATTCCTTCATCGAAGAGATAATTGCAACCCACATCGTTTCAAGTGGTCAGATGATTTGAAATAAGGAAGCCATATCTTTTGTTTGGCTGCTTTTTTAGTTCCGTTCTGTGTTTGAAAAAAGATATATTTTTACAGAGCTTTTATAAAGATACCTTTCTTCCCTGTCTTTTAGAAGGCCATTGCTTCAATGTTGGAACCATTGTAATCCGTTCTGTAGGAAGTTCTCAGATAAATTGGAATAAAGAAATCTTTTCTCTTCTTCCGCCTTATTTTTCTCTCCATTCCACATCCAAATAAAGCAAAAGCCATTAAACCACTGAAAAATGCTTTAAAAAGACTAGCTTATTCATATTACAATATACAGGGTCAAGTCAAAAGTCGCGCATCATGACAGATGAAAATTTTAGTTACTAATTTAATTGTTATATGCGTTGTTCAAAATGTCCCCCTCCTTTTTCAAAACACATTACAATTCTGTGTCGGTATGAATCATTAACACACCGGAGAGTTTCCTCTGTCATTTTATTGCATTCATACTTACCGTATTTGACTGCATATAAGGCGCACTTTTTTTTATTTTTATTTTTATTTTTTTACTAAAAATATCTTAAAATTCCCCTGCGCCTTATATGCCATATGTAGGTTTACTAATTTCAGTAATTACTAATTTTTTCTTGATTTGCCCGGCTGAAATTGGGGTGCGTCTTATACACCGTCAAATACGGTAATTCTTTCTTTCTTAATTTTTTTCAACCATTTTATTTCGTCAAAATTGTTTTTGCAAAATAAGAAAATATCAAAACAAATTAGACTTTTAAAACATGATTAATTAATTAACCCTATGGTGCGCGACTTTTGCCTCACTCTGGACATATAAAATAAATACTTTACAAATAAAATATAATACCATATAGAGAACATTATGAACAACGTTGAATGGTACTCAAAATTTAATGCAACTTTGTCCATGTTACATATTTAATCCAATTCAAAACAAATCTCCTTTTATGTACTTATTAAAAAAAATCACTGAATTCTAATACTTGTGAGAGAAATGGAATCTCATATGCTCTCAAATATGACATGCATCAATTGTTATCTATCTACCCTACACGCAAGCCACCAGTCTGCCACTGGGTGGCATGCCACTAGCGTTTACCGCTGGTGGATGCGCAGTCGAACCGCCGACGTGTTACCACTGGTGGACCGCTAGAGGCCCACTGGTGTCCCTCCGGTGGCTGCCATGAGAGGACCGCTGGCGTTGCCATCAGCTGCCCGCCAGCGGGCCACTAGCGTCTTGCATGTAGGAAATATATTCATTGATTGGGTGATGTAAATATGTAAATTTTGAGCATCCTGAATACAGCACGTTTATAAAATATAATAAGAGAAATAACAGGACAAAATAGTGCTCATCATCAGGATGCATAAAAGAATCAAGGCTAATAATGGAAAAAGCAAAAAATACTTCAAAGATGAAACGAATACGTTAGAGAACTCTTCGACGGCGAAAGAGGGAAACCTAATCTCGCTACTCACCCAACTCCAGATAGGTCTCGTCAGGATCACCGCCACATATCGAGGTCTTTTGTTAGTATAAGTAGTAAGATTGTATCTATTGCCAGTTTGCTAGGCCTACTGCGTAGCTTACATCACTTGGTATTATCCAGTGATCAGATATCTGAATACTGACCAAACTCAACGCTGCTTAGCTTCGATGACTGGACGAGAACCGGTGTTTCAACGTGATATAGCAGTAAGCAGAAGGTTAATACGCCCACACAGCAATCCTGAGATAATTAGATGTCCTAACAGGAATCATTACTGGCAGCCACCATCTTAACAATGTTAAATATGCAGACAACACAGAAAGGAAACTACAGGAACTACTACAGAAGATAATAAAGGAAACTGAGAAGAAAGGACTAAACATCAATTATAAGAAAACAGAATGGTTATTAGCAAAAGAAACACTCCAACATGCAAATTACAAATTGGAGATACCAACATAAAGCAAGTACAAAAATTTAAATAATTAGGAAGTGTTTTAACAGACGACGGAAAATGCGACACCGAAATCTGAATGCGCATTGGGGTAGCGAAAGATGCCCTCCAAAAGCTAAGCAAAGTATTAAGAAACAGGAAAATTTCGTTAGAAACAAGGAAAAGTGCTGAACTGTTACGTAATATCAGTCCCCCTATATGGCAGTGGATGCTGGACAATCTCATCACAGACGAAGAAGAGACCTGAGGCAATAGAAATGTGGTTCTACAGAAGGATGCTGAGTATACCAAGTTTTAGAGAAAATGGAAACGAAACTTATACAACACTCACAAGACATACTGTAGGCAAGAGCGACATAGGTATTAGAACATAACCTATCTAACAAGCTAGTTTAAATGGTAAGCAGAACAAGGATTAGGAGATATAACAAAAAACAAACTTTATTAAGAGCTACAAATGAGAGGAAAATATGGGGAGCCATAATCACCAACGTCCAGAAGGGACATGGCGCAGAAAAGAAGAAGAATATACACATAATTATGAAACGACCCGAAACATTAAGATCTGAAGTAAGATCTGCAATGGCCAAAATGAAAAGAAACAAAGTAGCAGTTGTTCCCAGGTCCACACTAATCCGGGGGTGTTAAAACAGCATGAAAGTATAGAAATATATATTTTATAGTAGAAATACCAGCAATACATTTTCATAGTAAAAATATATTACCAGTAATACATTTGACAAAAAGAAAAAATATTACCAGCAATGCATTTTCAACGAAAGAAAATTACCAGCAATTTTTGAAAAAGAAAAAAAATTACAGTGTAACCCGGATATAAGAGAGTTGTCGGGACCGGAGAAGTATCTTATATCCGGGTTTCTCTTATAGTTTGGTCTGTTATATATACATTAACACAGGCTCTAATTTGGGACCAGAGAAAATCTATCTTATATCCGGGGTTCTCTTATATAAGGGTCTCTTATATCCGGCTTACACTGTACCAGCAATGTCTTTTTGACAAAAAAAGAATATTACCAGCATTACATTTTTGTAAAAGAAATTACTAATACTTCCAAGAAAATTAAATTTCGGAATTAAATGACCCGTAAGGATTTGATATGCCGCTAAACGAACAAACAACTTAATATAACGTTATTGTTGTAAAGACTAATAAGATTACAAGTCGAAATCTTTCATGCATAAAATTATTTTTATTCAGTTTTTCCTCGTCAATTAATGCCGGCGTTAGGGTGTATAGCTCTGGGGACTTTCTTCGAAAGTTGATTTTCTTCTCACGAGCATGTGATTAACTCTGACATTTCCCTTTCAAGTGAGGCGCTTATATAACTTTCTATCGTCCGGTTGTCTCGCCTATGGCAATGGTAATATTAACATTTCCCTTATAAGGAAACATTCGATATTCATTGATCGAGCAGCCAGTGCTCGGTTGAAAGCTATAAAGTTTTTCTCTTAAAGAAAATTTTCAGGAAAGCAGATTTCTCATGTCCAGTAACTGTTATTGCTCTTTTCAGTACTGATGCAGTGGTTTCTTTAAACTTTTTTAAAAAAGTAGTGTGGATCGTCAACATCTTGATTATGCCATTATATTCTGGTTGAGTTACATATGCTATCCATTTTAGTTGTTGCTGTTGCTGAAATTCCTCATGTGATGTGGTTTCTGTTATTTAATACAGTTCTTGTGATTTCATGGCACCAATCAAGAAGTTCCGAAGAAGAATGGCCCTCGCTAAGACCTACATGGTTCATTCACTCAAAGCAATGTTTAACTATTGATCTGAACAAGCGGTTCTATATTCGAGCAGGCTGATTTTTCCCTTTTTTTAGAAAATCATCCTTGCACTCAACGTGTAAGCTGGGCTTTGATATAATAAGTATTACCACCAAAGATTAGATTCATAGCTTTCACTAACTTTTGAGCATTTAGTTTTAAATATCATCTGAAAAATGTACAGAAATATCTAATTTTTGCTTACAAACTGACTTCAAAATTTTTACTATTTCAAGAATAAATTCAAATAAAGTTAATATCATTTGTATTAGATACATTGAATAGAAAATATATTCAAGCCAGAATTCTAATTATGAATCATCACAAGCAAAATATTCATTTTTTTTACTGTATTAGATAAGTAAGAATTGTGTAAAACAAATTGTAAAAGGATACAAAAAGGCCTACTCATTGAATAAGATTTGTTAGATCATGTGTAAGATCATAATTAATAAAAACACCATAATAATGCTGGGCACAAATTATAAGACAAAATGTTTGAAAATTGAAAATCACACTAAAACTACTGCACTGTATAACATATTACATCATAATATAGCTTAATTGTTCAGTATAATTTCCCTTTGAAGTAAATGAAGGTCTCATTTAATGGCACGATGATTTAGTAATAACGTGCTTGTGCCATGCATCTTGTCCATATACAATTTGTAAAGCTTCAGTAAATTATAAATTTTATATGACTGTACTATAAGGCCTTCACTGATCTTGTTTTATGTGCCGTGACTCTTCAGGACGTAGGCGACCGGAATGAAATTCCAACGCTACGATTTTGAATCTAAACGTAATTTTTAAACTCATTTCCTCAAAAACAGTAATGATTTGAGAAAAAAAAAATGTGTCGTTATTTATCATGTGAAACCACAACTTTCAAATTGAGCGCAATATATGGCTCCAAAATCGACCTGCCCTATTGTATACAGCTGACAACTTAGATATTTCTGAACGAGTTTGACGTCATGCATGACATTCACATGAAAGTTTTAATTTGACGAGGCTTTTTGAGAACATGACTTGAGTTAATTAATTCTTAATGTTTTTGGTTTTGTAGTAATATGCTGTATTGGGCGAAACTACCCTTAGCACAGCCTATTCTATGTTCGATTTCCTTATCCGCTTTATTAAATTTATTGTAACACACAGTAATTGAAGTGTCAGTATTTACTAATTCCATATGCTGAATTATTATGATGCTATCACTGCTTTCATTTCAATTCCAGATCATAATTTCTGTTTTGGAAAGGTTTATCTTCAATTCCATTTCTTGGTACACTTGTAGACGATGTTGATATTTTGTTCAAGATCATTCTTATCCCAATTATACTTAGGCCATCGACATAACTTCCCTCATCATCAATATATTGGCCTCGGGAGACAAAGTAAGAACACCGTTTTCTATTAGTAGAATCATTTGGGATGTGGTATGTCGATTTACTAAGCCGAATGTATGGGGCACCCAGTGAGGGTCGGACTCGCTACTCAGTTGTAATTGTTCTAGCGAGATAAGCTTGCTAACCATTACACCACATCTATGCCCAAATGATTTTCTAAGAATAGCTTAGATGTGGCACAAAGTTGAAAGTATGGATCACCCAGCAAGGATCGAACTCACTATTCAGTCGTAATTAATATAGCGAGACAAGCTTGCTAACCATTGCCTCACGTCTACGTGCCCATTGGGATGTAGTATGGAATGCTTAGATGATAAGTTCATATCTCTTCACATGTGCTTATGTATGTCATAGTCTAGGAAAACATTAAATAAATTTCCCCTTGTTGTGCTCCTGATGAAGTTTGAAATGTTTCGGTAGTGAGAACCTGACTTGTAGACCGACATACTTCCTTTTTTCAGATTTAGACATTCAGTGGATTCAGAGCTTTGAAGATGGTTTCTAATGTATGAGAAGATGAAGTATCTATTAACGTGATCGTATGCTGTTGTGAGTTCAAGATGGCAGGTATAAAAGTTTCTGTTAGAGTGGCATGCAATTTCCGGGAGTTCTTTGATGACATATATGCCATCATTACATCTCTATGCACATTCTAGGTCCAGCTGGGTCGAGCTCTTGTTTATATGTTGCAGCAGTCATTTGCAGTCCAATTCTGCTCCTGAGTGCTAAAAGTTACCTTCCGGATAAGCCTTCGGATGTACCTGACTCTTTTGATGCCGTGGTATGACAGCGAGTGTAGAGCCCACTTTGCTATCCCTTAGAGTGAGTTCATTAGGTATTGGGGTCACGATAGAACAATTCATTTTTAGAATAAATGCTCCTTATTGAAATGAATTTTAATTTAGACCTCTGGTATTACCTAGCGTGAATAACATGCAAACATTTAACAACCAGAGAATGTAAAAAATGATCTGAGCATTTTAATGAAAAGCAACAAAATTAAGAAGAAAGAAAAACTAATAAAAATGCATGTAATTATATTATGATTATGTTAACTTTTACATAATCCGACTCTCTAAACAAAGTAATAAAATTATCTATAACTAAATACAACTGTAGTAAGTATAACGAAACCATAACATGGTATAATTTTTTAATTCTTATAAAATCATGAAGGAATTTATATACAGTAAGGTGACATTACTTGCAATATATTTTGGGGTTGTGTATAAAACATAACCAGGTTTTCTTGTGATGAACTAACTTAACGCCTACTGATATATTTTAATGTATTTGTATGCGAAAATTTATTTAAAAGAATGTTATACAAGAAAATAGATATTTTAAGAATATTTTCATAGTAAGCAGTGTTTTGTATTTTGCTAGTATCTTCCTTTTTAAGAATTTTTTCCTATTTTCCAAGTTTTTTCTTTCTTTATTTCACTTTTTTTTTTAACTCAAACTATTTTCGGTAAAATGCCCTAAATGTTCTTTCTATTAATATGAATGTAAGTTATATAAAATCGAAACACTGATGAATATTTATCCTTTCCGTCTTTTTTTTTTTTTTCTTGACTTACTGGTATGAAATTGAAGCAGCCATTTCTATTTGTATCTGCAAAACGGAAACTAGAATCAGGTAATAGCTGCAAGCTGTTAGCACCAAGGGGAGATAATCAGTGTCTCTTTTTGTGAATTGTTTTTACTTCTGAATCATCCGGATGAATGTTGTAATCCCGCTGTGTAAATTTTAGTACGTTTCTTGAGATAAGTATATAAAACTTGTCTGGTGGTCTTATTGTATATCTCGAGATTCTTTAAAAAATTGAAAGAAGGGTCTGTAATATAATCGATCCAGACCTGAGATCTTGACTTCAATCACTTTCTCACCGAGGTGACGTGGCTTCCTCCTGCTTTTTCTACAAATATTTTCATAGCAACTGTTCTGATAAGCATTTTTCCGTAGTGTCTCGACTGCATGAATTTTAGTGTATTTATTGGCAACTAGGTCTCATGTTGAACTAGCTAGACGCAACCGCCATTACTACTCTAACAGTTTCTTTTCTTGCACTTCCCACCTGTGGAACTCCCTTGCGATTTCTTGCTTCCCTACCCATCAAAAATTTAAATGCAACGTCAATTGCTATCTTCTGTCTTTCTAAACCCTGTTCCTTTATTGCTTTTCCATCACTTTTCCTCAGTAAATTTTGAAACATTCTCTTTCACTCCCAGTAACCACCGCATTCTAGAGGAATTATATAAAAAATAAAGTTACTGTCATTGAACATTGTGTTGAACGAGGCTCTAAAATGACGTATATACTTGAGCAAATGAGTAGGAATAAGTATATTGAGCCCCCAATAAAATAATATATTGCATAAAAGTAGTAAAAATAGTTAAAATAATATATTGTCATCCACGGACAGACTGTTTCGTTGTATCACAGCTCATCAGTGTGGCTAGACGTCCGGTTGCCTCTGGCTAGAATCGAAAACCGGCTGAATTCGCGTCAGTCGGAAAATTTGCCCTGAAGCCGTTGGCGCACGGCAGAGAAGAAGGTGAATCTAAGCGTATTTATTTTTAGATAAACACACAGTGACTGAGAGAACTCGATTCGATTTACCGAAGAGTCTTGCATTATTAGCTGTATTAG
>OZ038496.1:61097401-61244901 GCA_964036315.1 Acanthosepion esculentum | reverse complement strand
CAACCTGTAATGCCAAAATCTAATTCTTCTGAACACAGTTTTATGGCTTCAACTAAATACATACTATAAATAGGTATTGTTGATAATTTAAAAAAATATATTTTTATACTGTCATCGTGTTTTCTTTTTGTTTGGGAGTTTACTATTTGCCCATAGCTGGGACCCTAACCACCCCGGATCAGAATGGACCTGGGAACAACAGCAATTATGGGTTAGTTCCACGCTCCCCCAAACCTTCAATCCCCCGATCAGAGACCTTGCTACCGGATGAAGTTTATCGTCATACCCAAGACTACTATTGATAATAAGGACTAGGAACACAATCCATAATTTCGACTGCTTCCATTACAAGTTTTCACATGACAGCAAAACAAGCCATACAACATAACCAGAAACCGTAAAATACATTCCTTGTTCGTTCTATATAATAGAAAAATCAAAGATGCCAGCTCAAAACCGATAACGTTGCAGATTCTTTTTTGGGTTTTATAAAGAACCTCTAAATACATAGCAGAAGCACCAGATCAGATGTGACAGCAATATTCAATGCATAGGCGAATGGTAGGCTTATAAATGCGTAAGATAGATTCTGGAAATACAAATTCTGATGATAGAAAATATTTTAAACGTAAAAATTGTAACTGATTAAACTATATATTTTGTTTGTTAATGAGTATATTCATTTTTGTTACAAGTATACCTATTTTATATCTTTATCTTTGGCAGATTTAAGCAGTTTTAAGACAAAGTAGTGCTTCGTAATCCTTTTAGCCCTAATTTCATATATCTAAGTTTCTTTTTATCAATTAATTATGTGTTCAGTTATCTGTGCACATTTGAGCTTAAAAAAAGATAAACCACATGGATAATCTCCCGAATATGGAATATGGTTCATATTTTTCATTAATCTGTTGGTGATGATCATCATCTACGACAAATTCTGGCATGTATATTTCAAAGGATTTTTCTCCGAGTCAATATTTCAAAGGATTTTTCTCCGAGTAAATATAATATGTTGCGTTAATCCTGTTAGATAAATGGAATGTTCAACACAAGAATATTTTTGCAAAATGTGTGTATCGAGACATTAAGACAAAACTCCATTCAAAATAATATTGCGTCCCTTTGTCTTGAAAGATTTTGCCAAAATGTATGCATGCGTTCTAATATATGTAATTATAACCATTTAGAACTCTAATATATATATATATATATATATATATATATATATATATATATATATATATATATATATATATATATATATTAAGAAATATACATTTCTTACATTAATTGCATAACTCTGAGTTTCACGCCGAACCAATTTTCAAGTGCTGAAAATATTATAACTATTTTAATTTATATTTAACCATTCGATTATATATACATATATATATATATATATATATATATATATATATATATATATATATATATATATATATATATATGTATTGGAATCCAACATAATAATAAAATAAAGAACAACTAACGTTCTTAGATTTAACATGTTTCGCTTTTATTAAAGCTTCATCAGAGAATGTGACATGGAAAAAAATTCTAGTATTTTTATTTTGTGTTGTTTGATTTTCATTGTTTAAGCAGACTTCACGTACATTTGACTAGTCAAGACGCATTCATGCGTATAATTTATGTGCGTAAATGTATCATAATTCTAGGTATTCGGATGATAATGTATGGATCTGTGTGTGTGTGTCTGTGCGTGGGTATTTGTGTGTAGAAGTCATTATGTTCGGAGATTTGCATGTTGATTTGGGAACGTTTTTACGTCAACACTGGTCATGGTAGTTAAGTCTATGTTAGATTCTTTAAGAATGAATTTAATAAAGGTTGGTGGTCTAATATAGTGTTTTTGACGCGTGTTTATAATTGGTAATATATATATATAGGATGAGGCCAATCGGTGATGGAATTCAGTGAAGTTCACACACACACACACACACACACACACACACACACACACACACACAACTGAAGCTAACCTCCAGGAGACTAACACATTTATAAGTCTACCACTCCTCCGTCCATCGAATATTGATGCCACTTCTTGTAATTGTATATTTTTTTAAGGTTTTATTGAAATTTTATTTAAGTTTCCACATGTCTTCCATCATTAGCAATGATGGTAATACGATTTTGCAGTTCACAGAAAACATAAGTGTAATGTCAATCGACATCTCCAGTTGCCTTGATCTCTCCACTTCCCCTCTCCACATCCTTTCACCTTTCATTCCTATCTGCTCTCGCTCCAAATCTTCTGTAACCCCCTTGCCTTGATCGATCCACTATCTTTCTCCACATCATCTCCTTTACCACTCCTATCTGCTCTTCCTCCAAACCTTCTGTAACCCCTTGCATGCTAGTGGCTTCCAGCCTTGCTTGGGGTGATAAGCTTAAAAAAAAAACCAAAAAAAAAACTGATGTACAGTAATGCCTGAAATCACATTAGTTATTTTAGCTATACTTAAAAATATGTACATTAAACTTTATAACGTTTTTATAGATTATTTCTATCGCAAATACAAATAAAGTTATAAAATTTTAAAGTGCACACGAACTTTATGGACACCCTGTATCTAGAAATTCTTGAAAAATGGTATTCTTCGCATCCTTCTGTAGAACCACGTTTCTGTTGCCTTAAAACTTCTCTTCATATGTAAGGGAATTGTGTGGCATTCATTCCCATATAGAAGGATTGATATTACATAACAGTTCTGCACTTTTTTCATTCTTTCTAACTAAATCTTCTTGCTTCTTCAGATGTTTCTTAGGTTTTGGAAGGAATCTTTTGCTATTTCAATGCAGTTCCTAAGATATTTAAACTTCTGTACTTGTTTGATGTCGATATTTCGAATTCGTATCTTGGATTTTTCTCTTGGTGACAACCATACACTCAGTCTTTTTTACAATTGATAGTCCTTTTTTCTCGCTTTCCTTTACTATCTTGTCTAGGAGATACTGTAGATTTCCTTCTGTGTCTGTCGTCAACACAGCTTCATCTTCGTATCTTACACTGTTTAGAATGTTCCAACCTATGATAAATGCTTGTAGGGTCTCCGACTCCTTTAGGATAGTCTCGCTAGAGCAGCTGCATAAATCCGATGAAATAAATCCCCTTTCTACTTTTGTGTAACTACTCAATTGATTTTCTATCAGCATGCGGGTGGTTTGCTCCCATTATAAGTCCCTGATTATTCTAAAATCCCTCCCCAAATATTTGTTTTAGTTGTAAAATATTTCACAAGAAACAAAATACTGCTACGTTCGGTTTAGAAGAAAATTAACTTCCCATAAAAATTGGTCCTGCTGCAATTTATTTATGGGCGATTGCATATGCATATAAAATATCAATAATTGCTATTAGAGAAGATAAATTTTTCATTTGGAAAACATGTTAAATGGTGTGATAATATTGTAGTAGTGAAACCAATGTACATTTTGAATTACTACTAAGAGCAATTTTAAAATGTTTAACATGCCACCAAAAATGCACTTTTCAAATAAACAATTCAAAGACATAAATTGGTTTTACTACTATAAGACTGTCTCGCCATTTAATATATATATATATATATATATATATATATATATATATATATATATATATATATATATATATATATATATAAACGCAAACAATAAAAGACCGAGATTCAAGGAGACACATGATGACGATTGACGTTGCATTTACATGTTGATATATATATATATATATAAGCTAAATGGTGCTGAAAATTTCTTTATCTGACTCACTTCTAACAATTTGACCAAGGTTAGATTGTTTTGTGAGTACTTTCTTGGTCGAATCAAATACTTTTGGCACTTATACTTAATTTCATTTACATATACATTTAAATGTACATTTCAAGACATTCTTACATTTTTAAAAATACTCCTAAGTACATCTGAAACGCATTAAAATATACAAGTACTTACATAATGAAGCACACACTGTCATACTCATTAACTTAAGTATTTAAAAATACTATACACAAATAACACACACATTCACGCACGTTCCATAAAATAAATTTATATATCCACAATAACAACTTGCATGGTCACTTAGGCTAGGTTGGTCAATTTAACGGCATATCAATCTTTGTTGGGTTATTTAATGTCGAACATAAGTCTTGTTAGGACAAATCTTATAATGAATTAATTGATAGGTACGCCTATATCAAAATGGTAGACATAGGTTCAGTTTGCATTAGTGTCAGAAGGTTAGACATTGCTCGGGTTTATACCCGAGTTTGTAAGTATTCACTCAAAAGGTGACTTCTATTTGAGTGGACACTTTAAACCTCTACAAGAATTGCAGTAGACACTTTCTAAGACCTACCGACAGGACAATATTTTCACGGAATATGCTTAGAAGAAAACGAGTGTTCTTCAATTACACTAGCAGCTCTAAAAAACGTCTAGAATATTTACACGGCGATAGGCAGACATTCCAAGAGTCTGTCCGGTGATATAAAATATCAATAATTATTATTAGAGATGAGCAATTAAAAATTTAGGTGACATGTTAAACGTTGTGACAATGTTGTAGTAGTGAAACCAATGTATGTTTTTGAATTTTTACTATAGAAGAGCAATTTTAAAATGTTAAACATTTAACATGCCACCTAAATAACAATTAAAGGACATACATTGGTTTCATTACTACAAAATTGTCACGCCATTTAATATATATATATATATATATATATATATATATATATATATATATATATATATAAGAAGCAAGAGGGTTATTGAGACTGAAAGAAACCGAGGAAACCTTAATGAGGCGAGAGAAGACAATTAATAACCGAGATTCGAGGAGACAAAAGATGACGATTAAAGTTGTATTTACATTTTTAATATATATATATATATATATATATATATATATATATATATATATATATATATATATAAAACTAGAGAATGCTGAAAATTTCCCTATCTGATCACGGATTCGAATATTTTGTGAGCCTTTTCTTGGTTGCATCCAGTACATTTCAACACTCACGCTCAATGCAGTCGACATTTTTAAACCTGCCAACAGGCAATATTTTCACTGAACCATGAAGATCCACTTCTCCAAAAATCATTATTTCAATGACCAAACATCAGAATACTGATATTGGAAAACGAGTTGAACTAATGAAATTTTTATACACCCTTTAAATGAAACACTCAATTCCTCATCTCACTGCAATGAGAAATTCACACATATCCATTGAGTCCTCATGAAACAAATGCAAATACCTACAATATACTGAGGTGTGTTGAAAAGTTTTCAGTTCAATACCAAATACCTACAATATACTGAGGTGTGTTGAAAAGTTTTCAGTTCAATACCAAATACCTACAATATACTGAGGTGTGTTGAAAAGTTTTCAGTTCAATACCAAATACCTACAATATACTGAGGTGTGTTGAAAAGTTTTCAGTTCAATACCAAATACCTACAATATACTGAGGTGTGTTGAAAAGTTTTCAGTTCAATACCAAATACCTACAATATACTAAGGTGTGTTGAAAAGTTTTCAGTTCAATACCAAATACCTACAATATACTGAGGTGTGTTGAAAAGTTTTCAGTTCAATACTGTTTTGAGAGTACTGGCTTTGTTCAACTGTTGATCACGTCGGAGTATACGCTCTTTCCCAAAAACTGTAACTACAATCTGATCAGCATAGTTGCAGTATAATCACAGCTTGGCTCTGTACGTGTTGAAGAAAGGCAAATATATCCGAACGTGCGTCTACAACAGGGATTAACTAGTCGCCGTGTGAATATATTTGTGTCTCAAACACATTAATTTCTTAAAAGTTTTTTAGAAAATTATTATTGCACTATTCTTACTTTTGTATGTACCATTTACAGGCTTGCGCTATTTCCTTGTTTACTTTTTCTGGTCAGTAATTAGCAAGTAGGACTTTTTTCTTTCTTCCGTATCATTGATTAACTATGTGTACATAAAACGGGACAAATTACTGCTTAAAATCCCGTTCAAGTACTTTCCTATACACACATATTTACAAAGTGTGACAAATTAATTCCTGAAATGAACGCATGATGTCGCTGAGGTTATGGGCCTGGCGTACATTTATACCCGAGCACGTCCGGATATATTCCAAATCCGCCTTCTTGAGACGTAAACCAGATGATTCATTCGCTGTCGAGCAGTAGAAGTTGTACTTGTTCATGACTTACTGTTCGTGGAAATTGAGTGAAAGGAACTGATCAACATGAAGCAACGGATCAACATCTAGTTTTGGGTGAACAATGATGAAAGTGCAAATGAAATTCTAGCTCTATTAAACATTTCTTCTGGTGAACATGCTATGAAAAAATCGAATGTTCTTCAATTGCACTGGCAGTTCTAAAACTGTCTAGAATATTTGCACGGTGATGGGAAGACAAAAATGCAAAGAATAGATGCCCATGTGGATAGCAAGTGAACCTTGGTTTCCTCAAACTAAAAATTCCGAGAATATGTCCCAAGGAAAGAACCTCAAGTCTGACAATTGGATTCGACTTTATGACAATGCCCCTGTACATACCCCATGAAGAGTCTGCAAGTTCCTGGCCAAGGAATCTATTATGAAAATGGGCCATTCACTAGATTTAGATAAAGATTTACTGACATCCCTGATACCCTTCATGTGACTTCACTACTGAAAGCTTAGCCGGTAAATGAATGTAAAGGATTTTCCAGCAATAGTGCCTATCTATTTCTTTTTGTAATTTATGTAACAAAAAGGACTGTAGTAGTTGCGTTGGGAGTTAACTCTGTAAACTTGTTTGTAGTATGCGTACAGCGAATGACATCTTTTTTTAGCCTAGGAGTAGAGGTTTATCCCTTGTTCCCTGTTTAGGATTGTGTTTCCCGTTCCTTCTAAAGTATTTTCATTCTTTTTCACTCCCAGTAGCCTCTTACGTCTTAGTGGCATTATCTCCTTGTTTGGGGTGTAGTTGTCTCACGAAGTGAATGGATTCGCAAAGAGAATACTTTATAGGCGACCGCAGACAACAGTGACCAGGTAAGCAAAGGGTCATTCTGGGAATTAATTTATCACACCTTTAAATTGTCCATGATTTTGAAGCCAATGGTAACTATTGTATACACATGAATCAATCACTCTCAAACAGACAGGCACGTACACATACACAATTGCAGACACATACACACATACGCATAAGCAAGCAACACAGATATGTGTGTACGTGCGAAAACTGGTTACTCTGAAACATTTCAGCAGTTAATTGTGAACACCCACAAAAATGCACAGATACACGCAAAAGAAAAACAACAAACAAAAACGAGACAAAGAAAGAGCATTTGAAAACTAAACCACAAATGTACGTTGGCATAAAGTAACTCGAAGTGTAAATCGTACAGTTCATACTAGCTCTAAAAATGTACATCTCACATCCACGTATAGCATACAGGCACACACGCATGCATACGCATATGTGAGTCAGGCACTTTCCTCAATTTTTTCATAAATGAAATTTCTACTCCCACATGTTAATGACAACGATGCACCAGTCACATAACAGAACTTAACACTAACCCAAATACTCCTATGATATACACACTACACAGATACAGTTAATACGAATGTATACTTCGAGACAATCACTATGCACAAAAAATTGCATCTTTCTCTCCACTCACGTAGCCACCCCCATCCCACACGCATGCGCACAAATACACCGGTATAGACGCACACCTAAAGTTCATCTGAAATTCGAATGAAAATATGTAAAAAGGGAATCGTGTCTGGTGTGCAGAATATTCATATTAAATTCGGCACTGACGTTTAATAATTCAAATCTCAGGTAGAGTTTCGAGTGTGGAGCGACTTGGCCTGTGGTGAAGAATCTTAAAAAAAATAAAATAAATAAACAGAATTAAAAAAAAAATAGAACTAAAAATTTAAATTATCAACTTCTCTCATCTTTTTAAACAGCCAACTTAAAGTTTTTATGCGTACAATACAAGAGCGTAACCCACGTCAAAATAATGCATACATATTACGTAGGTTTCACACACCGTGCCCCTTCAGGAGGTGGACGATCCTGGTCCTCCACAACTTCCTGTCCTTTGTAGCTCTTAGCAATGTTTGTCTTTTTGCTATCTATCCAAAACCCTGTTCTGCCAACCATTTACACAAGCACGTTAGCTAGGTCATTCACTGCATTCCTCTGTCTCTCTCGCCTTAATATGTCCTGTGAGTGTTAAATTTTTGAAACCTTCTTTCCACATTATGTGCCCTAGAAATTTCAACTGTCTTTTTCCGATTCTAAGTATAAGCGTCCTTTCTGTTTCCGTTTTTCTTAAAACTTCCTTGTTGCTCACATGTTCAGTCCATGGTATTTTCAACACATGCGCTAAAAAAGTATAATGACATTCGCTGTACGTATACTACAAACAAGTTTATAGAATTCACTTACAGCGCAACTGCTACAGTCCTTTTTGTCACATAATTACAAAAAGAAATAGAAAAAAAAATTACGTCTGTTATTTGCTTTTTGTACATTCGTCTCTATTTGGTGTTAGGTTTTTTTCTTTCTTTACAAAGACATTTTTTTTATTCGCAATATTGATAAGTCAACATCCGGATTTTCTTTTCTTTTTTTTTAACACATGCATTTGAAATCAATTATAAAAAAAATGTCACCTCTCTACCTCTCTTTTTCACACGCACACACACACACATCACGAGCTGTAGGTAATCTCATATTTATAGATAGACCCTCCTCTACCCAACTTACAAGCATGTGCACGCTATTGTCATGTGTGCGTATGTGTATATGCATGTGGTAAGAAGAGAACACACGCACTTGTTTCTATCTTCTTTTGTAGAAATTCAGTCACAAATGGGCGAAGACAAGAGACGCGCGCTTCTCATACCAGTTATCTTATTGGCGATGGTTTAAGAAAAAAGAAGAAAAAAAAAGATATAAAGAAAAATAAATCAGCAACTATGGTACTCCCTACATAAAAAAACCATAAAAAAGAAAAAAAAAGAGCTTTCTTTATTTAAAAGTCATTTACATTTTTTTTTATTCATTTTCAAAATTCAATTTACTCCGACAACTAAGGTGCACGTACGCTCCTTACGGCGCGCGCTGTGCGCGTGTTGTGTGAAGAAAAAAAACAACCCCCAAAACCTAAAACAAAAAACAAAAACACTTACACACGTTAAAAAAATAACTCACACATATACACGTACACACACACACATTCTTTTTATTTTTACACGAGCAAAATTCTGTACTGTTGTAAAATGACATAATTTTCACAGACAGAGAAAAATGAATAAATGCAGACGATAAAGAAAGTGTAAAGTGAAAGGCATTGAGGCAAACAAGAAATAAATAAATAAAAGGAAGATGTTTCAACAAGGAGTTGCAACAGAAAATGGTCGTGGCCTCACCGTTCAACTACCGTTGTTATTATTAACCAAACCATGGATACTAGTTGGGCATACTACTGCTACTGCCGCGAAAAATACTGTCAACTACTATCAGTCACTAAATGAGGTAAGACCGGACTGTTTTGTTACACTATTTCACCTAAGGAAAAAAAAATGTTTTTTCGTTTTTCATGATTCTCGAAACTAAATTTGAGTCAGTATTTTTTTAATTCTTTTCTTTGTCGTGGCTTCATGAGGCTTTTCAATTTCTTCACTTCCCATTGACTTTCGCTTTGTATGCGTGTGTTGCCGTTAAATATCTATCTATCTATCTATCTATCTATCTATCTATCTATCTATCTATCTATCTATCTATCTATGCATGCATGCAAACACCGCAAAACGCCAGAATTTTGGATAGAGAACAAAATCAGTTCTGTATTCGTTAGTCACAAAGATCAAGTTTGTCATTGAATCAAGTTTGTCATTGTAAAGTAAAAAAGCTTATAAATAAAAACAATTGTAAATACTTTACACTTTGCTGGAAAATGCTTTCTTATATTTCATAGTTCAATATCATTTTCCTATGTTAATAACCATGAAAAGAAAATAAGCGTGTTATTGTAAAAAATGTTCAAGTTTCTCTTGAAACATGAGAATGATAAAAAAAATGATAAAATTTTATGATAAATTCTCTCTGGTTTGTTGATTAATAGCGTTTGTAATGTTTGTTAATTATTTATATATTCCATTCCTTTTCTTTTTCTTCTTTGATAATAAAATCTTTCAATAGGTTCCGCAGTTGATTAGAATACTACTAACTAGTAGAGAAAGTGTGTACGATACAATCGCTCTTTTGTTCTCTCAAGGATCGTTATGTTACGCTATTCAAAGTCCTTATTAGTTTTTTTACTTCTAAATTCTTGAATATACTTTTTCGTGTTTTAGAGAATACTCATACACAAAAAAAACCCTAAAAAGACAATATAAGCATATGTAGAAAACTTCAAATGAAGAGAGGGCATTTTTATGAATGAACCGTGCAACATCAGGTGGCGCGGCTAACAAGAAGAAAGGAATGAATGAATGAAAATTGAAAATAGTACCTTTTACGACGTCTGTGAAGAAATCAACGCTCAGATAATTTTAGTGCCCCCAAAATAAACATTTTACATTTGACCTAATCCTATATATATATATATATATATATTGTTTTTTTAATTTTTTACTTTTCTATGCAACCTTGCTTAACAAAATAGCGAGAGAGGTTGACAGGAAAACTGAAGTTGTAGGTTATTATTATTATTATTATTATTATTATTATTATTATTATTATTATTATTATTATTTATTTGTTCTTTCGAGACTTAAAAAAATATTCGCTCGCTTAAGAGGATGCTCACTACAATGTATTGTAATACAAATGCAATCTTAACCTGTTTAAGTCTAGGATTAAATTTGAATCGTTATTTTCTCCACAATATCTCCATAAACTGTGCATTTTACTCTGCATCGAGTGGCTCTTGTACAGGGTGAACACTGAGCATCATTGTAAAAAGAAAAAGAAAAAAAAAGCTTATTCATAATGTTTGGTTGGTGTTGCTAAACTTGTTGATAACAACAACTTAGCTTGACTGAAATAGACAAAGGAGAAATATTATTTCTTTCTAAAAATAAAAATTGAAAACTAAAATAAAACAAATTTGATTACAATAATGGAAATGATATAATAATACATTTTTTTAAAGATAAAATCCCCTCATTATTTGATGTGGTTTTTGCAGTCAAACATAGTTTTAGCAGAGCTTTTTAAGAATAGCATACGTAACGTAATCAAATCATAATCATTTTTTGCAGACAATTTACGAGGTAACATTCTTTTCTTTCATAATTTAAAAAATAATTATTATGAATTCGTAGTTTTCAGTCGTACCAGTGTGACATTCAACAATGAAAAATGATTTATCACTTGTGACTGACTGCATTGAGTACGGGGTTTAAAAGACTTGCCCAAAGTCTAATTTATTACCTGCTTAAAAAATTCGGAAGTAAAACAAGTTATGATAAAGAAGAGATTTGTCAGCAGACCTTAGATAATAATAGTTGACATGTTTCTTCGAATTACTACGAGGAATATAAAAAATACCGTGGTATTTTTCGATTGTTCGTCGATTTTTTAAATGCTAAACTCGTCTGGTTTAAGCATCATTTTGTTTTTAATCAGCTGAATTGTAACGACATGTAACACTTAAAAAAAAAGGAAAAAAAGAAGAAAGTTCAGTGCAGTACGGGAACGCATTCAACCGAAGTCTATACCCACAGTGTCGTTCGAACTTCAAGCCATAAGAACTGAAGTGTTAAACACCTCCCATTATTACATCAACTCTCGAATGAATATAAAAAAAACACATCATGATATTGATTGGATTGTAGAAAAAGAAGAAAAGAAACTAAAATATAAATGGTCCTTAGCTTAAGATGAAATCGATGTAATTACTCCGAATCAATGTCTTTATCAAATGAACCATGTCCCCTACCCTTCACTGCTGTAGTGTTACTCCTAAGAGAAACATGGTTTGCCTTAATTGCTACTTTCACTTTCAAAGTTCCGAGCCCCTTTTACATACGCACGCACACACGCATACCGAAAGCGTCTGACTGTCGCACTTACTAATGGAACATGTGACTGCATAGAATATTGTTTGTTTAGGCATTTTAAATATAAATTTCATTTAATTCGTTTTTATTTCTTTTTAGTCTTTCTTTTTGTTTTGCCTTTTCCTTCTCGGAACCACAAAAATGCTTTTTAGTTTATATTGAAAACTTTAAAATCGAAAAGCTCTCTCCAGCATGTTACATAATAAGTGGTTCGTTCGTATCTGTTGAAATTTAATTGATCGCGGCGGCGAGGAACGGGTTACGGAAACTCGGGAGTATACGAGAAAAAGATGAGGATAGATTCTGTTGTTGCAGTTAAAAATAATATTACTTTTTTGTTGCCCTTTGTCACGCCAGCGAGTTTAAATTTTTCATTTTTGTTTATAATTATTAGTGGAAAATAAATCCATACATTGCACATTGTTTTTTTTTTTTTATAATTTATTATTTATTTTGTTTGTGTTGTGTAAAAAAAATAATTGAGACAGATTTTCTGTCCGATGCAACAGTATAATTTTCGTCTTTGTTAAAAATAATAATAATAATTAATTAATTAATTATTAATAATAATAATTAATTAATAATAATAATGATTCTTAAAGAAATGCAAGAAAATTGTATTCACAAATACATCTCACGCTTTCAGGTCTTCATGTTTGTGATCTTAGGGAATTTTTTTGTTTTGTTTTTTACAAAAATTCTCAGTGGAGAGTATCATGATGCCGTTTCTGACCTTAGGTCACTGGTTGGGACCCAGAAGGAAATGAGTATACAACAGAAATCAAAGGAAATAAAACAAAAACAGCAGCAACAATAATAATAATAATAAAATTATTAATAATAATAATAATAGTAGTAATAATAATAAATGTGGCATCTTAAAACTACTGTTAGTATTTGTTTAACAATTGCAGCCCTTACTACAGACACGAACAATGATAAGATCCCTGGTAGCCCCTGTTTACAAAAGATTTAAAAAATGCACTATTAAGGCAGTATTTTCAATGTAGAAGAAATATAAACACTGTACATGTTGCGAATCATTTAACATAAGAATTTGTGCAAACAGAATGCATATTTTTATGGAACCGATATTCAGAGAACTTAAACGATTACTTGATTACTTATTTTAGTGCATTATTTTACTTACAATTATTGCAACGTGACGCAAACGATAGTTTGTTCATTATTTAACCAAAGTAAGCGTACGTAATCAACAGTGCCTTTTTATAGTCATATGTCACTTATACTACTGGCAGTTAAGGCCGGCTTTACGTTTACATAAGTAGCGAAGTAATCGTTCTAAGTAACCCGGTTAATCGAAATAAGTGCTGCGTAATTGGTTGCGTATATTTACTACCTTGCTTTACTCCACACCTCTGGAGTGTATTGAAGAGACAAAAAAAAAATCTAGAATAGAAGACAACTGGAGTACTGGGAGACTTATTGTCACTTAATCTCAAGTGTAGGAAAACTGTTACTATTGGTGTGAACAATCAGTGAGTGAATAATAATCTATATCACAAAGGAAGAGCCGATTCTCTGTCTGTCACACACTGCGTGTAATTTACCGTATATGCATGCTGTGTTGTGCGTGAGTGACTTACATTTGCTTTTGCCAGTTAATTTACACAGAAGCACGTACACACACACACACACACACACACACACACACACACACACACACACACACACACACACACACACACTTTGATTGAATTTGAAATAAGACATTGTAATGATACACTCCCCTCCCACTCAGTCTGGACAACAACTACCCTGTGCCGAACAATAAAATCAAAGTTGGAGACAAAAAACAAAACAAAAAAAACTTGATTTTTTTTCGGAAATTATTCAGTAATAAATAGAACTATTTTTTAAAGTTCTATTTTTATTTTGTAGAGATATTTTTAGGTCTACCATTGGATTTAAATATACATGTCCGCACGCACGCACAAACACACACAAGCACACACACAATTTGAATGAAATTGAAACGGACATTTGTGTCACTGGTGTTAATCTTCCTTTCTGTCTGACAACAACCCCTGGATAACAGGAAAAGTGTATAAACCAAAATGTGCGGCCACTTGAAGTCATTGACTCCTTTTGTATTTAAACTGAATACATTTTCTAATAAATAGATAAACAATTTAAAGCTGAAATCATCTTGACATCAGCGAAGCGACAGATATCGAATTAATAATAATAATAATAATAATAATAATAATAATTACGAGATTGACTTGATGGAGTACACACATAATTAAAGATCTCCAGTTAAAAACAAAAAAAAACCGTGCGGAAGAAAATAATAATACTAATAATAGTAGTGGTAATAATAATAAGAAGAAGAAATGAAACTGATTCGAATTCTGGAGTATTGATGAGACTTGATGTCATCTGATCTCCAGTGAAAGACGCCAGGTACTCAGTGTAAGACCTCAATGACAAGAAGGTCTAATGGGTTATTTTTCATTATATTTTAAGTAAAGTTTTTGGAACATTTTAGATAAACTGATTGATACTTGACCGTACATTTTATGGAGAAACTTTCCAAATATATGCAAATAAAAAAGATGGTGACGTATCAGGAAATGGAGAAAAATAAGAAATTGCGCTTAGATTTGAACAGGTTAAGTTGGAAGGTTTCCGTGACCTAATCGGTAAAGCAGTTGTCATGTGAGGACAGGATTCAGGAGAAACACGAAAACGTGCCCGGAAGTTTATTCTTTCTACTTTTCGTTCTAGTAGAATAATGGTCTGCGATTTACGATTAAACGAAAGAAATTCTACTACTACTAATCGTTATATTTTAGGCTTTTTTCATCATACAATAGTTTCGAACCTATTAACACCAATGACAAGCTATATCACGTTGAAACACCCATTCTCCTACGACCATCGAAGTTAAGCGACATCGAGCCTGGTCATTACCTAGATGGGTGATCGCTTGGGAATACCAGGTACAGTAAGCTTGGATGAGTGGGTGGTGTCATGGATAACGGATCGGAATTGGAAATCGGAGAGCCGAGTTCTAATTCGAGTTGGGTTCGTTATATTCACATGCGCAAATATCCTTGGGAAAGGTATGAATCCACCTCTTCCTCCCAGCTATGGGTTAATTAGTAGTACTTGTATCAGTAAATCATTATTATCTCCAAACAAAAACTTAGAATCTAAAAAAAATATTTTCTGGCTTTAAATAACCTGCAAAGGGTTGATAAACCGTAAAAACAAATCACTGACACTCACTGCCAATGACACTGTTTATATTGCATTTATGAACAAGGTAAATTGACTGTCTTTAGATGAGCTTACAAATACCACTTAATAATGTTTAATTAACGAACTGGATAGTGGTGTTCCTCAGGTATGATAGATACAGTGACGTGCAGAGGTTTGGTGATGCCAGGGTGGCAACTTCTTGATTGTATGCCCCTAAGACTACTCCGTCCTCGCTTATCAAAACACGGGTCCACATTAACACCAGCTTGTGTTAGTGTTGGGCGCTTGTACAACGAAGTTAATAGAGACAATTTCAAATTTCAACAACTAAATTTTGATTTTACTCTTTGATTGGGTGCCCTCTTGATATAGATGTCTCCTTCTGCATGCTACTGGGCAGATATAACACGCGCTCTGGGATCCAATTAATGCTTCGACAAACAGACATCAGAAGAAGAAATAGGATCAACTTCAGATAAGTGTTTCAATTAATTTAAAACCTGTTCATGTATTAGACTTCGTCCCCGATGCCATGACATTAACTGCTAAAGAAATATGTTTTGCAATTCTCTCTTCTCATTCTCGTTGTATAATGTATTACTTATGTATAAGTATGCTTTTAAAACTGTTCCTTTGTCTAGTCCTTTGTTACTCTGTTACAATTCAAATGGGGAGTCGCTAATTTTTCCTATAAGATCTGTTTCTGATTATTATGGGCAAGAAACATTAGGATGGCCAGATTGTTAAGGCACTTATATAAATTATTACATAAAACTGTATGGCTCCCTGATTTTGCTGTACTGTGCGGAGAAAGATAAACAGGCCAACATTGACTTTTGGACGGGCATCACAGATCAATTGGCTTCAATATGCATCAAAGAAGGTACAGATGCAATTTCCATCATGTTACATAATTAGTTAATTAAAATATTAACGAGCTTAATTTGTATTTCTCAGTTGATTAGTTATCTAAAATACGGGCGTCGCCGTGCAGGATGCATGTAGAGGCGCGCAATTTCAGTGCTTTCTATTGTCGTTATTTTCCGTAGGTACACTTCTGGATCTGAGTTTTGTCAGTCGCGTTTTACGATTCAAATTGAATTATTAAAAAATGACAGATATTACATTCTGATGTTTTAATAAAGGTTGTGAGTGCAGGTACCTGGCTTTTGTGTGAAAATGAAGCTAGATGAGCCATGTAGCTTCATTTTTATTTTATGTCCATGTAACATGGGTAGCAGTTTCCATTTAAAGTTAAGTTGCTACATAACCAAAACATTAACTTAAAAAACTTCAGGCATGTTCTTAAATGGTCGAGACTTGCATATGGATATCATGTCTGGCGTGAAACTCGTTCAGAAGTATATAAACTGTCAGCTGCATGCAAACGCTTTCTTAGATAAAAATATGGCGAAAATGATTTTGAGCGAGTGAAACCTGTAGCTCTTAGCAAAGACGTCTCTTCTACTCCAATAGCTTCATGTCTCGCACATCTCGCCTATGGAACTCCCTTCCCTATTACTGTTTCCCTGACAAATACAATCTCCAACGGTTTAAGTGTAGCGTCAATCGACATCTCCAGTTGCCTTGATCTATCCACTTCTCTTCTCCACATCCTTTCATTTTTCATTCCTATCTGCTCTCCCTCCAAATCTTCTGTAACCCCCTTGCCTTGATCGACCCACTGTCTTTCTCTTTCTCCACGTCCTCTCCTTTACCACTCCTATCTGCTCTTCCTCCAACCCTTCTTTAACCCCTTGCGTGATAGTGGCTTCCAGCCTTGCTTGGGATGATACGCTTAAAAAAAAAAAGAAAAAAAAAAGAACCACCCTTCTTCGAATCTTGTAGACTGGCGCTACATAATTACAAACAAAGAACAGTACCAAATAACAGAAACCACATCACTTAAGACAGTGGTTCCCAAACGGTGCAGCGCGCCTCATAGATGCAGCGGAAGAGGACAGCAGGTGAGGCGGAATGATTGAAAGACGATCAAAGATTTAGAAATAGTTTAACAAAATTCATATGTCAAAAATAAATATGATTTCAAAATTTAAAACATTATTATGGATTACTTGTGATGGCATGCATGAGTCCCAGTATGAATAGTTATAAATAATTATTGACCGATTTTATCTTTGTGATATTTTGCATTATATCAAGTATTAAGAAAATAGTAACTAGGGTCTGCAAATTGGAGGAGAGAGTTATCAATGATAATGTTCCGAATTAGAATCCGCGGTTATCTCCCTTTAACCCCCTCTCTGTTTTATTTTTAAATGTACTTTTTATCACATAAAATTTAGTGAGGCGCAAGCACATTTTCATTTCGAAAATTCGAGCCAGAGAAAAATGTTTGGGAACAACTGACTTAAAGACTTTCAATAGCAATAACAACTAAAATGGCTAAAATATGTAACTCGAAGAGAAACTAACGACATAATCAAGATGTTGACGTTCCATACTATTTCAAACGAAAGGTTAGGAAGAAAGCTACGACATCATTACTGGAAAGAGTGGTAATAGTTACTGGACTTGAGAAACCTATCATGCTGATAAAGTGTTTAAATATAAATACTTTAGAAATTCCAACCGTAATCCGTACTAGCTGCTCGGTCAATGAATGCCAAATGTTTCCTTATAAGGAAACAGCTAATATTACTATTGTCGTTATCATTACCATTTATTCAATGCGTAAAAGTTTTTTTCGGCGCAATTATACATTTGCACCCTTCCTCAAAATACTATATAGCTACTTTGCTCGCATTAAAATTGTAACAGAGAGTGTTTGGCAACCACACACAAACACACACGCATATATATTTTTATTGAAATTGGAGTAGATTTGAACAGCGAAATTAGATCAGAACAATTTTGTTTACTGATGGGAATCTGATCCAGCCCATTTGAAATTCGGTCATTAGGAAGACAATGTAAGATGATCGAGATAATTTTTATCGGTTAAAATTTGAAATAGAGCTTACTAAGGCTATGAGGAACTTTGAAATTCACATGATTTGGGGTTGAAGGTAGCACTCGTGGTAATCGGTGCGGACTTAGGGTCGATTTATGATCAGCCAGGTTTATCTATATAAACGCGCACAGAAATCTGTTGACAGAGTGGTTGGCTCGTCTGCCGTCGAGTGCAGTCAAGCTGGGTAGAGAGAGGTCGGAGACTGGAAGTGACGTCAGAGATTGGAACCAAACGCCCGCTAACATATTTTGTTGATATAAGTACGAAGAAGCGAATTACTCCTCCAACAATCTAAGACTGCTACTGCTACTACTATTACTACCACTGGAAACGGAAACATCGAACAAGCTACAATAATCAAAAGGTTGTTTTGGGGCTCGTGTAGTCGAGCTGGGTGGAGAGATATCGTAGACTGGAAGTGAACAAAACCTCCGCTAACATGTACTGTTAATATAAATACCGATGCTTCTGCTACCCCGAAGATTACTACCGAGGAGGAACGCAACTATAAACTTTAAGCCGCGCACAGAAATCTTTATCTCTCCATCGCAAGAGTCGTATATCGTTCTGAGACGATTTCACAACAAGCTAATCACAACCCACCCTCTCTCTGTCTAGAATCCAGTGTATGAGTTTTTACGTCAATTATTTTCTTTTCTGTAACCCGTTTCTTTTCTATACTATTCTTTTCTGCTATATAAAAGACATTAATAATTCAACCATTAAATAGTTGTTTGTTGGCTTTCTGCAGATATATATATATATTTTTGGTGCATTCTAAATTTCTTAGCACAGACTCTCCAGCCATGTCTACATCTTCAGTCGACCGTGAATGGATGAACATCACTTTTGCTTTCTGGATCAAACCAAACACAACGTGGACAGTAAGCAGGATTAAACCAGTGGACTGGTCGAATGATCTACGGATGCTCAGGGGACCTACGGCCACTCGCTTAAGTTCGGTTAAGACCGAGTAGACACCTCAACCCAGAGAGTAAGACGTCGGAGTTTGAGGGGCTGGGGCGAAAGTGTTAGAAATGCGCATCATGGTATTTAAATGGCCCATCTCTAAACTATAATGTTTTCAATCAAGAAAATCAACATCAATAAAGGTGTTTTCAATTTAATGCAAAATACCCCCCACCAAAACCCCCAATAATATTTAATAGGAAGTAAATAATGATTTGATGCCAAATTTTCGGACATTGAATCTTTTTGATTTTCACATAAACTAAATAATCATGCATAAGTAATCATCCATCAGCAAAGATTCGTCGATCTCCACTTTGTACCCGGGCCCAACTCGTTGCTCAGGGTGAGTATGAACGTTTTCAATCGAGGGGTGAAAATGTATAATAACGCCATCTTTTTTTCTGAAGACTTAAGAAGCAGTGTTAATGATTTTTTTCTTTTTTTAATTAATTGCAATATAACAACATTTCATTCTTGGGAGATGTTTTTTTTTTATTGGATACTATTCGTAAAAAATATATCTTTGTGAGTAAAATGTATCATGCAACTGAAATATGTGATTACGAAGCAAGAAAAAGGATTGTGAAGATTGAAAGCCTGTCAAACATCAAAAGAAACTAAATATAATTATTAAGCAAACAATTAAAAACCTTACAAAAACAATATTCCTCGTAAAATAATTTACATTATTATTTACATTAGTCCAAATGTAAGTAACTCCACATCCCCCAAATTTAACCAGACGACATTAATTCAAATTTAAATCATGTAAATAATAACTCCTCATCCCAGAATTTCAGACAAAAGGCAATCGGGTGATAATAACAACAAAGATGAGGACATTAGTTCAAATTTAAATAATATAAATAATAATAACTCCTCATTCCAAAAATTCCGATCTAAAACATTCGGCTGATAATAACGACAAAGATGAGAATATAAGTCCTAAGTTAAATAATTGTAGTATTCAGAA
The DNA here is from genome assembly GCA_964036315.1 of Acanthosepion esculentum. NCBI lineage: Eukaryota > Metazoa > Mollusca > Cephalopoda > Sepiida > Sepiidae > Acanthosepion > Acanthosepion esculentum. Next base: position 61,224,656 of record OZ038496.1, on the reverse strand, counting down.
GTAATTGAAATCTCTCTTCCACTCCCTGTTGAGAATGGAACAGTCGACTGTAGATATAAGGAGTTGATTTTTTTCCATATGTATTGATAAAATAGAATAAAGCTTATCTTTAAGTTTATTAGGGCTTTCTGTTTTCACTAATGTAAACAGACAGAAATCCTCGTAAAATGTTTGATATAAAAACACGTTTATTGATACAAAAATACTTATGCTTTTGAAATTACTTTTCGTCCTTGAACTATTTGTAGTTTTTTTCACGTGAATTTTTCAACGCCAAAAGAACGAAAGTATCTCGCCATAAATAGGCCTAGCAGGTAAAAAAAAGCATTGATAATGGCTTTTTGTTGTCAAACTGTTTTCTTGTATATTCTAACGAGACTGTGTATATGGATGACAGAACATGGAATGAAAGGTACAGTGATATAACGAAACCTCAATGAGAGCTACAAAAGGTAGGAAGTTGTGGAGATCCATGATCCTGAAGTGATCCGTACGTTGAGGCAGAAGTAGTAGTAGTAGAAGAAAAAGAAAAGGTGTATAATATCAGACAATAAATATAAGAAAAGAAGGCAATATTTAATGAAAGTCTTGCAAATAGGATACCTTCCCACTGTAAATCTTGCTTTTCAAAATTAATAATTGTTAATTAATTATCCTTTGAAACACCAGTAACAATAATTAGTACAGGTAGAGATGGGATTATTATTGATTTAAGTCTATAAAATTAAGACAGAAAAGCTTTTCTGAGTATCGATCAAGTGTACTATCGATGAATACTGAGTCTGGTGCAATGAAAGAAAGAATAATAAATAAAAGAACGTGAATTGGTGTAAGTTAGGCCGTTCATTATGAAACAGTTCCTTGATCAGCGACCAAATCTGACAAACTAGCATGTTTCTTTTTTTTAAATAAATTAATTTATTACTAACTGCATGAAATACTATGCGACATGATGCATTTTGTTTCGATTTCTTTTTGGAATATCAGAAGAGGTTTCCGTCCCTGCACGATGGGGTGCTGAAAATTTCCCTCTAAACCCATTTCACAAAATCTTAATCTTATTTTTGCCCAATGCACCCGTTTCGTCATAAGTCAGTAATACCATTTGCTTCTTTCCAAGATTGTCTGCCTCAGAAGATGAATTCCAAACAATATGCATATATTATTGAAAATCTTCATTCATTTCCATATTAGTACATATACATTTACATGGATTATTTTGATAAAATATTTTTATGACTGTTGCTTGAACGTTGTTGGTTTTAAAGAATCATTTGACAAAGCTTTACAACAAAATACACACTGAGGCCTGCCTTTTGATGATAGATGTGAATCATTGAATATAAGTCTTTATACCGTCTTTTTTGACATTCATTATGAACTTCAAATTCTGTAAGTAAAAATCAGGAAAAAGTAAAGGATACTTCCTTCAATTCTTGAAATTCCCCCGTCTTAGAGAGAATTCCATCCCACTCTTGCTGAGAAACCTTGTCTTATACCACTGAATGAACCATGCTATTGAACGTTGAAATTGTAACCATCGTGATGTACCTGTCCCCACAGAAGAAAACGCCAAAGGAGTGTATTTGATTGATTTGTTTTACGTCTTATCAACCCTTTTAAGGTTATTTAAAGCCAGAAAAATGTTTTAGAGTGTAAAAGATTTGGGGGCGATAATAATGATTTTCTGATACGTGATAGCTGGGAGGAGAAGTGGTAGATTCATACATTCCCCAAGAGTGTTTGCATGTGAGTGAATATAACGAAACTGACTGGAATTCGAATTCGGCTCTCCAATTTCTCATACCAAGCCTTTATCCATTACACCACACGCACATAAAAGTTTAGTGCACCTCATATTCCCGACCGATCATCCATCTAGGTACTGACCAGGTTCAACGTTGCTTAACTTTGGGGATCGGAACTTTCCATCGTGGTGATTTTGAATCCCAAGATGCAGCATTGTCTAGGAGACCTTAAATTGTGTCAACTCCAAAACTTGTTGATCATATTTATGGCCGATGGAGGAATTTCAGTCGAAAGAATTGCTAAGACAAATTGCTAAGTTGGGTTTATAATTCAATTGCGTCAGCCAAGGGGTTGCTAAAATGTTTGAATGCCAGCCAGAAACGATATCGAGCGAACACTTACGAATGTTCATTGTGCAACATTTTCAGCGATCTAGTGATAATTCTTTGAAATGACTTGTTACTCTTGACGAAAGACACTTATACTGCTATGATCGGAAGACCGAACAACAATTCATGTAGAGGAGTATTCGGTTTCTTTGCATCCAAACAAATTTAAGATCCAAAATCCAGTAGAAAAAGTTATGAACATGACATTTTATATTTTTCTCCCTCCTCCCCCTCCTCCTCCTCGAAACGTTTTGAATGAACATTATATTGAATGGTTACATCTAGCAATCATAAATTTTTAAAAAAATATCTAGGAAGCGTTTATATCATTTATATTGTTCAGACTTTTGTCCTCATTATTATTGTCACGTTCACAACGTTTTGCCCGTTGTACCCTCCGGCCTTCTTCAGGTGATATTTGTTTGAATTTTGAATCGAACTAGAATAGTCAATCTGTATGTTGGCGTTTCTGAAGATTGGTTCGATGACCTTTGTTTTAAAAAATTGGATTTTCTTCGAATGGGATTGTTTTCTGCGGCTTTTATTTCCACTTGAGTCCAGCTAATTATTTTGTTGGTTTAGACAGGACTACATCGTAACTAGTTTGACCAATATGGAATACATTGGATAAATCAGTATGGTTATTTGTAGCGGTGGGTAATAAAGATGAGGACAACAATACGAACAATGTAAATAGTATAAATAGTTATAATACCTAATGCAACAAAGAAATCTGAATGCGCATTGGAATAGTGAAAGAAGACTACCAAGACTACAAAGTATTAAGAAACAGATAAATCTCGTTAGCAACAAAGAAAAGAAACATGAGCTGTTATATATTAAAGGTCCTCCTAAATGGCAGTGAATACTGGGCATTCTCCTCACAGTTGAGACGTGAGGCAAGAAAAATGTGTCTCTACAGAAGGATGCTGAGAATCCCATAGATTGAACATGTAAATAATGTTTTATGAGGAAAGAGGGCTTGGAGAATTTGATACTCACAGAACATATTGAAGGCAAGAGGGGCAGCAGGAAGCAGTGAATAACCTGCATAACGAGCTTGTGTAAATGGTTGACAGAACAGGAATTAGGAGATAGCAAAAAGACAAACCTTAGTAAATAAAGGAAGCCATGATCGCCCACATGTCTATCTATATGTAAAGGTTGCAGCGTCTCATTTTTAGAGCTGGTACCTCATTGCTGTTGATAGTAACCCCCCCCGCCAAACAGAAGTAAAATAACAACAATCTGTCACTGTATGCACTAACCACCTTTTACCATCTCGCCGCATTTCAAAGGTGGGATTTTTTCTTGGAGGTTTTTAGTATAAGAATGATATTTTCAAGGCTGACTTCATTCAGAAGGGCCTAGCAGTTGAAACATAATGCTGTGCTAATTAAAGGAGGTCTTGAAAGAAAGATAAAAACAGGAGTGGAAGTTGCGGAAAGGAATTATCACTTTGCAAGACGATGCGCCTACGTAAAGGACTGGCAAGACAATGGATGTCTTAAGGAATTTAGTGTTAGCAAACCTCAGAATTTTCTCTTGGAAGGGTTGAAGAAAATTGAGAAATGATGTTGAATTGTGTGTTGAACTGAAGAGTGAATATATGTAAAAGTGCATAGCCAAGGCGAAAATGCCATTAAGACGCCAGGAGTTACTGTGAATGAAAGAGAATTCGAAGACTAGTGAGGAGAAAGAACAATAAAAGAACAGGGTTAAGGAAGGCAGAAGATGGCGATTGATGTTGCATTTAACTTTTTGAAGATCAAAGGTGGCAGGGAAGCAAGAAACCGGAATAGACTTTCACAGATAAGCAGTACGAGAAAAGAAACTATTAGAATAGAATATACGGTTGCAACTGGTTCAACTCTGAAACGGTGAGACCAAGTTTCCAATCTAGTGGCAGGTTAAATTATTGCAGTCAAGACACCGGGCTCATCAGAACAATTTTACCGTGAAAATATTTCTAGAAAAGACAGAGGGAAAACACGACACGTTGGTGAGAAAAATATACCAGAACAATGCTAGGAAAATTAATATCAAAGGGGAAACATATTTCGAGTGAATTTTATCGAGAAGTCGGTTTACTGAGCGTGCCATTGTAGTGTTACGCAATATTACTGCAATATTATTGCGTATGAGAGAGAGGGGGAGGAGAAAAGCAAGAGTGGGGGTTAGAGAAAAAGAGCTAGGAAGAGCGTGCTCGCAAGCGAGAGTGGAATGGGAATAATTAAAATTATTAACACGCCTTATTACACACCCGCTTACACACACACACACACATAGAAAAACACACACATATGTTAGTGTTATAAAGTATTTGTCGCTTTGTTATGTTCGTCAACATAATTGATGAAATTCCAAAGAATATATCCAAATGTAATTGTTCCATCCATTATTTACGTATCTCATTACCTGTAAGCACTTTCCTCAGGTGAACTTGGGTTCCCGTACGATCACCATAGTTAAGCAACTTCGAGCTTGGTCAGCACCTCAGATGGGTAACTGTTAGGGAATACCAGGTGCTGTAAGCTCGGATGTGAGAATGGTGTAATGGATAATGGCTCGGAATTGTTAATCAGAAACACGAGTTTCAATTCCAGTCGGGTTCGTTATATTCACTTACACGCAAATACACTTAGGAAAAATGTGAAACTACCTCTTCTCCCCAACTATGGGTTAATTAGTTGTATCACTAAATCATTATTATCTCAAAAAAAAAGAAAAACAGATTCTTACAATCTAAAAATGTTTTCCGGCTTTAAATAACCTGCAATGGGTTGATAAGCCGTAGAAAACGAATCAATCAATCAATCGTCATGAGTAAATTGCACGATTCAAAAATATAGTAAATTTTATATATATTTTATAGATATGACCTTGTGCTACCAGCAAAAGTTCGAGCAGCTGTCATTGTCGGACGGCACATCCCGAAGCAAAAAGGATCCTTGTCCGTGTCTCGACAAGAACTTTTTTTTTTATTCACACGATTTATTAATAACCATGGAATGACGCTTAGAATAGCTGCAAGGAAAACTAACTGAAATTAAAATTGCAGAAATTCTATGAGGATACTGCAAAAAGGTATTAACACAACTTATTTCCTAAATCCGGTTTTTCAAAGTGGGTGTGGCCGGGAACTTGTCACTCGCAGTCGAAAATTGATAATGGTCGACAATGTTTCGTTTTGCTAAAAGTCAAGTTACTATCAGAGAAGCTATGCAAATGATTTATACTAGCGTAAACTGCGACGTACAAGTAGAGTTTTCAGGCCTAAAAAGATCTTTCTAAAACTAGGGGGTCGACTTATATGGCAGGTATAAAATGCAAACCTTTTCCACCGAGTTGTAAACAAGTGAAACAACACTCCTTACTGTACACCACTTACCGTACCTCCAGCAGTCTGCCACAAATATATCCCACTAAAAATTGGCCTTGGTAAACAAATTTGGCAGATTAACATAGAAATTAATATAAAATAATAACACAGTAACACAAATATCGTCACTGGTTGTTTGTTTACATCACTGATGCAAATGGCGGATGAGTGATACTGTGTTTTACAATAACATACGATACGTAGCAGTACTATAAAAAACTACCTGTCATGATGTGTAATCTACAGTATTAATATTTTACTGGAGCTGATGTTGACTCAAATGTGCTCATCAGGTTGTTTGCTGTTAAACGCATATAGAAAGATATTACGGTTAGTATCTGAATATACAGGTAAGTGATGTGTCCTCATGTTTTTTTTTGCACAGGTTATCGTATAATATAACCTAACTTCATTTACCGGTAGGCCTAAGCTTGGGGACACTGATAACCTACCGTATGTTTGGGCGTCGACCTATATGATAAGTATAGGCCTATCTCAGAATTCTGAGCTCAGAATCTTGAGGTCGATTTGTACGCCAGGTCGTTTTGTACGCCGCAATTCACGGTAAGTAATTCTAGTCTTTCGTTGTTTTGTGTAATTGTTTCGATTATCACTATGAACAATTTGCTTTCTCCTTTTACACTTCAGTGGAGATCAGTGTTTCTCAACCTTTTTACTTCAGGGTGCACTTGTAGAATAACTAAAACTTTGGGCGAAATTTAAATTTTAATAGAAGATTGCATTTCGTGTAAAATAATTTATTCTTTGTAAATGCATGTCTACACTTCTGTATGTTCTTGAAATTGCATTTTTCAATATTATAGAATATTGAAAATAATGTTATATATATAGAGAGAGAGAGAGAGAGAGAGAGTGAGAGCGAAAGAGAGAGATAGTGGAACCTCGGTTCACGAATTTAATTCGTTCCTCAAGGCCGTTCGTAACCTGAAATGATCGAAAACCGAAACTATTTTCCAATAGGAATCAATGTAGAGAAAAAAAGTCACAGTACAATAAAATTAGAAAAGAAAAGCACAGCACAAGACACGAATGTATATAACACGGAGGTCGATGAAGAAATGATTCCGTTCGGCTTAACTCGGTTCGGCTCGGTTCGGCAATGTTGTTCGAGAACTGAAATTTTGTCCGATAACCGAGGCATTTTCAACTCGAATTTTCAGATCGAAAACCGATTTGTTCAACACGTGAGACGTTCGAGAACCGAGGTTGATCTGTATATATATATATATATATATATATATATATATATATATATATATATATACAGATCAAACTCGGTCCTCGAACGTCGAGAACCGAGGTTGATCTGTATATATATATATATATATATATATATATATATATATATATATATATATATATATATACAGATCAAACTCGGTTCTCGAACGTCTCACGTGTTGAACAAATCGGTTTTCGATCTGAAAATTCGAGTTGAAAATGCCTCGGTTATCGGACAAAATTCCCAAGTTAATTCACTAATTTTCAAAACACACACACACACATATATATATATATATATATATATATATATATATATATATGTGTGTGTGTGTTTTGAAAATTAGTGAATTAACTTGGGAATAGTTGAGTTACTATTTACTTAAAAAAGGATCAGATATTTCAGTATAGTCACTGAAATATTGTTATATTTTATAAGTTAATAAAAGAATGTATATGTTCCTCCCCAGTTTCAAAGTTCAAATCTTATGAATGAAATTGAAATTCAGTTTCTAATTTTACGAAAGCACAAGGTTTTATCAGCTTATAGTTGTTATAAGAATAAAAAAAAATCATAAATTGCTTTTCTGTTAACTTGGGAGACATTTCAGGGAACATTAGTGCACCCGGAAGCATCGGTTGAAAAACGCTGGTGTAGAGCAATGACCAGGCAAGCACGAAGTCCGATGTTAAATACTAAAGTGTAGCTCTTCAGTAGAGGCGTGAACAGAGATCGGACATTGAACACACTAAACTCGATTTTATCTACAAAATTCGTTCGTGGGATAAATATTCGATTGATTGATAAGTGATGTTGCAGTTTTGGAAATTAAATACAATTCTATCCTAACATTAAATCTGTTTGTCAAGAAATGAAATCATTATTAGAAATAACAAAAAAATAAATAAATAAATAAATAAAATAAAGTCATTGTCAAATTAATTCTTTTTTTAATACGTGTTGAAAAAGTCTAGGATTCTAAATGAAAAATCTTCACGTCAAAGTTTCACATTGTAAGGTTTTCATGATCAGTTGATAGAATATGACACATTTTGTTTGTTTTGGAACAAAACAAGACATTCAAAGCAGATTTCTTATCATCGACTATTGAAGACGAAACTTTTACGCCCAAAACTTCCATCTTTGATTAAATAGAAAGTACAATACAAACCAGCACTTAGTAAAAGAAAATCGAAGAGGAAAGATAAAATTGTTTGGAATTGATTGGTATATTTTTTTACTTCTTATATCATGCGTGTGCTGTTAGTGTTACACCGGTAGACTTAACGACCGGATTCCGTTCCAACGAATCTTCTCGCTAAACGAGCAATTGTACCTGACCACAATTTCAGACATACTACACATGTAATGGGTTTGTGTCAACTTCAGATAGCTTTTTAATGTCATTATTGCATTATTTGTAACATTTATGATTTATTTCTAAATGTTTATACAATACAATAGTGTAATGAACAGCAAACGTAATACAGTGTAACCCGGATATAAGAGACCCTTATATAAGAGAAACCCGGATATAAGAGAGATTGTCTCTGGTCCCAAATTAGAGCCTGTTAATAAAACAAAATAGACCAAACCCGGATATAAGAGAAACCCGATATAAGATACTTCTTCTCCGGTCCCGACAACTCTCTTATATCCGGGTTACACTGTAGACAAATACGAAAATCAGCTCTCTATATATGTGTATCTTAGGAATGAAATTCAGTCTCTAACTGACACAAAGAAAAAGAATGCTGTACATTCATAAGATTTGAATTTTGAAACTTGGGAGGAACATACAGTGTAACCCGGATATAAGAGACCCGGATATAAGATAGATGTTCTCTGGTCCCAAATTAGAGCCATACTTACCTAAACAAAATAGACCAAACCCGGATATAAGATAAACCCGGATATAAGATACGTCTTCTCCGGTCCCGACAACTCTCTTATATCCGGGTTACACTGTATATATTCTTTTATTAACTAATAAAATATAACAAACTTTCATTGACTATACTGAAATATCTAATCCTTTTCTGAAACTTTATTTGAGGTATATTTGCTGAGTTAAAATTTAATTAATCTGATTTGAAACAAATATTACTTTTACTTTAAAATATCGTAGAAAGTACTAGTAGTCAAAAGGCAGATTGAGTGAACGAAGGACAGAGGAAAATAGAGCATAACATACCCGACGGGCTTGAGTCAATGGTTGGCAGAATAGGGTTTAAGAGAAATAGCAAAAAGACAAAATTTATTCAAGGAGCAGGAAGTTGTGAAGGGACATAATCGCCTACGTCTCGAGGGGACACAAGCAAATAAAGAAGAAGAATGATGTACTTCGTTTTGTATACTGTAGATATAGCAGAAATAAACTTTTTAAAAAAAATTTTCATTCGGTTTATCTTGTTTGATTCATTTTGAATAAGACAAAACAATCGTGCTCAATATTTTCATACACCGTAGGTTTATTAGCTGGTCGTAAGTCCGGGTGTCGATTCCAGTTGGGTTCGTTATATTCACTTACGCGTAAATACCATTGGGAAAGGTATGAAACTAGTTCTTCTCCCCCAGCTATGGGTTAATTAGTAAAACTTGTACCACTAAATCATTATTGTCTCCAAAAACCGAAAAAGCAAATTCTTACAATCTAAAAATATTTTCCAACTTTAAATAACCTGCAAAGGGTTGATAAGCCGTAGAAAACGAATCAACCAATCAATCGTCATGAGTAAATTGCAAGATTCAAAAATATAGTAAATTTTATACATGGTTAGAAATGACCTTGAGCTACCGGTTAGACTGCACTTCACAAGTTCAAAAAGGATCCGAGTCTTGACAAGAAGTTAAAGAGGAGTGGCTCTATTAAGAATATTCAGAATGGCTGATATTTTCGCTTTACATGTTTCTTTTTTCTTGCTATCTTAGTACGTGTGTGTAGTAGACCGGGATGTGAAGTGTGGAGAGATGAGGAGATATCTCTCTGGGTTACGATTTCCTGCTGGCCGGTCCAGCTACATAGGAATGTTGGACTTTAATGGAGTCCAAAGAAGATAAAGAAACAAACAAGACCGATATACATGTATGCAAACAAATATATATTAATAACAAATTACAATGACATGAAGGGTTACAGAGTGTTGTATGGAGAAGTTATGGTGAGTGTGTTGAGTGTCCGTACGAACGCGTATATTGTTTTTAGCGTGTTCCCAGAATATGGGAAACGCTGTATGTGTGAGAGGTCACATATTGGAATAAGTAAAAAAAGAAAGTTATTTTTTTACCTCGCCTCACGCGCGAGGTTGCGGCCCGAGGCCTGAGTCGAGACAGCTGGCCGCACGTGTGCATAAGCCGTAAAAAGAGGAAGAGGCGAAAGGTCAGCCAGTATTTATACTCGTGGGAGAGAGAGACCCCTGTTGAAGGATTAAGGAAATGAGGAGGAGCTAACTGCGACATGTGTATGTATGCGCGCACACGCCCGTGTGTGAGTGTATGTGTGTGTGTGCTAATTTTCTGTTAAATGTAATTTGTAGGTTTTTGCTTCTTAACACTACTTGTGCATACACATATGTATTGCCATGTCTTTTTGAGGAAGATGATGGTGTGGTATGTGTGATTAAAATATGGTTAACCAATATCAGCAGAATAATCTATAGCGAAATCTTTGCCACGTCCAAATAATTTTATTACTTTAAGTGGATTCGGGCACTTTATCGTCTGAACCAATCAGAGCTCGGGGTAAGAAAATGTATTTACTTGGATAGCCAAAGATGCATTCCGAAAGTTAAGCAGAATATTAAGAGACAGGAAAACTTCGTTAGAAACAAAGAAAAGAGTTCTGAACTTTTATGTGATGTCCGTTCTCCTATATGGCAGTGAATGTTGGATAATCTCAAAGAAAAAAAAAATTGAAGCAAGAGAAATGTGGCTCTACAGAAGGATGCCGAGGATACCAGGAACCGAATATGTGAGCAACGACGAGGTTTTAGAGAAAATGAAAACAAAAAAGTAACTTATACATAAAAGAGACAGTTGAAAGTTCTAAGACACGTAATGAGAAAAGACGGCTTGGAAAATCTAGTACTCAAAAGTCAGATTGATGTAACGAGGGACAGGGGAAAATAGCGCATAATATACTCGACGGGCTTGAGTCAATGGTTGGCAGCACAGAGTTTAAGAGAAATAGCAAAAAGACACAATTTATTCAAGGAGCAGGAAGTTGTGGAGGGACTTAATCGCCTACGTTCCGAGGGGACACAGTACCTAAAGAAGAAGAAGAATCAGTCAACTTGCGCTGTGCCTAGCCTTCTCTGTGGACGTGTTTGATGACTTTAATGAACTAAAATAGTTGGTTCCGCTTCGAAAAACTGTCAACAATGCATCTTTTCTAGTTTATTTCTCATTCGACTAAAATACAGTTGTCTTCATCAAACGTTTGCCGTAGTTCGTTTCAACCTGGTTTTCACTAACTCACTACTACGCCGCGCTGTGCTAATCTTGGCGGGAATTGTCCGTATTGAATTGACCCACGACTGAAAACTCGCTAACATTGTCCGAATCGACCAAATCTACGACGAATTCTAATCAGAATCACAAGGATGCTGTATTCACATCTTCCTTTTTGCCATAACTATTGCTACAATGGCGCGAAAAGTGTTCAAGTTTGACGTACCGTGTTCAATTTTTAGCTTAGTCGGTTGCGTTCACTTTCACACTAATAAACTTGGGAAAGGCATAAATAAATCTCTTCTCACTCCCAACAATGGGTTAAATACCAGAATAGACTAGGATCTTTAGTTTCTCAGTCAGACTCGTCTCAAGAGGGTGGCGCTGGGAAATCTGACCCATCCAGAAAATAATTTATCCTTCACTCCTGTGAAAATGATGTTAACTAATTTTAGTATGCAAATTCTTATTTGTTTTCCCCATCTCTAATTTAAAAGTCGTCACGGACTATGGTAATGAATTTGCTCGCGAGGGTCATAGGGGTCTCTGGATAGAGGTAATACCTTTGATGTCTGGCACCTTCGGCTGGACGGGCACCACTGGTCCTCAACCATCTCCTAAATCTCTCACGTGACGGTTCCAAGTTGCCATGCTCCAGTAAACCGTTTCACCTGGCGGGTTAAAAGTGAGGTGGGTGGTATTAACACGGCACCACTAGGCGAAGGTCCTCTTCGACGCAGGTTCCTGGCCAGGGCGAAAGGGTTCCTAGGATGAACTATTACGGCCACGTGTTCTCGACCAAGGCGAGCCACCTAGTTGGAGGACATCGGCCGTGGTCTAACCTGGAGAGGGACGGGCTTCGTTAAACGGGTTTAAACGCCGAAGACACACCACATGATGCGGATACCAAGAAACCATTCGCGGAGACCCAGGCTCTGGCACACAACTTCGACAGATGGAGGAAAATGGTGGACAGCTCAGCATATCGGCGATCCCAGGGTTAAGGGCGAAAGAATAATAATTCGAAAACGTAGGGAAGGCTATGGAAATCCACAACTACCTTAAATCGCTAACAAATATCAAATTAAATTAATTATAGACTGTTTAAACATTCAAATTTATATCAAACATTATAATATTTATGAACTCTCAAAGCAAAACAACAGCGTCTATTTCGGGCCTTTCATTCCAAAGAAAGTTAGTGACACTTTATCTCATGACTTTATGCTTTTTCTCCTCCCCCTTCCATATCAATATATAACTTCCGTTAAGTTAACCGATTTATTGTGTCAATGTCTTGACTTCCTCAAACAATTTAAATTTGAGAGAATAGAAATTTTACATCTAACTCAATCATGTCTCTCTCCCCCCTCACTTCCTCACTTCGTTAATTTCAATATACTTAGTACTGCCCGTCAAAAATGTGTAAATTTCTTTTCATGTTTCGTTTCAACCTTTGGAAGTAAAGTCTGATGATCCGCGGTCCTTTAAAAGGGCTGTGGTGAAATAATTTATTACATGGAACCTTAAAGTGGTCTGCTTTTATTTTTATTTAAATTATTAGCTCTGACTTACATTGAGCTCTCTGGATTTTATCCTCCTTGGGTCTACACATACGGATTACCTAGTTTTTCGTAAACTAAATATATAGATACCTCCATAGAAACGCAATACCTAAAGTTTAAAAGGAATTTTAAGGAAATGAAGCTTTTATTTTTTATTACAAATTAATAGATTAAATATAATATTTTCGATAAGCAAAATACTTTGCTGTTTTTCAAAACTACCGTATTTGACGGCATGTAAGCCGCGCGGGTGTATAAGACGCACCCCAATTTCAGCAGGGAAAAATCAAGAAAAAATTAGCAATTAGTAAAATTATTAGTAAATTGTACAGTTTAGGCTATATTTATGAAGTATTATTTTGGTTGAAGAAGCCATGATTACAATTAAACGAAAAATAGTAGGAAAAAAAAGACAACGAGCCTATAAAAACTTATTATATCCAAAGGTAAGAAAACAAAATAAAAATCAAGCAATTATTACAATTGAGCAAAACAGTAGAGTTACCATTAAAATTTTATTCATCTTCAAATCCATAAAATTCGTCGGCTTCGCTATCAAAACTCTGATACTCATTTTCAATACTACTATCATCGTCGTTAAATAATGCGTCATCTTCCGTTCCATTGAGAGCATTCTAATGCCACACTTTTTAAAAGATTTCACAACAATTTCTGGTCTAATATTAATCCAAGCTTGATTCACCCATTCGCAGACTTGGGCAATGCTGGTTCTTTTTATTCTTCTTGTAAATGTAAGGTCGTGATCAGGCATTGCCATTCACGTGTTCCATTGCTCCTTCATGTTTTTAAGTCTAAGCTAATAGGAGTTGCCTGTCCAATGGGAAAAGAGGACGATTTCTCAAAATTGTCGTTAATCTCGAACTTTCGCGGGCTCTGTCGTAAGGGTAGGGTTTGGTTCAATCATCATCTTTGTTTCATGTCTGTCTGGGCCGACAGAATCGTTAGAATTTTCTTAGCATTTGCTTTCTTTCTACTGCATCACATCCTTCACATATATGTTTATATTTTTATTTCTTTATTATTTTTTCTTTATCTATTTTTTAAAAATTTTCCTTATCATGAACCGTTATTGATTGGTAGTGAGTCCAGAAATAATAAAATAAAATATAAAAATAAAATATATAAACAAAAAAAGAAAAGAATTAAAATTAAAATAAATCATTTCTTTAAAAACCTTAACTCCTGCTTTCTCTCCCTCTCTCCTCTCTATGTACTTTTATCTCGACTAACGAGAAGGCAACGCTCAAATAAAAAGAGTAAGAAGAAGAAAAGATTGAACCTGGCCAGAAATAATGGAAGTTTGTAGGAGTAGAACCTACTTATTTGTGACTGAAAAATACCAAAAATCAGGGAGGCTCTATGCATAACTTCCGTTATAAGAAAAATGAAAAAGAAAGGATCGTCGGAAAATAAAATAATTTGGGCCAATCAAAAAAATTGACACAAATTGATGTTAGCTGAAACCAATGTTTGCACCAAATTTTCGAGCCTTGTCAAAAGGATATAAACCTGACAGCTCTGGGCTCGAGGCAGATGGGACAAGGAGAGGGCGGAACAAAAGAACGCTACCCCGTAGAAATCAGCCATGCGTGACACGCGAAGAAGCAGTTAAGAGATCAGAGACGAGAAAAACATAGTAGATTGAAAATTGACCTAATTTTTGAGATTACAGCTATCGCTATCATAGTCTGACTTCAAACGACCGAAACGGACATTTCTCCAGACTTCCACTAATATCCGCCTTATTAACAAACTATTTTCTACACCGAATACTAAAAGACTCACTCATCACCCTAAAGAAAATAAATAAAAATATATTATTTATTTTGATCCTTGAGACATTTCGTTTTATTCCAAAGTTTCCAATAAAATAATTATCATACCCAAATTGGTAACGTTCTGATGTGAACACACTTGTCACAGTTTTAACTCATTTTCTTTTATTATTATTTAAAATTATATACAAGTATAAAAATATAAAAAATAAAAATCTATGTACAAACATCGCTTGTCTTGAGAAAAACGGTTTTACTGATAGTCAATTCGCCGAAACAAATGAAAACGCATCCAGCGCGAATGGAATGCAACTGAAACGTGAGTAACATGGTTGAGTCATGCTAAATTTAAAATTTTATGTTACTTGGCTAGTTAGTACGAGCAATTAATCAAGACATTAGCATGAAACTTTCTTGTCATTTTATTCATTTCCAGGGGTGGGACGTTAGTAGTTTGCATATGTAATTATCTCATTTTAAGGGTTGAAAGGTCGGTGGGTTCTGGATATTTTTTCAGGATGTTTACCCTGAGATGTTCGTTGAAATTACAATTGTTTGTGATAAAAAGTTCTATTGATACCACATTGTTGTGTCGGATATCATATCTGGGGCCATTAAATCTTTTAAATTTTGTTTATTATTATTATTATTATTATTATTATTATTATTATTATTATTATTATTATTATATCCTTTGATTTCTGGCGTTTACACATTTCTTTCCGGGTCCCGCCTAGAGACCTAAGGTTAGAAATGGCATCATGACACTTTCCACTGACAAAAAAAAAAAAAAAAAAAAAATTACATAGATAAAGCCCTTCGTAAAGTGTGGGCTGTACTTGTGAGAACAATTTTTTGTATTTCTTTGAGGCATGGGCTTCCAGGAATCCCTTCAATTAGTTTACTGGAATCTTTTCCAACCAATCCTAGGGCTCCAACTACAACAGGGATTGTTGATGTTTCCATGTGCCACATTTTTGAGATTTCGATTTCAAGGTCCTTGTATTTTGACAGCTTTTTGAATATCTTCAGAGATACATTGCAGTCTGCAGGGACTGCCATATCAATAAGGAGGCACTTTTTTTGTTTATGGTCTTTAATAACAATGTCTGGGCGGTTGGCTTTGATTTTTCTGTCGGTGTGTATTGTGTAGTCCCATAGAATTGTAACAGGTCCTACTCCGTAACCGGGTCTGGGTGGTGTTCATACCAGTTTCTTTCAGATTCCTTCCCGTAGAAGTTGCAAATTTTCCAGTGCAGATATTGGCTCACTCTGTTGTGCCAGGATTTATACTCCGTGAGTGCGAATATCGTGCAACCTGATACAAGATGATCAATTGTTTCTGGATATTTATCACAGAATCTGCATTTTGGGCTAACACAATATTTTAGTATATGTGCTTGATAATTTCTAGTTAACAAGCATTGGTCCTGTGCAGCAAGGATAAAACCTTCAGTTTCAGCTTTCAACCCTGCACTACGTAGCCACTGATGTGTACGGGTTTTGTCTAGGTCAGCTTGTTTGGTACTGGTAGAGTATTGGCCATGAAGCGGTTTATCTTGCCATTGTTTCTGTAACGGGTCGGTTGCATTTGTCTTTGCTCTCTTTTTTAAGTATTTTGCAGCTTCAGCCGGTGTATTGTGCTTTATTATTATTATTATTATTATTATTATTATTATTATTATTATTATTATTATTATTTCCTTTACACCACATACCGACAAGTACTGATAAAACCATAGAATGAACATGTCAACAAGAAGGACATTTTTTAAAAATCGTTATCACGCTAAACAAGGCAGTAAAGCAACTAACATACAGGGAGTTACAGAGTGCAAAGGAATTAGGAACAGAAACATTAGTAATGAGTAGAAAGAGAAAAGAACAACCAGGAGGACAGTAGATAGCGATTGGCATTGCATTTAAATTTTTGCAGATTAAAGTTGGCTGGGAAGCATGGAGCCGGGAGGGAGTTTCACAAGTGAGACGTGCGAGAAATGAAACTGTTAGCATAGAAGTTACAGCTACATCTAGCTAGCTCAACTGTAAATTGATGAGATCTCGACACTAGTTTAGTATTGCGCTTATATTCACATAGTCTAAGTACCATATCGAAGATCTCATCCGAAAAATTATCATGAAGGCATTTATAAAAAAAAAGGCAACCTTCGGCCGTGGGGCAAGTGACTGAAGCCGAGCCGCCAGATTTTTAAGGAAAAAAAGAAACTACACTTACACGTATACTAATACTTACAATCAGAAACAGACAGCTGAAATTTCCGGGGCACATAATGAAGAAAGAAGGTCTAGAGAATTTAACACTCACAGGACATACTGAGAAGCAGGGGAAAACTCTGGGTAATCTATTTAATGAATTTATGTAAATAGATGGCAGAAATCAATCCTAAATAGTAAAAAAAAAAAGTTACTAATAGCAACAGATAAAAGGAAGTTGTGGAAAGCCATGATCACCCATGTCCTGAAGGAACAAGGGAATAAAAGAAGAAATTATTGCAAGTGCGGTTGGAAGTATATTTATTCGTGAAAATACATGCAATACGTATTCTTTAGTTTAGTTCAATTACAGTATTCATGACAAGAAGTCCTTTCAATAATTAAGATCTTTCAGTAATACGTCTTGATTATAACTTTTCAAACATTGATGTAGAAACCAGAACATTTTATTTTAGAATTTTGTGTCGACATTTACTTACGTTAGCTTAGCACAACACAAGATTAGAGCATCCATTGAAAAAACAATTTCACTTGTCTGCGTGAATAGTTTACCAAATATTGCTTTACAACAAGGTGACGATCTTATATTTAATTTATTTGCGGTGATTTGTTTTTGAAACCACGTTTCACCCGGTACAAGGCTCGAGAGCCGCTTAATGTAGAGTGTTACATTCGAAATCGTAATTTTGAATAAGCTTTGTGATATCACTGGAAAGCGGTATGAAGTGAAGATTATGAGAGGACGGAGTACAGATAATGAGCGACTGACCTATGACGTGAAGAGGTCATGATTGAAGTGTTCAGGGAAGCACCCACGTAAGAGTCTGTGCCAGAAACAAAGAGTTCTTGGGAAAAAAATCTGTCTGAGTGAAAGTTTCTTCTTACATTTGCACTGCACCTGGCCGGTCATATGGCTATTAAAGGCCATGCACTGGAACCCTGTCTTTACAGAGGAGAAAACTTTTTGTAAATACCGGAGTGAGAAGATGTGCCTCTGACTTGAGTGGAGTCGAGTCTTTTGCAACATGACAAGTAAAAACAGACTTCTGCAACATCCACTAGTTTTCCATTTCAGTGTGTGAGAGAAGGTATATAATATATTTCAATACTATCTGTAAAGGTCTGAACTGGTAGAATTAAAGAATGGAACTCATCTGAATATTTTTCATGGTGAAATAGTGAGAGAGTAGCCGACATCTTGCCAAGTTGCAACTGTGGGAAAAAGGCTGCATTTTAGAAAATAAATCCTTCTTTACAAATTTGCGTAAACTCTATCAAAGCTGGAAAACCCAAATATAGCAGCAATACTTCATTTTTTGCCTAATTTGACCCTTGTGAAGATAAAGCATGGCAAAAGGATATAAATATTTTGAACACAAAATTTTTGACTTCAACTAAATATATTTTGAACACAACTGTATGCCTTCAACTATAGATAAAATGTATTGTTGGTAATTCTACTATAAATTGTTGATATTTTTTATATAAAAAGTATTGCTGGTATTTTTCCTATAAAAATGCATTTTTATACATTCACGGTGTTTTGTTTTTGTTGGGGGGGGGTCACTATTTGCCCATAGCTGGGGTCCTAACAGGTGCTACCAGCCCGGATCAGTGTGGACATGAGAACAACAGTAATTAAGAGGTGGTTCCACGCTCCCCAAAACCTCCAATCTTCCAATTAGAGGCCTTGCTACCAGATGTAGCTGTGACTGGAGAAAACTCAGATTCTGAACGGTGATGATGAAACAAGACTTGCTTGGTTTTTGAGGTACTGAAAGTTACAAGCCAATTATATACCACTACGCTGTTCGAACTAGATCTGAGGATAGATCAGCTGCAAGGCTTTGATCATCTTGGTTTTTGGAAGTGCACCAATAAATATGACGTTAGCTTAAGTAATTGTTTTATTTTATTTTATTTTATGCATTTCACCCCGAGCAAAGCGGGAGTGCTGCTGATTTGCAGGGGGTTACATCGAGTGAAGTGGAGAAAAAATGTGTGTATAGGGAGAATGAGGAAAGGGTAAAAGATATTTATGTTGTTTAGTACGGCATAAGGCTAAAAGTAGGAAGCTTCCAATGAGAACCAAAATTGTCACACCGGTTTACAAGGCTAGCTTGTAAACCATTTCGTCCTTTGGGATAATTTTCCTTCCTACTCTCAATTAGTAAGCATTCCACCTGACAGTTCATGTGGCTATTAACGACTATGCACCGGATAAAAAGACTTTTCGCAAATACGAAATATGTTTCGGACTTGAGCGGTGTCGAGTCTTTTGCAACATGACCTGTGAGCAAAGACAGACTTTTACAACATCCACTAATTTTCCTTTTCAGTGTAGGAGAGAAGGCATGCAACATATTTCTGTACTTTGTCAGCATGTTCTTTCTTTAGGAAATAAAAAAATGTCATTTACGATCTTCTGACTTCACTCGAGCTGTCTTTATTTTTGTTATTATAAATGATCTTTTCCGACGGCATACACTATCCAAGGCCGCACAACATACATTGGGTAACTCAACACTCAAGACGTGACATTAAATTTACTGTTTTGATTACTATACATTACAAGAAGAGCAAGTAAAATAAATCAACAATTCCACTATAGCTTCTTTTTCCTGAATTATTTAGTTGGGCATCGAAGATAGTCTAGGAAAGATTATACGTGTGCATATGTATGTACGTCTTTTTTTTCTATTTGTGTGTCTGTGTGCGTGCAAAACAGGAAAAGAGAGAAAGTTGCTTAAGGTCACATGCCAGATGCCTCTTCTTAACAAAACCAAACAAATTCAGTTCCGACCCAACCTGATATTTTTAATCTTAGACGGTAAAAGAAAAAAAAATCTTTTAAAAAATGTCGAGTGTTGAGAAAGAAATTGATACTTTAACTAACATCAAGTAGCATTGCTGCTTTTACCGGCGTTGCAGCTATTTCTAAAGAACTCTTGCATTCATTGTAAAAAAAAAAATGTGATTTTTTTCCCCCTTGCCCTTTTATTTATTTATTCATTTTACTTAATCTGTTTCGGGTTCTATTGTGTCAGAAATTGAATTCTGTGCTGAGTTGATTTCAACAGAAGCATTTCCCTTTCCTTTAACGGATACACTGTCGAACCTTGGAGATATTGCGGGTTCGGTTTCAGACTACAGCAATAAAGTGAACATCTCAATAAAGTAACGTACACAGATGTTTTGGTTTCTAAGTGTATATAAACGTTGTCTACACGATACTGCATTCTGTTATGTGTGCAATACCATTAGGTCTTACAAACAAACAAAAAAGACGGATAACAAGAAAACAATGCGCACACCTTAATTAACTTTCACCGCTGCATTGTTATAGCTGGCTGTGCTGGCCCGTTTTAGGGAAAAGAGAAAATTACTATCTACTGGAAACTTCTTTATGTGCGGTGTTCCCTCAGGACGTAGGCGATCATGGCTCTCCACAACTTTCTAGCTCTTCATAAATTTTGTCTTTTTGCTATTCCTATTAAATCCTGTTCCGCCATTCATTTACACAAGTTCATCAAGTATATTACGTGCAGTTTTCCTCTTTCCCTCATTCCCTCAATCTGTCCTGTGAGTATTAGATTTTCCAAGCCCTCCTTCCTCATTATGTGCCCCAGAAATCTTATTCTCAGCATCCTTCTGTAGAACCACATTTCTGTTGCTTCAAGTCTCCTCTTCAGCTCAGAGGAGATGGATCCCTTGAAGATAGAATGTGTCTATTTCCACAATGTGGGACTTTTCAGTCCCCAGTAAACCACATATCACGTTGAACATAGAAAGTACACAGCATACGATGATCTAAGCTTACTTGATTGTATACAGTCATATCTAATCATTCTATCAAAGCAACAAAAAACTCTTCTCAAATTTAAGTTTCTCACAATCTTTCAAGCTTTGTACACATGTGTATACAAAAAATGGACAACGTTATATATATACCTTCATACACGCCTTTATATTTTTTCTATATAGTTTGTTCAGGCAATAAAATATATTTTTAAATATATGTAATTTCTGTATATTCATTTCCATGCTCTTGAATGAGAAAAGTTTCATGCGTCAACAATTCTATCAATTAATATTACTTTATATCTCTCACATTAATATATTTCTTTAGCAAAGCTGGTAATCAAAGCTGGCACTTATAAAACATACTTGTATTTAGTACAAATATCTGGGAAGTGTTTTAACAGAGGATGGAAAGTGTGACACTGAAATCTGAAGGTGTATTGGAATAGTGAAAGATGCTTTCCAAAAGCTAAGCAAAGTATTAAGGAAAAGAAAAATTTTGTTAAAAACAAAGAAAAGAGTAGTGAACTGTTATATAATATCAGCCCATCTATATGGCAGCTATCCTGGGTTTGACAATAAACTATATCCATGTCCTGGGTAGGACGATAAATAATGTCCAACATCAGGTGGTTTTGAGGAGCATGGAACCACCTATTAATTGCTGGTGTTCCCAGGTCCACCCTTACTTGGGGTGGTAGCACCTGTTAGGGTCCCAGCTATGGGCAAATAGTTAACCCCCAAAATGGGGTCAAGACACTATGAAAGTGTAAAAATAGGTTTTAATACCAGAAATAGTTTGTAAAAAATTATTACATTATACATTATTTCCAGCAATACATTTTTGAAAAAAAAAATATTACCAGCTATACATTTTTGAAAAAAAAAATATTACCAGCAATAAAAATTGTTGGCATTAGATAACCCATTGAGGTTGATATGCTGTAAAACAATCCAGACCAAACTTATAAGGTGGTGAATGCATGACAATCTACTCACCAATGAAGAATAGACTTGAAGCAGCAGAAAAGTGGTTCTACAGAAAGGATGCTGAGAATACCCTGGACTGAACATGTGATCAATGACAAAGTTTTAGAGAAAATGGAAATATAAAGGACATTTATATTTAATATCAGAAAGAGATCGCTGGAATTTCTAGGGCAAATATTGAGGGGAGAGGGAAGTGCTTCCTAGAATATTCATGCCACTGGCAATTTTTCAATTTATAAGATAATCATGCTGCTTTAGATAAATGTACTGTCAGGATTAAAAAAAATGTAAGTTTAATAAACAGAAACAAAGTAATTGTACTATGGAGAAAGTTATTTAAAAAAAATAATATGTTGGTTCTACTAAATAAGCAACATGCCAGATTGGGAAAAATTGATCAAAATAATCATTCTGGTACTTGTATTTGGTACATAAGTTTTTTTTTATTTTCTTATTTAATCGAGTTCACCCCAATCAAGGCAGTAAAGCCACTAAGACACAATGGATTACTGGGTGTGGAAGAATTAGAAAACAGAAACATTACTAAGGAGTGAGAACAAAAGAAGAGTAATCAGGAGGACAGTAGATAGTGATTGACATTGCATTTCAATTTTTGAAGATTAAAGTTGATTGGAAAGCATGGAGCTGAAAGAGAGTTCCACAAGAAGTGTGAGAAAAGAAACTGTTAGCATAGAACTTATAGTTACATCTAGCCAGCTCAACTGTAAATTGGTGAAAACTCATTGCCAGTCTAGTAATGTGCTTAAATTCATAAAGTGTATCTATCTCAGGCTGTTTATATTCATCTATCTACTTATTTTCTATCTATCTATCTCCATCTGTTTCTATTTATTTATTTCCATCTGTTTATATCTATCTATCTATCTCCATCTGTTTCTATTTATTTATTTCCATCTGTTTATATCTATCTATCTATCTATCTATCTATCTATCTATCTATCTATCTATCTATCTATCTATCTATCTACCTCCATCTGTTTCTATCCAGTTTTTTGTGTCAAATACAAGTGCTGTCTGGAATAGCCATGCCGGTAAGAATTTTCCACCTCCTAAAATAAGTGTGCTGGTTTCAAATAAATATTTTTTATTTAACATTTATATTCAGAATCAGGAAGAGATAGCTGAAATTTCTTGGATGCATAATGAGGAAGTAGGGTTTGAAAAAAAAACCTTCACAGGGCATATTTAGGGCAAGAGGGACACGGGAAGGCAGCCAGCCACCTGTCTGATGAGCTTGTATGAATGTATGTTGGGAGCCTTAGCAAAAGGAGAAAAACTGCTAAGGCCAACAAGGGTTAGGAAGTTTAGGAGAGCCATGATCACCCATACCCTGAAGGGGCACAGCATAAAGAAGAAGAAAAAGCAGTAGAAGAAGCATAGAACAACATATTTGGCGACATATAAAATTATTTTTAAAATAATAAGCTTGCCATGTGAAATAAGCACCATGCCTGTGGAAACATTGAAGGAAATTGAGGGAAATTTTATTATGCAGGCACTTGGATTTGGTACTTACAAATAATAATTGGTGAATAGAATTTAAATTTTGGACTTTTTATTTGACCTTGATAAAGGCATAAATTCACTTCTGTCTGCTCTTTGTCCCACAATCTGACTGAATTCTGACTTGTAAGATGACACAAAAATATAAACTCATAATAAAAAATAAGCAAAGTAGAAGAGATATTTGTAATTAGCCTTTTACCAATTCAGCGAGTTTGGTTGCCTGTTTATGAATGCCAAAGGTAGTAAGGTTACCAGATAAATTCATATTTCAAATTCTTCATTATTTTATTGTTACCCACATTTTTCTTGCTTGCTCTGTATCTGGTCATTTATTGTTAAGCTGCGACCCAGTTGGCAGGACCTTCCAAAATAGTAATGCGTTGGGATCTATATTTTGTAGAACTCTACTAGAAGGAAGGACATTTAAGCCATGAAGCATGTAAGAAGAAAAAAGTTCAAGGTTCATAATCTGAATTCTTAAGCTGGTTATATTTGAATAGAATGTCCAAACCAGTTACTCAACTCTTTATGAAAGTGTGTGTCCATACACACATGAACACACATATGTACACACACACATACACACATGTACACACACATACACATATATACACACAAACATACACACTTAGAATAAAGTTAATTTCATATTTTCAATGTGAATCATGAATCTAAAACAAGATAAAACCCGTGAATGACTGTTTCATTTTCCACTGTATTAGTTTTCTAGGAATTCTTTCAAGTTGATGTAAATGTCAATAAAAATAGACAAGACAAAAATAAAAAGAATTCTCAAAGTGGGTGTGCATATTTCCAGTGAATATATGCATTTGCTGAGTAATACTCAGCCAAAGATAAATAACAAAAAAAAAACAAAAAAACTAGTATAGAAAAAAGAATGAGAGAATTTGGGGTGGGAATAAAGGATAGGTAAGTAATTCGACTCTTACTAAATTGATATGATCTAATTCAATCAGGTCTATTTATTTTTCTAAGAAAATAAATGCATTGAACTCCACAGTATTTATCTTTTTCCAACACAGAGACACACACACACATATGTTCGTGTATGCATACGTGTATGTGATGACATGAAAAAATTATTAATTAATATAGATATTTATATAAGGAAAACTAGCAATCAATTAAAAAGTCAATACATACATGTGTCACTTATCTAACCATAGTGCAATAAAAAAAAATTTATTAATCCATAATCTACAAGAAGCATTAAGGAAAATCCTGGCCAAAAATACAAGGTTTTTATATAAATCACATTATCAGAAACATCTTGCTATTTGAGAGACCCTATATATCACACAATTATCTCCTACTATCAACCTTTCATTATTTAATAGTTGAAAGGGAGTGTTGAAAGTTTTTTAAAAATAAAAATAGAAAGATGCTCACACAAATTCCAATCACGTGGGGCATGTGAGAGCTTGGAATGAACACTCAGTTTTTGAAAAACAATACAAACATAATTTACAATGTAGCAGTCAATGTAACATGAGGAAAAAATAACACCAGAAACAAAACGCCCTTGAAAATGGCTATAGAAATGGCTTGGGCCAATAAAAATTATGGACAATTTTTATATTCCTTAACTCCTACAAAAGGAAAAAATGTTAGGATGCTGGAAAAACTTAATAAAAAATTAATTCAATCTTTCTTGTCAGCCATATTCAATGAAAGATGTTTGAAAGAAAGACTGCTGCCAAAATATACATTAATTACACACACACACACACACACATGTACACACACGGACACACACATACATACATACATACATACATACATTTCGGTTGAGCTCTTTGGTTTGAAGTGTGAGTTTGTAAACAGTGACTATTTAAGCTAATATTGCACGACTCTTCGGCAGAATTGAGTCACTGTCAGTCACTGTGTGTTTATCTAAATCTAAAAATAAAAACGCTAAAATTCATCTTCATCCCTGCCGTGCGCCGACGGCTTACTGGGTAGAAGTTCCGACTGACGCAAATTCAGTCGGGTTTCGATCCGAGCTAGAGGCAACCGGACGTCTAGTGACACTGATGAGCTGTGAAACAGCAAAACAGTCTCTCTGTGGATGACAAATATATATATATATATATATTTATATATATATATATATATATATATATATATATATAAAAGTGAACATTCAGAGGTGACAGACTGTTCCATGGTAGACACAATCATCAAACAGTCTGCTGCCTCTGAGTTTTGACTTCAATGTTCACTTTTGTATTTACATACACTCAAACTCTGATATTGAGCACTTTATCTCAGAAATATACCACACCTTAAAATTATATTTCTTTATATATATATATATATATATATATATATATATATATATATATATATTTTTTTTTTTGAATGGATTTTTTATCCAACATTATTTCTTTTTACTGAAATCATTATTTTTAGTGGGTACACATATTTGAGATGCTAGCCCTGTTTTTTTTTTATTTTAAAGTGAAATTAATGACAACAAGCCTAGACTAAAGGAAGATTGTGCCTCTAACAGGAATCAAACCAGTATCCCCTTTTCCCACCAGGGAAACTGCTTCTATCAACATGCTTCCATCACCAAATTGGTAATGGTATGTTTTGGCTATAGATGGCAATTGACGTTGCACTTAGATTTTTGGAAGACAGTTCCACAGGCAAGAAGTGCAAGAGAATAAACTATTAGAATAGAAATGAAATGAATAGAAATGAATGAATAGAATAGAATAGAATGAAACGATATCCCCGGAACAACAAACATGAACCACTGGTCGATGAGGTCGAACTACTAGAGGCAAATCCACAATATGCCCACATTAGGAAATCAGACGGTAGTGAGACAACTGTCTCACTTAAGCATCTAGCCCCCAAAGGCAGTGGCCATACTGAATCACCACAAGGAAACATTCCCGTGGATTTACCTATATCAACCCAGCCAGGAAGTCAATCCCCTAGAGACAATGATCGTGATCTGCACATTCCTGTGGATTTACCAATGCCAACCCAGCCAGGAAGTCAGTCCCCTAAAGACAATCATGAACTGCCCTCCCAACAAACTATGAACAATACTGTGGAAGGACATATAAGTAGCCCACAAATGCTGCGTCGCTCCACTCGAGTCATAACTCCCCCTAATCGCTTAGACCTTTAAGGACACAACTTCATTTGCTTTGTAGATTTTGATGACATCACATTACACCCCACTTCTTTTCAATGTGGCGGTGATTGTGGTAAAATGATACTCATTTCAGAGTTGTCTGCCCCTTTCTAGGGGATTGTCCCCCGTTGTTTACATGTTCTCAGTTCGCCATCTTGTATCTACCTCGTGCGTTCTTTAAGTTGAATAAAACCTAAATCGCCTAAAGGTATTCTTTTCATTCTTATTATTCGCCACACATCTAGAAATGTTAACAGTAAAATGATGTAATCTAGTTGCCAATCTAGTACTACACTTAAATTTATGGAGTCGAGGTACCAAAGAGGCGTGCTCATTAGAACATTTGCCATGAAAATATTTATAGAAAAGGCACAAGGAAGCTACGTTATGGTGGTGGGAAGTGACTGAAGGCAAGATGCTTGGTTAGGGCCGATAATATTGTAGAATCTACTTTGGATTTTATCAAGAATCTTGAGATATATAGCAAAAGCACTAGACCAGATGTGTCGGCAATATTCAATGCATGGATGAATGGTAGACTTATAAATGTGTAAGATGGATTCTGATGATAAAAGTTTCCCAGCATCGCACAGTGAATCAACTTTACTAGTATTAGACATTGCAATTGATATATAATCATTCCACATCATGTCAGTAGAAAACGTGACACTGAGAAGGTGTGATAAGTTGCTCTCAACAAGAATTAGAGGGGAAAAAATGAGCAACTAACCTCATGAGTTTGTCTGAATGGATAGCAAAGTAGGGACAAGTAAGGATGGTAAAAAGTCAAATGTTGTTTAGGAGGGACAGGAAGTTGTGGAGAGCCATGATTACCCAAGTCCTGAAGGGAGACAAAATATAAATAATGATGGTGATAATATTATATACTTCAAATTCTCTTTTTTCTGCATCATTCATTTTTCTTTTATTTTCAGTTTCTTGCTCTTTTTTACTTTTCATTTTCTCTTTTTCACTCTTTCATTTACTCTCTTTTGCAATTTCTTTCTCTTTGTCTTGTTTTCAGTTTCATACTGTTTCAATTTTGCTTTCTTTTAATTTCTCTTTCTTTTAACCTCTCTCTCTCTCTTTCATAGTTTCTCTTTCAATTTCTTTCAAGTTCTCTTTCTTTCATTTTATGTATTTTCACTTTTTTTTCATTTTCCCTTTCTTTCAAATTCTGTTTTTTTTCTCTTTCTTACACTTTCAAATACTTTCTCTTTCATAATTTCTCTCTCAATTTTTCTCTCTTTTTCAAAAAGAAATACTTTACCAAACTTGCAAAATAGTACTTGTTTTATTCTGTAATTCTAATTGAAACATATATGCACAAACTCCCTCTTATATAAAAATGTATGCACATATATATACATACATAATAATAATAGCTGGCCACTTGTATTCGAGGATACCTGTCTACTAGGTTGGCTAGCCAATCCCTATTGCAGACGCTCGCTCAGGCACATTTGTGTTTGTTCAACACCCACAGGCACCACCTGTGGTTTATACTGCGACTATGCTGAGCAAACCTTAGTTACAATTTCTGGGAGAGCATGTTATCCAGCATGATCAACGACTTGAACAAGGCCAACAAACTCAAACCCTTGGTCACGATGACTTGACATCGTGCTAGCACAGCTATCGATGACCCCCAAGTGTTTTGTCTATCCAATTTCACTCACAAGGCTTGAATCAACCTGCGGTATAGTTTTCAGGCACTTTCCAAAGGTGCTGCATGCTGGGATCATCCCCCCTCTAGACCGATAACATCAAGAAGTCTCCTTCATGACAAATCAACTGGTCATAGTCAGAAAACGAATGTTCTAACCATTCAGCCATGTGCCTATATATACACATATATATATGTGTGTGTGCATGTGTGTGTGTGTGTGATAAAATAGGATATAGTTTTTAAGATATTTGATAAATAGAAAATGTTTCCTTGAAACTAGATTTGATTACATGTTTCACCTTTCTAGGCTACATCAGTTCCAAAAACAAAAGAAAGAAATGTGTGTGTGTGTGTGTATGCATGTGTGTATTTGTATGTATGCTTAAATATATACAAATTATTTAAGCCTACACACAAATGTGTGTGTGTATGCATGTGTGTATTTGTGTGTATGCTTAAATATATACAAATTATTTAAGCATACACACAAATGTGTGTGTGTGTATGCATGTGTGTATTTGTGTGTATGCTTAAATATATACAAATTATTTAAGCCTACACACAAATGTGTGTGTGTATGCATGTGTGTATTTGTGTGTATGCTTAAATATATACAAATTATTTAAGCATACACACAAATGTGTGTGTGTGTGTATGCATGTGTGTATTTGTGTGTATGCTTAAATATATACAAATTATTTAAGCCTACACACAAATACACACACTCACATTTCTTTCTTTTTGATTTTAGTTTCTTGAAGACTGCTCGCACACAATTTCAACTTCACTCTCATATACATCTCATGCATATATATATACTCATAATATCCCTTTTCTTTCTTTCTTTCACTCTCTATATATACATACTCACACTACATAAAAATCTAGTTTTTATTGTTAAAATCACTAGTTTTATTATATAATATGATAAAGTACTTGCAGATATGTAGACTAAGCTTATTTGGAATGTCATTAGAAGAATTACAAACTTTGGTCTACAGTCTGATTTTATGAAAATAACAAAATATTGATTTTACAGTGTTGCAAAGGTAATCACCACACAAAGTTCACACAGTGCAGTCAGTATTTTGTGGCAGTTCGTTTTCCAACAATAACAACTGCAAGTTACTTTGGATAACCTTAAACAAGTTTTGTGCAATGGTCAGTGGAGAGTTTAACCCACATTTTGCAATTTCGCTTCAACCTAAGTCAGGTTTGTTGGTAACTTCTGTTGGATGGCAATTTGCAAATCACTCCAGACATTTTCTGTGAGTTTTATATTGGCACTCTGAGTTTTCCTATCTAAAACTCTTGTCTTTTTCTTCCAAAACCATTCTAGTGTTTCTCAAGACATATTTTTGGGATTGTTGTCTATCTGAAATGTTAACTTCTTTCCAGGTTTCATCCTTTTTGCAGGTTTGAAGAAGTTTTCATCCAGAATTTCTATATATTTGGGTTTATCCATAGGATGTTGTACACAAACAAACACCATATATATATATATATATATATATATATATATATATATAAAATATGAAAAATAAATATCCATATATATATATATATATATATATATATATATAATATGAAAAATAAATATCCATATAAATATATATATATATATATATATATATATATATATATATATATATATATATATATATATATATATATATATATTACCAAACAAGTTTGATTAAAAAGAACTGACAAGGTCTGTCTGTTTAATTTTTTTATTGTATTTTTGCTCAAAGTTGTGGATAAACTGTCCAAAGTTCACATTTTCTTATTTATGTTTTTCTTCAAGTACTTTCAACTTTTGCAGTCATTATCAAGAACTGATGTGGTTTCTGTGTAGTAGTTAAAATTCCTTTGTCTGCATTACACATGACAGCATGCTAGACCATTTCAAATGCCCAACTTGCCAAAGAATACCCAGATGCAGATAAATTTCTATTGAAATCTATCCTTTTTTTGCTTGGCTTTTAGAAGGCATCTTTCACTATCCCAATATGCTTTTGGATTTCAGTGTCACACTTTCTGTACTCTGTTAAAGCACTTCCTAGATATTTAAATTTTTATATTTGCTTTTTTTTATTGATTTCATACTAAACAATGCCACTAAGATGCAAGTATTTACTGAGTGTGAGAGAATATGAGCAAAAAAAACATTATTAAGGAGAGAGAACAATAAAAGAACAGGCATTACGAAGACAGAAGATAACTACTAACATTGGATCTAAAGTTTTAAAGATCAAAGTTGAATGGAAAACAAGAAACCAGAAGAGTTGATTTTGGTGTCACCAATTTGTAATTTGCATATTGGGAACTACTAGTTTTGAATATAAAATAGTAACAACTTATTTTCCTGATCCCTATATTACATGCTTTTAATTTATAAAACAAAAACAAATGTGTTTCAAAATGAAATTTTTGGTGGAAAAGAATTGATGTTGTAAGGGGTTAATAATAGCCTTGTTTAATCTTGTGTTAATTCTTCAAGGCTATTTTCTTCTTCAAACTTCTATTTTGACTGGAAGTAAAGAAAAAGACAAACATTTTTATCCTTTCCCAAATGAAAACAAATTTACTGCTTATATCCTGTCTGAAAACGACTAAATATCGACCAAAAGAAAACGAATTGTAATTTGATTTGTTGCGTTAGCAGCAGTTATTGTATTTGAATGCTGACTGAATAGGTAGATATTTGCAGTAACTGGTTCAATATTTCTTCTTTCTTTCTTGGTTGGTTGGTGGGTGCAGTGACATAACTGGTGAATGCCTGTCAGAGGTATAGAGTGGTGTAATGGTTATGAGTATAAAAAAACAGAATTGGTGAACCACAGGTTTGAATTTCAACTAAGGCTGATTACATTCACTTTGTAATAATACTATTGAGAAAGGCATGGATTCAATTCTCCCTGCATTTTATATATGTAATGGAGTTGAAAAGTGGACTAAGAGTTATCACTATAGAAAATAAGATCAACTGAGTTTGAATTCCAACTGAGGTTGCTTATGTTCATTTAATAATAATGTCATTGGGAAAGGCATGAATCTATTTGACCCTGCATTATATACACGTACTAAATGGAGGTGAAAGGTAGCTTAATAGTTGTCAGCATGAAAAATGGAATTAGAAAACTAAGTTTTAATTTCAACTGACATTGCTTATGTTCACTTAATAATAATGTAATTGGGAAAGGCATGAATCCACTTCTCCCCAAATTGTATACATGTACCAAATGGAGGTACAAAGTAGTCTAACAATTATCCATATGGAAAATGGAATCAGTATACTGTGTTTGAATTTCAGCTGAGTCTGATTATGTTTACTTAATCCTAATGTCATTGTGGATGGCATGATCCCACCTCTCCCTGCATTCTATACATTTACTAAAGATAGTTTAACAGTTATCAGCATAGAAAATGGGATTAGCAAACTGAGTTTGAATTTTGGTCCAGACTGCTTTTATTTGCTTATTAATAATGTCATTGGTAAAGGCATGAACCCACCTACATTGCTATTTTCAGACCATGACTTTATGGCCATTAATAATGATAATGGTAATATTAACCATTTTCCTACAAGGAAACATTTAGCATTCATTGACCAAGCAGCCAGTATTGCTTTTAGTTGAAATAAAATCTTCCTCTTAAAATAATTTTTCAGGAAAATAGCTTTCTCAAGTCAAGTAGCTGTTATCACTTTTTCCAGTAGTGATGGGGGTTTCCTTCCTAACCTTTTATTTGAAGTAGTGTGGAACTTCAACATCTTGATTATGTCATTATTTTCTCTTCAAGTTACATGTGATATCCATTTTAGTTGTTGCTACTGTTGGTAGTCCAAGTGATTTTGGTTTCTCTTATTTGGTACAGTTCTTAGTGACTCTGTAGTGCTAGTCCACAATGTTCAAAGAAGGATGGTCTTTGTCAAGACCCACAGGTTTCACTTACTTAAAGCCATTTTTAACAATTGATCTTTGAAAGTGGTTGTATACAGCTGACAGTTTAGACATTTCTGAATGGCTTTGGTGCTATGCATGACATCCATATGAAAGTCTTGATCTGACGAGGCTATTTAAGAACATGACTTGTGTATTCAGGTTGATGTTTTGGTTTTGTAGCAGTTTGCAGTGTTAGGTGAAACTACCTCTGGTGCAACCTATTCTATGTTCAATTTCCTTTTCTCCTATACTAAATTTGTTATAAATGATCTCTTATGCTGATTTATTTGAAGTATTTAGTATTTACTAATTACACATCCTGAATTTTTATGATGAATTCAGAGTATTTGCCATCACTGCTTTCATTTCCATTCAAGATCATAGTTTCTGTTTTGGAAAGGTTGATTTTGAGTCCTTTTTCTTGGAACAGTTGGTAAAGGGTGTTTATTTTTTGTTCGCAATCATTCTTATCCCAACTATGAATACCTATGTCATCTGCATAACCCCTGTCTCCATCACTAGTACATTGACATCAGGATCATTATCTTCTCTTGGTAGATTCATTTTAGATGTATAATGTAATGCTTAAATGGTCAGTGCCCATCTCTTCACATCTGTGTTTTTAAATTATTGAATACTGTTGCCATATCTGGTCTGGCACTCCTACTGTGCATCTTAAGATTCTTGACAATATCCAGAGAAGGGTCTGCAATACAATCAATCCTGACCAGGCATCTTGTATCCAGTCACTTTCTCACTGACATGACATGGCTTTCCTCTGTCTGTTCTACAAATATTTTATGACAACTGCTCAGATGATCTTTCTTTCCTGGTACCCAGAATACATGAATTTAAGAGTGCTACTAGATTGGCAATTAGGTCTCAATGTTTATACTGTTGAAATAGCTAGATGCAAATGTCACTTCTACTCTCACAGTTTTTTGCACTTCACACCTGTGGAACTCCCTTTTGATTTCTTGCTTTCCTGATTGCTATAATCTTCAAAAATTTAAAAGCAGCGTCAGTTGCCATCTTCTGTCTTGAAGCCTGTTATTTTTTGCCCTTTCCTCAATATTCTTCATTTTCAGTTTTCTCATTCTGTTTCACATTCACTCCCTGCATTTCCCTGCATTCTAGTGGCATTGTTGCCTTGCTTGGGGTGAAATGATTGAAGAAAAATGCACAGGACATAGTTTAGGAAAAAAGTTTAAATAGACTGGAGCTCTCATTTCCTCCTTGTCTTATACCTGATGAGTTTTGAAATGTTTCTGTATTGGGGTCCTCACCAGACATATAAGATTTTGTAGATTGATACAGTTACTCTATTAGATTGATGGATTCAGTGGTTTTGGAGCTTGGAACGTGATTTCTAATGGATGAGAAGTTTCCATTGATGTAGTCATATTCTGCTGTGAGGTCAACAAAGCAGATATACAGTTTCCTATACAAGAGGTAAGCAATTTCTTGTAGTTGTTTGATGACAGAACAAAAATCCAGAACTGTGGCATTGATCATTATAAAATGGTAAGAGCCTAGTTAATACAATGTTTATTAATACACAGTACTGGGGAAAGAATTTCCGAGGTCCAGCACTCAGATTATTTTGAGGACCCCCGGTCGGAAAAAGAGATGCTGGGACAAACTCAGTCTAGCATGTCTTACAAGACTGTCCTGTAAGCGTGTCTGTCTGGTAGGGTTGTGATATGTTAAATATCATTTTTCTATTAAGGTCTTTATTTGTATTTTTGTGACAAATATTTATGTATGTCATTCTAATAATACAACACTTGACATTCCCAAAACTTTGTAAGGTCTGCCCTCTCTTTCGGCATCAAGCACCGACTGTCACCCAGCCTTGAACTCATGGATACAGTTGTAAATTGTTGTGTGGGAAGGTCAGGCATCTTCTTTAGCTTCTTGCAACTGATGAACTGATAAATATCTGAAGGACGTTTGCATGCAACTGGGAGACGAAGTTGTACATTTAAAGAAGATATTTCAAGACACAATTTCAAACTGTATTGGAATGGATCCCATTGAGAATATTTCGAAGCCAATTGAACTGTTGAACAGGATCAATGTGTTTTGGGAATTTTACCTAATATTTTTGTTTCTCTCCGAATCTTCTGTGTCATTCCGGCCACAGTTGCATCTGCAGAGTGGTCTTTGAATCACTTAAAATGAATAAAGAACAATGCACAACAATGCCTCAAGACCACCTTATCAACCTGGTGACTCTTGTGATTGAGTTTGATTTGGCACAAGAATTAGACTTTGAGAAATTCATTGTGCATTTTGCTTCAATAAAAGTTAAAAAAATGTACTTTTAAGCTGCTTTGGAACTGGTCTTGGTCTTTGTATTTTTTTTCAATAAAATAATAACAATTCGTAATTTTGTTCTCTTTTTGTAAAGAAGCCCCCTTCCTGCCAAACCCCTAAAGGTATTTTCTTGAAGACCCTGAGGCCCTGAACATTTCTGCCAGCTCTCCCCACCTCTCGCTGCCACTGTTAAAACATTCACCATGATGGATCCAATTAAGATACCACTGCATGTGTGAGAGTCATGAAGAATACCTTTCCATTCCCATAATACTTTAATGTGTGATAAACTCCATTTTTTAGGGATGCATTTCTGATTCCAGACTTCTTTCATAAAATTAAGAAATTTGTTATTTCATCTGTGGAGAAAGTAAGCTATTTTCAAAAGTTCAGCCTCAATGTCAAGTGATGCTTTATTATTCCTTAGTTCTTTTTCCTAACTTTCTTAATTTCCTCATCAGTGGGTTCATTATTAGCAATACCAAATAGAAATAAAATTTATAATAATTGATAATTATTCATGGAAGAAATTAAAAAATAGCCTTTTGTATTTTTTATTACATAAAGCAATGTCAGCCATTATGATGAAAGTAAAATACTCGTTAAAAATTAATAATAATAATGAATTAGAAAAATAATGTATTAATGATTGGTCGTAAAGTTTATATTTGAATGCACAGTGTTTAATTTTCTATCTAGTTCAGTGAATTTGAACAGTAATGAAGCAATTAATGTCAAACTGACTATTGCAGATAACTTTTATGAGTAGTCTATTCATATCTATCTATCTATCTACCTATCTATCTATCTATCTCAGTCTGTTCTTACCTATTTACCTATATTTATTAATGTTACCATTTCTAAAATTGTAGGGAAATCTGATATCCTTTGATCTATTATTATACATATGCACTGGGAATCCCTGATAGAAGGTATTACTCCTGCCGACCACCACCACTACATACACCGTGGACAGTACAGTGGCCAAACATGGATTCTTAATGATTGTGATCAATAGTGTCTAGTTAGAAGTTTACACACTAATCAATTCAAATCCATATTCAATGCAGGAGGTAATAAAAAGTAAATCTAGCAGGTCAGTTCAGCCTTCTTTAGCCTCCATAGTATATGGGAGAAGAAGATCCACCAAGGTACATCACAATACCACACACAGTGCTTCATTTGGGCTAATGGTATCACTAATTTGAACTTGGAGAACTGACATGTGGCATGGCCCAAAGAGTCATAATTTTAGTTGTTTTAGACTGATGGAAGGGTTTGGGTGTGGCCATGAACCCCATTTGTCTACAAGGCACCATGCAGGCTGGTGGTGGTTTCCTAATGGTGTAGAGTGTATTCATCTGGCATGGCTTGGGTCTGCTGGTCAATCAAAACATATCATAGACCCCCCCCCCACTTTTATCCTGTAGAATTCACTTAATTTCTTAGTCCCACCAGTTTAGATCTTTACAGCTAAGACCTTTCTACATGCAAGCCGCAAGTCTCCTGCTGGCAGGCTGCTTATGGCAATGCCTGCGGACCTCTGGTGGCAGCCACCAGCAGGCTGCTGGTGGGCCTCTAGTGGTTTGCCAATGGTAATATTGCCAAGAGAAACACGCCAGTGGTCCGACAGCAGGACACCAGTGATAAACATCAGTGGTATGCCACCCAGTGGCAGATTGGTGACTGTCATATCATGCATACAGGGCTGAATCATCCTTTTGATTCAGACACTTTCTTTACAAGAACTATTACTTTGTGAAAAGTTGTAGCTGATGGATAGCACACAAGTCAATACCTGATCAGTATCAACTGGGTCAACACCAAGACGTGTATGATGTTGAAATTCCTGAAACCCCTAATGAACCTTGGCTAAAAACATCACTGATGATATGTGTCAAAACATCAAACATTTCACGAGATATGGAACACCCCTGAGAGGGTATTTCCATATGACTACAATCTTAACTTCTTCAAATCAGGGGATAACTATTTAATTTCAACAATCTCATTCAGTAAACCTCTACTTTGAGTGGCTCTTGGGTCTTGTATAGACAAATTCTTTTAATGTTATCCAGACTTAATCATCTCTCTCCTTTTCATCAGGGATGTAGATTTTTTCTTTTATTTAGTTTTATAAACCTACACAAGCCACAAATCTGTAGAAGTGTGAAAAAGTGTTATCAGTTAGTTTGCTTCAAATTAGGTTAGAATATAAATCTTATAAGTTCATCCAAGACACTGATTAGAAATTTGAAAAAATAAAAAGATTAGCAATATTTACTTTTTATATATTTACTTTTTTGATTTTATGTTTGCTTTTAAAAAAAGTCTGAAAAACCTAATAAAAAATGCCATAATTTCATTTTGTGAATCTATTAAAAAATCTCCAATTCCACGTTCAATTCATTAACTTTAGCACAATAGCTATGGTCAGTTGACATTACACACACACACACACACAAGGACACACACACAGAAACACAATCACACATGTGTACAAGCAAGACCATATTTATATATGTGTATGAAGGGGTATGAGGGGCTACTGAAAAAGGTCATAAAATCTCAGAGATAGTTGGCATATTGAAAGTGGCTATGTGAACAGGTGGAATATCTATTATCCCATTAACATACTATACCCAGGTCCAAATCAGCATCATCCTTCAAGAGGTTTCAGTTTTAT
This sequence comes from Acanthosepion esculentum, assembly GCA_964036315.1. Lineage (NCBI taxonomy): Eukaryota > Metazoa > Mollusca > Cephalopoda > Sepiida > Sepiidae > Acanthosepion > Acanthosepion esculentum. The sequence continues at coordinate 61,187,737 of OZ038496.1, read as the reverse complement.
TATATGTGCATATATATATATATATATATATATATATATATATATATGAAGAAAATATAGTTTTATGGTATGCTGTTATGGCTAAAAGTGTTCACTGTCAAGGATACAGTGAGTGGAAATATAAAAGTGGACACAGCGATATATATATATATATATATATATATAAAGAAAATATAATTTTACGGTATGCTATTATGGCTAAAAGTGTTCACTGTCAAGGATACAGTGAATGAAAATATAAAAGTAGACACAGAAGTGTATATATATATATATATATATATATATATATATATATATATGTATGTATATAAAGAAAATATAGTTTGAAGGTATGCTGTTATGGCTAAAAGTGTTCACTGTCAAGGATACAGTGAGTGGAAATATAAAAGTGGACACAGAGGTCAACATCCAGCAGCAACAGTCACTTTCATGCTTAAACATAGTCTTCATGGAAATTGCATTTAACCATAAAACAGCATGTCACAGCTCGGTGTAGAGCATCATGTTATATATACATATATATATATATATATATATATATATATATATACTAATTCCCAAAATATGCTTGAGGATTAAACAGAACTAGGTACTTTAATTTAATTTAATTTCTATAATTAAATTAAAGTTTTTACCTTCTGTTTTTGAAACATGTGAACTCTTATGTAGCAATGGAATCATATTTTTTTTAAAATAATTATAATAATTATATTATATACTAGTTTCATTATAAATGACTGACAAGGTACTATGGTTAAGTTTTTTATTTAATTTTTCTTGTATTCTTATAATTTTTTTCTGGACATAAATTATGTAGAAATTGTTTGAATGTACTGTATGTCTGACTGTACATATAATAACGCAAGAAAAATTAAATAAAAAACTTAGCCACAGTATCTTGTCAGTCAATTTTAATGAAACTTGTATCAAAGAGCGATTGCTGTCAAGATACACACTCATATATATATATATATATATATATATATATATATATATATATATATATATATATTTGACTGATCAAGTACAAGATGAAAAGAGTATTTTGGTATTAAAGTAGATTGTTTATTTGCAAAATCAGAATTTTGATTCTTGTTGATGGGAAAATTTAGCACTTCACCTCCACAGCTAACTATATAGATAGATGTTCACTTGTCTCAACTCTGAGTTTTCTATATATATATATATATATATATATATATATATATATATATATATAAAGTTTTTGATAATGACTGAGATAGTGAAAAATACAGAAAAAAGACAAGAACTTTGGACAGTTTATCCTCAATTTTGACCCTGATATGCTACATCTAATTTGAAAAATCAATCTTGACAAAGAATATATATATAATATATATATATATATATATATATATATATATATATATATATATATATATATATATATATATAAAGTGAGAGCAAGAACAAATGGAGTAAAAATCCACAGTTCATAGCATTTACTTTAAAAAAAATGCTCAATACAAAGTAGAGCAATATATTATTATTATTATATTTTTATTATAAGAGATTATAATAAAAACATTTTTAAATCACTACACCATAGCTTTCATGTTTCAATACTTTGATTGTACTTCTCCAGACGATGGTAAATAACTGGTGATTAAATGATTTTTAAGGAAATTTAAAAACAAAGTGTTGCCTCTTCTCTGAAAGTTAAAAGTGGTGCTGGTGGTGGTGGGGGCATAAGGTCAGAATTAAAATTAGACTTGTGGGTATGTCTTGATTAACCAGTGAAATGTCATATCTATGCTAAATAAAAAATATATGCTCAGAGGGTGGCAGTAGGTGAGTTATTTTTTCATGTCATGATAAAGTGGAAAATAGACAGGTCATTGTTGGTGATTGCAGAAAATATGCCAGCAACAAATGTATCTAGATTGTAGACAAATATGACATGTTCAATTTTTTTAAAAAGGTGTTGAAGAGAGGAATAGTTTGATTAGATGTAAAGTTAACAGAAAAAATTGAAAAACATTTTTTATATTCAGGAAGCTTCTTACAGGGATTTGTAGGTAAGATTAAAAATGTGGAATATCTATATAAGATATTAATAATACTAACTGGATGGCAATACATAGAAAAATTAATGATGAATAAACAAAATAAGTTACTTAGCCATAGAGGGCGGACCATTATATACTTATAAATTATGGCTATAAGAAATGGCAATATGTAATTTCTAAAATTAACTATATTTTAAGGTAAAAGATAAACTGTATTCAGCAAATTTAATTATCTCTAAATTTTTTGTAAACATAAGAAGCATGGTTCATTTAAAGATTTACTATTTTTAAAAAAAATATATTCCATCTTACCATAGGGGTTTTATTAACTTCTTTTAAGTTCCAAAAATATTTAGAAAGGGACCTCCTATTTCTGTACGATTGTTGGTGAAAGATAATATATGTTGATACCACCTAGTTTTAAAGGAATTCTTGGTACTCCCTTTACTTCTGCATATGTCAAGTGCTAAATTTTCCCATCAAGTAAACATTGTTTTCCAATTATACAATCTATTCTATTACGAAATGACTCTTTTCCTCTTGTACTTAAGCATATTAAGCATCCTTGCCAAATGTTATATATTTTAAAATTTTAACTCAAATATTTAAATAGGTTTTACAATTATAATATAATATAGTAACAAAATCTATCTATCTATCTATCTATCTATCTATTTCTATCACATTCATACAAAATATATCAGTTGATTATAAGACTGTACAAGTACTTGGTCTAGCCTGACTGCCAAGAATACTGTGCTGCACTTTTAACTAGGAATTTTTGCATTTGTCGCAATTATAACAAGTTTTATCAGCCCAGCATCTGTGACTTCTCTAGTTCTTTTCATATTCTTCTTTGCAGTCATTTGACCCAAACACAGTTAAAGATTTCCTTTTCTCTGTCAGCACAACTTAGCAATTGTATCAAATTTTAAAGTTCAATGCTTTAACCAATCAAATTTAATCTTGACATAAAGCATGAAAGATTGTCAGTTACCTCAGGTTGTTAGAAACACAGAAAAGAGTACTGAACTGTTAAGTAATATCAGTCCTCTTATAGGGCAGTCAATACTGGAAAATCTCCTCACAGATGAAGAAGAGTCTTGAAGCAACAGGAATGGGATTCTACAGAAGGATGCTGAGAATATCTGAACTGAACATGTGAGCAACAAAAAAGCTTTAGATATAATGGAAACAAAAAGAACACTTATTCTTATCATCAGGAAGAGTCAGTTGAGATTTCTAGGGTGCATAATGAGGAAAGAGGGCTAGGAAAATTTGATACTCATAGGACAAACTGAAGGCAAGATAAACAAATGAAAACAATGCATAACCTATCTAGTAAATGGATAACAGCACAGGGTTAAAGATAGATTGTGACACTGAGGCTGTAAGGTGGTAAAGCATTAATTCTAAGCAGAAAAGGGTTACGCCCAAAATGAAATATATATATATATATATATATAGAGAGAGAGAGAGAGAAAGTGAGATTTTCCTTGGTGTTTTCATTTACAAAAATGCATTTAGAAATGAAAACAGATAACAAACCCTTTTTATTAAGGTTGAAACTATGAAGATCAATCATGTTGTGCCAAGAGGTTGATCTGGTTTATATTTTCGCTGGGCAAGGATAATTCTGGGAAAATAAAAAGGTAATCAGGGAATTGAAATTAATGATGAGAAGAAACTATAATCTTTCACCTCCACACTTTAAAAATTAGATTTGTAGCAAAGACAGTTATACCAGCCTTGAGAAGTGAGCAGACAGAAAGAGGAAAGGGTAGAATTTGAACCCACCTGTGTGGAGTAGTGGTGCAAGATGTAAAGTGAAGCAGTTTGGAATTAAGGGAGAAGCTACCCCTGTGACTAGTCCCAAGGAAGATGGATAATTCTCCAAATTTGGAAAGATCATTAAGAAAGCAGTAACAGAAACCAAAAAAAATATTAGGGAATCTCACTGAATTCCCAGAACCCTTTGGCCCTACACCAGTTTTTGGCCAAAGTGTATAGATGACTTTGGAGAGCTTGTAGATTTGGGGCTGAAAAAATTCTGTATTGAGTGCCTCTGTGTTATATTCTGTGCTAATAGCAATATATACTTGAAAAACAAGGTGGATAAAATAAGTAAAGGTTTATTGTAAAAAACCAGTACAATAAGAATAAAGGTAACAGTTATGCACAAGGTTGTTGCAAGTCAATCAAGTAGTGAGTGCTACTATTGGAAGGTCAGTAGTTCTCACATAAGTCTGAGTCATACTCAACAGATCCCAGCTAGTCTCTGTAGTCTGTTGACTTACAGCTACTTATAGGCAGTTACTACCTATAGTGTAGTCACTCATGGGGGTGACAGGTTATTCCATTACATCACTCTGAAATCACATGTGCTGCTACCAGATTCCTGATTCCAAGACTTTGAACTAAGAAGTTTAGACAAGGCCCAGTGTCACTATAGAGATTCATGCAGGAAGGGTTAATTTTTGCTGTACCAAGAGCTATATAAACCAACCATTGAACACAATGTAGGCAGAGTCAGTGTGGGTCAAAGCAACCATCAACCAACAACCAGCTTGGATCAGCGTCAGCATTGATCAGTGCAAAGTTAGCCTTGTGGTTAAAATGTTATTCTGAGGACCAGACCACTAAATGTGGTTACATCACCAGGTGTACGTGGTTATCAAAGTGTTATATTAGTTGGTGATTGTGACCAAAGATGTGACCCTGTTGGCAGGAAGTGTTATAAGATAACAGATAAAATTTTTTAAGAGCTACAAAAGACAGGAAATCGTGGAGAGCCATGACCACCAGCATCCTGAATGGACATGGCATAGAAAAGAAGAAGAACCTCATTCTTTGTGCTGCTTTTGATGTTATAATGTTTTGGTTAATTTTTTCTGGGGCTTTCTAATTTTGGGAAGATCTTTTTTCCAGATAGTCATTGTCCTTATCATCATCCTCCTCATCCTCATCATCATAAGACTTTCTATATACCCAAAAGAGGAAGCCCTTCTATATCTTATTATTGGTAATATATGACAAAATTGAATCCATGTGGCACAATAGTTTGATCACTACACTGTTTTTAGTCAACATCATAAAATGACTTTGTCTCTTGTCCATTTGGTAGCTTTGATTGTCTCTCTGTTATCTTGAAGATTGGCCCATCCGTTTGTAGATTGATTGATTTTTTAATATAGCTTATCAACTTTTTGCAGGTTATTTAAAGTCAGAAAATATTTTTAGATTGAAAGAATCTTTTGGAGATAATAATGATTTAGTGATACAAGTCCTACTAATTAACCTATAGCTGAGGGAGAAGAGGTGAATTCATACCTTTCCAAAGGTATTTGTGTGTAAGAGAATATAACAAACCCAACTGGATTTGGAACTCAGCTCTACAATTTCCAATTCTAAGCAATTATTATTTTTTACACCAACCACACATCCAAGATTAGTATTCCTAAGTGGTTAACCATCTAAGTACTGATCAGGGTTGACATTGCTTAACTTTGGTGATCATATGAGAACCAGTGTTTCAAAATGATATGTCTGTAAGCCATCTGTTTGTATATATTGAATGATGTTAGAGGCTTCTTTTTGATGTTTCATCCAGATGTTGTCTTTTATGCCTTCATTTCACACATGACTGATATTTATGACATATATAAATATTGTGAACGGTGACATTTTAGCATATTTTTTTATATGATTAATGTGTGGGCTGTGAACATTAAATCTCTTTACATTAAAAATGAAAATGGTAGAAAATGAGATCTATGCTCTTTTATTTCCAGAAAGGAAAAATGCTGTACAAATACCTAAAAAGATAAGTGCCATTTACAGAGATGGTGCTATAGCTGAAAATACTGTTTTTAACTCGTCAAATCAAAGCATTTGTTTTAAGTTGTTAGCTATATTTTGATCATTCATGATGTTCTTTCTGTCGAAATATAAGTTATATATATATATATATATATATAACAACTTGAGTATTTCAGTAGCAATCCTTCTTTTATACCGGTTTCATTGAAATCACATGAGAAGGCACTGTGATTAAGCTTTTCATTATATTTTCCTTGCATTCATATAAGTGCTTTCTTTTTCTGACATAGACACATTGAGTATGTAGGAACTATCCAAATGATCTGTGGATTAACTTTTTAGTCATTAATAAGGCGGTTTTTGTCTGTCTGTATATATATATATATATATATATATATATATATATATACATATATATATATATATATATATATATATATATATATATATATAATAACAAGTCAATAGGTGGAAGGGATCATTCCAGTGAGTTAACTCCATGATAGCTAAATCTATAAACTTATATACAGAGCAATAAAAATAAATAAATAATAAGGAAAAGACTTAATTATTCATCCTATAATCAGTTATAAGTTTATTTCAACAGTATATGTGTGTATATATATATATACCTGCCTCATCAGACTAACTACATCTTAATAAAATGTAGTTGGTCTGATAAGGCAGGTATATATATATATATATATATATATAATTGACTGTTGAAATAAATTTATAACCAATTATATGATGAATAATTAAGTCTTTTCCTTATATATATATATATATATATATATATATATATATATATATATATATATATATATATATATATATATATAAAATGTAATATGGAAAAATATTTTGTGTCATGCATTTTATCCTTTATGATTTCATTGGACTAAAGGATGAAATGTCTCACACAAAAATTTTTTCCACTTTATTATTAATTTTCATAAAACATGGTTCTGGTATATCTTTCTCATCAATATTATGTAGTATTCCCAATGTCATTTCTACAGATATTTTCATGCCAATTCTTGTGATGAGGTTTCCATTTTGGAGCCTTGACTGTGTTTAATTTAAGCCTGCTACTAGATTGGCAACAACATCCCATGCTGTTGAACTAACTAGTTGCAATTGTCTGTTCTATTCTTATAGTTTCTTTTGTTGTACTTCTCATCTGTAGAACTCCTTTCTGATTTTGAGCTTACCTGTCATCTTCAAAAATTTAAATGCAGCACCAGTTGTGATCTTCTGTATCTTGTGCTTTTATTGTCATTTCTCTTCACTAAAGTTTTCTCAGTTTCTTTTACTCCCAGTATGCCTTTGCATCCTAGTGGCATTATTGCTTGGGGTGAAATGATGAAAAATATAAGAAATTACATTTTCTCCCTTGCATATACATCCTATACTTTTTGGAATATAATACGCAGTGTATAAGATGCATCATTATGTTGCTAAGTATCCAATGTTATAAATAACACATTCAAGGGAACTAAACCATTCCTATATATATATATATATATATATATATATATATATATATATATATATATATATATATATATATATATATATGTGATATGTGTATATCACATGTACATGCACACACACTCAGAATCACGCACACACACACACACACACATATATATATATGTGTATATTATAAATTAACTGATTTAAAATATGTTTTTTTTCGCTACACAGTAATAACCATGTTTCAAAAATGGAAGCGAAAAACTTCAAATTTCATTTTGTAATTAAATGAAAAACATTAGTTCCATTTCATCCTCAAGCGAATTTTGGAGTAACTTATTTTTTAAATTTACTGAGTTTTAACAGTAAGGGAAATTCATAATTTATGGTTACCAAGGATACAGAGAAATCCAATCATCCAGACAAGGGGTGATAGCCTGTTCAAATTTATTAAATTTTTTTTGTATCAGTTATTTGTTACGTCTGAAAAAGGGGTTGAGTTTAGGTATGGGTGGGGATGTATTTTTCAACGAATTCTGACATCTGTTCAATGCATGTTGTCTGGGTTTTTTTTTGTTTTTTTTCTAAATTCTATTGTTAACGGCAAAAATTCTTTTGGCATTTTTTTCTATTTGTATACTTAAAGATTTTGGGGGGATGTTTAGGTTAGAATATGTTTTATTTAACTACAATTTAAAAATATTTTCACTTTTAATTTGTTAATAGACTATATTTCTTTTTAAAACAAGTAAATATAATCAAATTACTTACAGTATATAAAATTATTTTCCATATCAAATATAATTATGTATGTTACCAGGTCACATTTTTTTTTTTAATTTCTTTTTTAAAAATATTATTTAAGTAAAAGTTTTTGACAATGATGGCAAAAAATAGCCATTTCATTTCTCTGATTCAGTAAATTTTTATTTTTATTTTTATATTTTATATATAAAACTAGTAATATATAGTTTCTCATGTATGGACAAAGGACATGGATCATTTATTGGCCTACATTTTGTAGCTTTTCTTATTCATTTCAGTTTTACTTTAGGCGTTTTTTTGTTGGATTCTTTTTAGTGTCAGAAGTACTTTGAGAGATATGTTTAGGTTAGAATACGTTTTATTTTATTTAACTACAATTTTTAAATGATGTTTAGGTTAGACTACGTTTTATTTAACTACAATTTTAAAATATTTTCACTCTTAATTTTAATAGAGTATATTTCTTTTTAAAACAAGTATATGTAATAGAATTATTTACATTATATAAAATTAATTTTTAATATCAAATATAAGTATGTATATTACCAGATTGGATTTTTTAATTTTATTTTTAAATATTATTTAAGGCAAATTTTTGACAATGATGGCAATGCTCTATATATATACATTAAGCACTATTTTATAAAAAATAAAAATATCAATAAGAACACAGGATTACATATCTTACTGTTCTTTCTTTTTATTTAAATATACATATATATAAATGGAAAGTTTTGAAAAAGCTAGAACTCGTAAATTCTTAAATGAACCTTGCTTCTTATGCTTACACAAGAAATTAAAAATTATTAGATTTGCTGATAAAAACTCGATATTAAACCAAGAAGTGAATTAACTGTAAATTGTAGGCATAGTTTACCTTTCACCTTACAATATGGTTAAACTTTAAATTTGCTAGTATGGTCATAGTTAGTAAGTAAATTTCATTGCATCTTCTATGAATGATTATTTTATTTTGTTTATTTGAATTTAATAAAGCTACATATTGCTGTTTAGCTGTCATTATCAACATCTTGAATGAATATTACACATTTTTTATTTTTAAACACTTAAGGTGCATTTACTGGTTTCATAAAGAAGCCTTTTTATTATCAACTATAAAAAATATATGTTGCAGTTATCTATGTTTGACTATCTTCCCCCCCCCTTAGCTTCTTATAAAATTGAATAAGTTACATTTGTTTCATAATTATGTTTCATGGTTGCCACTCACTTATAGTTTGCATTAATTTCTTGTGTGCCACCCATGACCTTGTCTAGGATTATATTTCAAACCACATTTTACCATGATCAAAATTCCCCCTTTTAGAAGCCTCATTTTAATTTTGATTTGTTGTTATCTGCTTTTGAAATTTAAAAATAATTTTTTACTCACCAGTTATTTACTATCATCTGAGGAAGCACATTTTGAGCGCTGAAACATGAAAGCTATTCTGTAGCGATTGTTAAGATGTTTTTGTTTCAATCTCATATAATAAATAATATTAAGCTCTACTCTGTATTGAACACTTTTTAAAAAATGAAACCCAACCAATTTAGTGCCAGTCAGAGTTTCTACCACTGAGCTATCTTCATTTGACAGAATGAGCTGGCTAAATTCTAGCATATTGTTTTTACAAATGTAAACAAATGTCATATATATATATAACTTTGGCATATAGAATGCAAGCAAATTTTGACATTAAATTTTAAGGTAAATGCATAAAAAAATACAGTATATATATATATATATATATATATATATATATATATATGAAGAAATATAGTCTTAAAGTGTGCTATATTTATGGGATAAAGTGCTCAATATCAGAGATAGAGTGTGTGTAAATATAAAAGTGAACATAGAAGTCAACACTTAGAGGCCTGACGATTGCATCTAGCATGAAACAGACTGTCGCCTCTGAGTATTGACTTCTATATTCACTTTTATATTTATATATATATATATATATATATATATATATATGTCTGATATTTGGTCATTGAAATACTGATTTTGCGAAGTGGGCTGAAATTTTCAGTACTCCCTTTACTTATAACACTATGACTATTTTAGCAAAGCAGCTTATATATCAACTTAGTACGGATACTTAAAACTTTTTATAACTACAGACCAAAAACTAGTTGTTACACCCAAAGTTTTTAGTATTTTTGCTTTTATTATAATTTATTGATATTTTTGGTTTGGCCACTGTTTATAAAAGATATTTATTTTTGTTGATAATAAATATTGTCTGCATGGATAATAAAACTAGAATATCTGGTTTCTTTGCATCAGCCTTACTGAAGTGGAACAGAAACAAAAAAAATGAAAAGTAAAGCAACTTTGAAGATGTCTCTTTCTATAACTGTGGACATTTAAAGAACTAACAGTAAAATCTTGTCACAATCACATGCATAGTCAGGCTTATGGTTTAAATTTTCTATCATAAGAAGCTGACAATAAAATCTTCATATAATGTTATTACCATAAACGTTATTTTTAGTAGTTACCCATGTTTGAGTAGACATCCTGTTTTTTTTGTTTTTTTAACAGTCTGAATTACATCTACCAGCCTGCACATTTGTGAAACTTAACAAGGAGAATATACTCTCTAGCAGTGTTAGAACCAGCATCTCCCTTTGTAGTTGAAACCACCATCTGATCTAGAATGCTTTAACCTACACTGCCACAGAGATTGAATCTTGTTGGGCTGTGATGCTCTCTGTGGCTAAGTGGTTGAACACAAATAGTATCCACTAAAAATAACATTTACCTTAATAGAAAATTATGTTGGATAAAGATAATATCCATTAATTCATTGGAAATATAATGTTATATATGAAAATTATTCTTCCGTGTCTCATTTCCAACACATGGCTAGATTTGATAAGAGAGCTTTGTCTACCATATTTATGATCTATTATGTTAATGATGCCTTTCTTAGATAACAGTTCTAGATACATCATTTTGTTTCATTCCAAAAGCTAAGCAAAGTATGAAGAAACAGGAAATTCTTGTTAGAAACAAAGTAAAGAGTACTAAATTATTATGTAATAACATAATAATTTAGTACTCTTTACTTTGTTTCAAACAATGATGTATCTAGAGTACTAAATTATTATGTTATTACATAATAATTTAGTACTCTTTACTTTGTTTCTAACAAGAATTTCCTGTTTCTTCATACTTTGCTTAGCTTTTGGAGTGAAACAAAAGTATATCTATATGGGAGTGAATGCTGAACAATCTCCTTACAGATGAAGAAGAGACTTGAGGCAATAGAAACATGATACTATAGAAGGATACCGAGGATACCATGGACCAAACATGTGAGCAATGACAAGGTTTTAGGGAAAATGGAAACAAAAGGAAAGCCTATACTTTGAATCAGAAAGAGAACGTTGAAATTTCTAGGGCACATAATGACGAAAGAGGGCTTGGAAAATCTGACACTCACATGACATATAAAAGGCAAGAAGGACAGAGGAAAAAAGTGAAAACCCTACCTAGTGAGCTTGTATAAATGGTTGGTAGAAAAAGGATTAGGAGAGAGAGCAAAATGACAAAATTTATTAAGAGTTACAAAAAACAGGAAATTGTGAAGATCCATGGTCACCTACATACTGAAGGAACATAGCACATAGAAGAAGAATTTTTTCACAGATGAAGAAGAAATTTGAAATGACTGTGATGTGGTTCTATTGTCAAATGCTTAGAATTCCATGAACAGAACATGTGAGCAATGAGGGTTAGTTTTAAGTAAACTTGCAACAATAAGGAAACATATACTTACAATCAGAAAGAGACAGCTGAAAATTCTGAGACATATAATGAGGAAAGAAGGTTTGAAGAATTTAACACTTGCAGGGTATATTGAAGGCAAGAGAATTGGGGGAATCAGTGAGTAATCTATGTAGTGAGTGTGTACAAATGGATGGCATAACAAGGAGTAATTGTAATGTAATATTACCAGTTTCCTTATAAGGAAACATTTGGCATTGTAATTTTTTCCCATGCAGTTGGTTGAAATATATAAAATCATTCTATTAAAACAATTTTTGAAGAAAACAGCTTTCTCAAGTCCACTAGGAACCCTCATCAAATTATTTTCAGTATTGATGCGGGGGGTCCTTCCTAAACTTTTATTTGAAGGATGTGAAACATCAACAAAGAGAAATGATAAAGGGTAAAAAACTACTTACAGCAACAAAAGCTGGGAAGTTGTGGAGAGCTATGATTTTCCACTTCATGAAAAATTTGGCACATGAAAGAAGATATTTTTTAGACAAAAGGTTTCATTAAAATCTCTAATCAATTCTCAAAACATTTTTTGCTTGCCATCTTTGTGTTTATATTGGCTTTTGCATGAGATGCCTGTATTGTTCAAATGAAACATTATTGTAGAAAAATAGTAGCATTACAATGGTAATGCTAATACTAGCTGTTTTCCTTATAAGGAAACATTCAGCATTCATTGACCAAGCAGCCAGTGCTACCATCAGTTGAAATTTATAAAATCTTTCACTTAAAACAATTTTTCAGAAAAATAGGTTTCTCAAGTCCACTATTATTGCTCTTTCCAGTATTTGTATGAAGTAGTGTGGAATGCCAACATCTTGATTATGTCATTAGTAAAAATTGGTATTGCAAATAAGAACAACGTATTTTTAATGGTGATATTAGCTGTTTCCTTATTAGGGAATCTTCAACATTCATTGACTGAGTAGCCAGTGGTACATTCAGTTGAAATTTATAAAATCTTTCCATTAAAAATTTGTTTCAGAAAAATTGGTTTCCCAAGTTCAGCAGATATACAAAAAAAGAAAGGGGTGTAAGGCAAGGATGCATCTTCTCACCAGACTTATTCACCCAATACAGCAAGGCAATTCTAGAGAACTAGAAGTCCTACCAGGATTCATTATTGGTGGCTACAATCTTAACAACATAAGGTATGCAGATGACACAATATTGATAGCATACAGAAAGAAAACTACAAAAACTCCTACAGAAGGCTGTGAAGTAAAGTGAGAAGAAAGGATTAAACATCATCTGTGAGAAGACAGAATGTATAGTTGTTAGCACAAGGAAGAGCCCAAAGAGCAAATTAAAAATCAGAGGTACCAAAATCAAACAAGCATGGAAATTTAAATATCTGGGAAGTGTTTTAACAGAGGATGGAATAAGTGACACTGAGATCCAAAGGTGTATTGTTAAAAGCCAACTCCCAAAGCTAAGCAGAGTACTAAGAAATAGCAAAATTTCTCTAGAAACAAGGAAAAGAGTACTAAACTGCTATGTGATATCTATCCTCCTGTATGGCAGTGAGTGCTGGACAATCTCCTCAAAGATGAAGAAGCGATTGAAGCAACAGATATGTGATTCTATAGAAGGATACTATGGACCAAACATGTTAGTAACGCCAAAGTTTTGGAGAAAATGGAAACAAAAAGAGAACGAATACTTAACATCAAGAAGAGACAGTTGAGGTTTCCACGGCATATAATGAGGAAGAAGGGCTTGGAGAATCTGATATCTCACAGAACAGATAGAGGGCAAGAGGGACAGAGGAAAACAATGTATAACATACTTAATGTGCTTGAGTAAATGAATGGCAGAACAGACAGGACTTAGGAGAAAGACAAAGTTTATTAAGAGCTACAAGATAAGAAGTTGTGGAAAGCTATGATTGTTTACATCCTGATGAGATACAGCACATAAAGAAGTCCATTAACTGTTATTGCTCCTTCCAACATTGATGTTTGAAGTACTGTGGAATGTAAAGATCTTATGTTATTTTCTCTTCAAGTTACACATGATAAGCAGTTTTTATTGTTGCTGTTGCTGAACGTCTTCAAGTAATCTGGTTTCTATTATTTGGCACAGTTCTTTGTGATTGTGTAGCACCTGTCTGTGAGTTTTGAAGAATAATGATCCTTGGTAAGATCTACAGGCTTCATTTGCTCAAACAGTTTAGATATTTATGATTTTGTTTTGTTCTATTTAAGGACATGAAAATTTTTATCCTCTTTTATGCTAATGTTTTAGTTTTGTAGCAACTTCTGATGTTGGGCAAAACTATCTCTAATGCAGTCTGGGTTGCTTCATAGGCATCTGAATATAATTTATACTAAAAGAGCAAACATATTTTTTCTGAAATTCATATATATATATATATATATATATATATATATATATATATATATATATATAATATTTTGTGAGCAATTTCTTGAGAATATATTGATTTAAACAAAGATCTGAATGAGGAAAATACAAGCAATGCATATATATTTATTCCTCTATAGAATTAGTGCTGGTCTATTTGCCAAGGCTAGATTCCCATCCCACCAAATTCTGATGTTTGGTCATTTAGTCAGATTTGGGGGAAGTGGGTTGTGTCAAGTACTTTTAAGCACTCCTACATATAGTGTTCTTTAATGTCCAGACTGTGAAACATTTGAAACCTACACACACAAACGTTTTTATTATATTAAATAATTTCTTTCATGAACATGGCAAAGATGCTGGTTCCTCACATATATCAGTAATGGCAGTTCAATAAAATAAATATTTTGACTTTGTTTTGTTTTAGTTATGTTTGGCTAATTGAAATTTGAGATAAATCTTACAATAGAAATCAATTACAGTTTATTCTAGGTTTTATTCATATAGACTGTCAGATTTTATTATGCAAGTCATCGTTTTCATGGCAAAATTAGGATTCTTCTTATATGTGCTGTTTCCCTTCAGGACAAGGGCAAGAATAGCTCTCCATAACTTCCTGTTGTTAGCTTATAGTAATGTTTGTCTTTTCCTTATCACTCCCAATATGTTCTGCCATCTATTTATATGAGATTTTGGATAGGTTACTTGCTTCTTTCCTTTGACCTTCTTGCCTTCTATTTAACAGAGGATGGAATGAGTGACACTGAGATCCAAATGTGTATTGTAAAAGCCAACTCCCAAAGCTAAGCAGTGTACTAAGAAATAGGAAAATTTCTCTAGAAACAAATAAAAGAGTACTAAACTGTTATGTGATATCTATCCTCCTGTATGGAGTTATATGAGTGTCAAATTTTCCAAACTCATTTTCCTCATCATGTATCCCAGAAATTTCAACTTTATCTTTCTGATTCTAAGTATAAGCATCCTTTTTGTTTCTATTTTCCTAAAAATCTTTCTTTATTACTCACATGTTGAGTCCAAGGTATTCTTAGCATTCTTCTGTAGAATTACATTTCCTGTGCCTGAAGTCTCTTCTTCATCTGAGAGGAAGTTGTCTAGAATTCACTGTCATATATGGTGACTGATATTACATAAACGTTTAGCATTCTTTTCCTGTTTCTTAATGTTTTGCTTATTCCAATGTCCTTTTGGACTTTGGTGGCACATTTTCTGTCTTCTGTTAAAAGATTTCCCAGATACTTAAATTTTTCTATTTGTTTGGTTTTTGTATCTGACATTTATAGTTCATGTCTGACAACTATATACTGTTTTGTTACAATTGATAGGGGCTTCCTATCCTTTACTACCATCGCTAGGAGTTTCTGCAGTTTCCTTTCCAAGTGTGCTATCAACACTGTGGCATCTACATATCTTATGCTGTTAAGATTATATCTGCCAATAATAAATCTCTCAGGATCACCTTGCTGTAAAGGTTGAATAAGTCTGGTGTGAAGACATATCCTTGTCTTATACCCCTTATGCTTTAATACACTAGGTTATTGTAGCATACCTACAGATGATAATGGGTATGTCCCTATTTACATAAATACAGTAGTAAATACTGTATGTTGGTCTACAATTGGAGATTCATTGTATGATTATTCTATTCAGTAACCTTCCTTAGGTTACAACAGTTATTGTCCAGTGAATTTTGTGACAGTATTTGTGAGTTCAACACCTGGGTCAAGCAGTGTGTATTTGGACTCAGAAGAAATGGGGCAAGCAATAACAGAGAAGTTTTTTTCAATACTAATGTTCACCAAATACAAGGGCCAAGACCCACTCAAGGTAGAAGGTTGTGGTGTTGCTTTAATACACTAGGTTATTGTAGCTTACCTACAGATGATAATGAGTATGTCCCTATTTACGTAAATACAGTAGTAAATACTGTATGTTGTTCTACAATTGGAGATTCATTGTGGAATTCACTTGACTCACTTCTAGCAGTTGACTACTTCTTCTATGAGCTGCTAGCGAATCTTATATGTATTTTTCTTCTCCTAAGTATTATCATTCATTACCAACCTTTGTATGATTATTCTATTCAGTAACCTTCCTTAGGTTACAACAGTTATTGTCCAGTGAATTTTGTGACAGTATTTGTGAGTTCAACACCTGGGTCAAGCAGTGTGTATTTGGACTCAGAAGAAATGGGGCAAGCAATAACAGAGAAGTTTTTTTCAATACTAATGTTCACCAAATACAAGGGCCAAGAGCCACTCAAGGTAGAAGGTTGTGGTGCTGTATAAGCATAAGAAGTGCAGTTCATGGGGTTATGTAGGAAAGATAATGGTTAACCCTCAACTTGAAGTAACCAAGATTGGAGTGATCAGGAAAACATCTTACTGGAAGTATGTTCCACAAGGCAGCGGTTCTTGGGAAGAAGCTGTCTGTAGGGAGCAATTCTTACTAATTGGATACAGAGGGAATAAGGAGGATTCATCTGTGCATACATGGCATGATGGCTTTCAGCTTCAAAATGTAGGGCTGGTGGAAGCAAGGAATATAGCTTGTCAGAATACTAGTCATGGAAATAGTGACAGAAAACTAGAACAACATGGAGTGTCCTGGGCATGATGATGAACTACATCAGGCAGCAAGGCTTCTGATTGGGAGATTGGAGGTTTGAGGAATGTGGAACCATTTCTTAATTGCTGTCATTCCCAGGTTCACCCTGACCCAGGGTGGTAGCAACTGTTAGGGTCAAAACACTATGAAAGTATAAAAATACATTTTCATGGTAAAAAAATTACCAATATATTTTTTAAAAAACAAAAAGTGCAAGCAATACATAAAAAATACCAGAAATACAGTTTTGTTAAAAAAAAAAAATTACCAGCAATATATTTTTTGTGAAAGAAATTATTAATGCATGCAAGAAAATTAAATTTTCGCATTTAATAACACATAATAATTTGATATGCTGCTAAACAAACAAACAAACAAATGACATGGACAATGGAACAAGAACAATCTACCCCAGTAGATTAAATAAAGGGTTCAGTTTGAAATTCCCTGTATGTTACCTGATTCAGAAAACACCTGATAAGGCCAAAGGACACGACAATTGAATTTTGAATGAAATCTGACATAGTTATTAAGACTTTACCAAAGGCAAGTCATTGAGATGAAATAAGAGAAAACTGTGATACTTTTTAACATTTGATCTCAAATCTTTTTATAGTAACATTTTCCACAGCCCAACCATTGCTGACAGAAAACATATTTCAAACAGTCAATAATTGATTTCATTTCGATATTTTTTAACAGTTCTGTTTAAAGAAAGGAAATTATTAGTAGCATAATTGTTTCCTAAATTACACATTGTCATCCTGAATGGAATGATATGGATATTTTGACTTGAATTTTGAATAAGGCAGTTTCTGCATTATTCAATTTAGTCACATATTGCAATGTAAGTAAAATGATTATGCTAAAACCACTGATTTTTTCAAGAGTATGTGTAATTTCTCATTTGGTAAATAGTTGTTTTATTTTTGTTTGATCATCAATCCACATATATAAATGCAATTTATATGGCTGGCCATTCGTATCCAAGGATGTCCATTTACTAGGGTGGCTAGCCAATCCATATTGCAGACACTTGCTCAGGCACATTTGTGTTTGTTCAACACTTACAGAGCTCACCTGTAGTTTATACTGCAGCTACGCTGAGTGAACCTTAGATACAGATTCTGAGAGACAGCACATTATCTAGTGTGATCAACAATTTGAAAAAAGCTAGAACGCTCAAACACTCGGTCACAATGACTTGTGACTTTGAGCTAGCACAACCATCAACAGCTCCTTAAAGAATTCTGTTCATACAATTTCACTCACAAAGTCTGGGTTAAGATGTGATGTGTTTTTCAGGCACTTTTCAAAGGTGATACATGCTGAGATCGCCTCCCCCAGAGCCATATCCTCGAGAAGTCACCTTCTTGACAAATCGGTTGATAAATTGACTATAATGAGATTCAACCTGGGGTCTCATGGTCAGAAAGCGAATGTTCAAGCCACTCTGCCATATTCCCGTAACATACATATGACATATATATATATATATATATATATATATATATATATATATATATATATATAAATATATATATATATATATATATATAAATATATATATATATATATATATATAAATATATATATATATATAAATATATATATATATATAAATATATATATATATATATATAAATATATATATATAAATATATATATATATATATATATAAATATATATATATATATATATATATATATAAATATATATATATATATATATATATATATAAAAATATATATATATATATATATATGTATGTATAATGATAATAATAATAATAATAATAACAACACCACAGATTGTTAACACTAAATTACTTGAGTTTAATGCATTTAAAGGTGAGCAGATTTTTGTAAACAAAGTGCTCAAAATAAAATAAACCAACAATAGTTAACAGATAAGTAAAAGAGTTAAAAAAAAGTTCAAAAGACTAATCTGATTTTAAATTTTGCAGATACACCACTCATCAGGATCTGTTTATACATTTCTCTTATCCTGGTGCACTATAAATAGATTTAAGTATATGCATACATACATGCATATATACATACATACACACATACATATATACATACATACAATATATATAATTTTCATCCAAAATTAAAGCAACCACACAAAGTTTAGAATGGCTCATGATCAAACATAATAGACATTCATTGTCTGTTATATTTAACAAAATATGTTTGAATATATATATATATATATATATATATATATATATATATATATATATAGAGAGAGAGAGAGAGAGAGAGAGAGATAGATAGATAGAAAGATATAAATAAATATATATATATATAGATAGATGGATAGATATAAATAAATATATATATATATATATAGATAGATATAAATATATATATAGATATATATAGATATAAATAAATATATATATAGATATAGATATAAATAAATATATATATATATAGAGAGACATAAATAAATATATATATAGCTATAGATATAAATAAATATATATATATATAGAGAGAGAGAGAGATAAATATATATATATATATATATATATATATATATATATATAGAGAGAGAGAGAGAGAGAGAGAGTAATTTAGCATTAGTATTTAATATTTTTGTTGTACATTTTCAAGAACAAAATATGTATAAATTCCTTTTTATCCTTTTTATTGCAGTTCTAATCATCACTTTTTAAAACAATAAACATTGCTGAGTAATGGAGGTAGTTAAAATAATAGTGATGTCAAGGGAAAAACCCGTACTTTTTGACAATCTATTTTTTGCAGGTATGACGGTTGGGGTTTGACATCATTATTATTATTACTCATAGTACTGAAGAAAATTTCAATGGTCCAAGTTTGTCATAATAATAATAAGAAGAAGAAGAAGAAGAAGAAGAAGAAGAAGGAAACTAAAACTCTGATTTTTTTAAGAGCCCAAATCCAAATATAGTCATGAAAAAGAAATTGATTTCCAAACAGTTCTATACTCTTACTGTATTTATTTATTTTTTCAGCTGGTGTTCATTACTTGGCCAAAGTAAAAAGGAAAATTGTTATTGACTATTGAGTTTTTATGTTGAGCCGAGTATGTTCAACTTGATAAAACTATTTCATATGTTTATAAAAGGTAGGTTGTCTTAGCCAATAGCTATGTCTTGCTGTTGCTTGGTGACTGACCTGTTGGGCTCCAAGATTTTGTTCAAGCTGTGCACTCTGTTCATTGACTGGGAACATTGCCTATTTTTATGAATGTTAATGAAGAAAGAACCACAGCTTCCTGGTGATAACTTACTACTTAAATCATTTAACTGGAAAACTTATGCTTTCTGGTTCAAGTCTTAGTTTTTATCATAAAAACACACAAATGGGGAATAAAAATAAAGAAAAACTAGCTTTTGAGTAATAACTTAGTGTTTAGGATACAGAAGAAGAAAGCAAGTTCTCAAGTTCAAATCCTGGCTAGGGAAGTTAACTATGGTATTTAATTGGCTAAGCAAAGTAAAAAATTTGATATAATGAAGTAATCAAAGACTGACTTGACTAGAATGAATTAATATAAATATGACAAAACAAAATTACTTAATACCTTATAAAATTTAATACTGATGAAAATGTCTAATCTCCAGATAATATATAGGTTAGAGGAATAAGTTGGGGAAATAAATCTGACAGTTCAAATATACACTGGTGAGTGCTTTAGATAATTAAAAGCGGAGTTAAGTGTGCCTCAGAGGTCATTGGAAGCAATAACTTTGTTGTGGCATGAATTGAAAGATTTAAAATCAAATTAAATGATGGTTTTGAAAATCAGATTGAATTGCATACAATACAAGGACATAGACACTACACATTCTGATATATAGAAAATAACTTAGCCAGAAATTTCTTAATCTAGTCAAAATGTAAATCTGTGTTCCAGTTTTTTTTTCAAATATCTCCTTTCCTAACAGATATACTCCTTTCCCAAGCCAACATACTTGACCATAAAAATGTTTAAAATTAAAAGAAAACATTTAAATCAATTACTTATTATAAATAAATGCACACAAAATCTATCAAATTAAAATAAAGTGATAAGTAATAATTACATTAATAAAAATGTAAATAAATATATATAAACAAATAAGAAAAAAATCCAACAGTAACAATATTTACTCACATTTGTTTATTAGTCATTAAATTCCATCAGTTAGCATCTTCTATTGTTTACCTTGACTCTGACAGTTGTAAGAATATTTTTGAGCATTCTTAAATTTAAACATTTTGAAAAACCTAACAATGTTTTAACTCTGTTTATAAATACATGTTGCAAAATAAAATTCTTGCATTTGATAAAGTGCATCAAAGGATGAAATGTATCAGTATAAAATAGTTTTCCTTTGTTTTCATTGATTTTGAAGAAATTTAACAAATGAAAAAATGTTTCATTGAAACTAGATTTGATTATGTGTTTCACCTTTCTAGGCTTCATCAGATCCAAAAAAGAATGGAAGATGTGTGTGCATATTTGTGCGTATGCTTAAATAATGAATCATTAGTACTTTTCCTGTTAAGCTGGTGTTTCTTGTGATGAAAGAAAAGATTGAAGCAAGAGATTCATATAGCCTTTTCTGAAATTATGATGACGAGTTAACTCTTGACATGAACTAAGAATTTCGTTTTTGGATCTGATGAAGCCTAGAAAGGCAAAACATGTAATCAAATGTAGTTTCAATGAAACGGTTTTCCATTTGTCAAATTTTTCAAAACTTTGTTGGGATTCTATATCCTATTTTACACACACACACACACACACACACACACACATATATGGAATAAATGCGAATGTCACAGTATCATCATTTAAACTTAGAAAGAGTAGCCCAACATATCATACCATTTTTGAATCAGGCTGACTCCGTGAGCAAATAAAAAACACCCCGGGCCGGATCCAAACCCACTATCCTGAAATTTTGGATTCCTAAGTTTTCATTATTGCAGTTGTTTTTGGCTATTTTTTATGTGACTTTTTGTGATGAATATTTTTGTACGATAACAGTTTTTATAACTTGGAGATAATTTTCATGGTGATTCTCAGGTTCATGCATTAATGGTATTTTCAATCCAATCACCCTGCAGTATTGATTCCAAATCTGAAGAATGTATTGAACTGTAAAACTGACAGTCAACATGAAGTATTGATTCCTATGTCCACACTGTATCTATAATCAGTCTATCTCTGAGATTGACCATGCTGCCTATGTAATATATTGGAAATTATGAATACTTGTAAAATCATTGGTTTTTAAATGAGGAATAAAATCTTGCAAAATGATTTGAATCCTATTCACTGAAGATGATGGAATTTATTACAACATTTTCATGGTTCTTATTGCATTCTTGAATTATAGAAACTTGCAAGATCAACTGTACTTGTAAAATCAGTGGTTTTTAAATTGGCAATCAAATATAAAATGATTTGAATCCTTTTATTGCAACATTGTAGGTTACCCCAGAGGGAACAATGGCTGAAACATTGTGATAAAAACAACAAACATGAGGACAATAGTTCAAATATAAACAGTGTAAATAACTTTAGTTTTGTAATTTCCCATTAATATAGCTTCCTTATTTTGCCTTTAATATGATAAACAGCAGAAAAACATTTTTAATATTAGCCTATAAATTTTATTTTTCAAAATAAAACTTTTTGCTTTTTCAATTTTATTTATCCTTTAAAAGCCAGAAAAGATGATCAAGGCAATATATAACAAAAAATTAAGAACACTCAAGCCTGTTATCTATGTTGACAACACAACACTTTACTCCTGTCTCGATAGTAAGTCTGATCAGTTTGATAAGGTCAAATTGGCAGCTGATGTCCAAAATGACCTTCAGTCTGCTGTTAACTGAGGAAAAAGATGGATTGTTCATTTTAAAACCTCCAAAACTAAACTGCTCTCCATTAATCATCTGAGAGAACCTTCTCTTCCTTCCATCAGCATGGTTGATGCTAACTTCCAGAAAAGAAAATCATTGTACCTTCACAAACTAACATTCTTGGCTGACATGTAGGGGAAAGACTATATTAAATCCATTGCTAGGTCAGCTGCTAAGAAAGTTGGTTTTCTGTGTTGTGCGAGACAATTTTTCTTTCCGGAATCTATTATATATTTCTATAAGACTACCATTCTACCATGCTTAGAATAATGCTGCCATATATGGTCTGGTGTTCCTGCTATTTATCTAGAGCTTCTTGATAAAATGCAAAGAAGAATCACAGTATTATTGGTCCTGATCTGGCAGTTCGTCTTCAGTCACTTTCCCACCACCATAATGTAGCTTCCCTGTACTTTTTCTATAAGTACTTTCATGGTAATTGTTCAGATGAACTCTTCACTATAGTACTTAGACTTTATGAATTTAAGTGCAGTACTAGACTGGCGATGAGGTCTCATCAAGATGTTACTATAAATTCTATGTTAACATTTTCTTTTCTCACTTGTGGAATTCCCTTCCAGCTCCATGCTTTCCAGCCAACTTTAATCTTCAAAAATTTAAAAGCAATGTTAATCATTATCTACTGTCCTCCTAATTGCTCTTTCCTCTTCCTGCTTATTATTAATGTTTTTGTCTTTAATTCTTCTGCACCCTATGACCCCTTGTGTCTTATTGGCTTTACTGCCCTGCATGAGGTGATACCGATTAAAAACAAAAAAATCTAAATTATTTAAATGTGTGTTAAAAAAATCCACAATAATAATGCGACAATGCCCCACAGTTCTAACAAAGGGTTAAATATAATTCTATGAGATACATAGTTAGAATTGAGTTAGAATTTAAATAAACAAATCCAGACTCATGGAAAGATGTATTCACTACAGTGCAGGAAAATTAGTGCTATACACTCTTCCAAAAAATGTAAATTCTTTAAGACCGTAAATAGCCACTATCTCAATGAATCTTTATTAAAATTATTGTAGCTTATTATAATATTAATATCACTGTTATTAGCAATGAGCAAGTTAGAATAACTAATACCTTGGTTAATCTAGAAGAGTATCTTATTTATAGGATGAGAAGAGGTTATTGATTGATGTGAACTTAAAGCCAACATGTTATCTACAAAACTGCAGCAATAAGAATATTGAGGGTGTAGCACTTCTACAAATTTCTGTTTAGAATATTACATCCTCTCAGAGTGATGACAAGTGTTCATTGCTTTAGTTAATGAACTTGGATGCAGAATTAGGTGGGCCTCAGAGGTCACGGGGCGATGACTTAGTTGTAGCATCAACAGAAAGATTTAAAATCAAGGTTTCGAAAATCAGATTGAATTACATGCACATTTTGATATATATATATATATATATATATATATATATATATATATATATATATATGTATATAAAAACAGAGCATCTACTCATATAAGGGTATACACTAAAAATAATGTTTAAAGATATATATATATATATTAATTAATTCAATTAAAAAAGATATAACCTTAAGGTTCTATGACTATAATTTATTTCCCCAGAAAATATATTTTTCCTTGTTCATCAGGTCACATCTCTAGTTACTAGTTACATCTTTAGGTAACTAGAGATGTGACCTGATGAAGCAGGAAAAATATATTTTCTGTGGAAATAAATTATAGTCATGGAACCTTAAGGTTGTTGCTTTTTTTAATTTAATTAATTAATATTTGCTCTGCTGTTACATTGAACTCTCAGGATTACATCCTCTTTGGAATTATCCATACAGATTACCAAACCCTATATATAGTGTCATCCACAGACAGACTGTTTTGCTGTTTCACAGCTCTTCACTGTGGCCAGATGTCTGACTGCTTCAAGCTGGGATTGAAACCTGAGCGATTTGACATGTCAGATATCTTACCCCTAGTCCATTGTTGCACGGCAAAGAAGAAGGGAAATTTTAAAGTTTTTTTCTATATGAAATATGCCAGTAGCCCAGAGAACTCAATTCCTACTTGAAGAGTAATGATTATATATATATATAATGTGTGTATGTATGTATATATATATATATATATATATATATATATATATATATATGTAAATATATGCAGAGAGAGGGAGAGAGAGAGAGAGTGGGATGGAGAGTCAGTGTGGTGACTCTCAGTTTCACACTTCAATCTGATATTCAAATATTCAAATCAGTCACTTTGCAGGATTGTTTCCAAATCTGAAGATTACATTGAAGAATGAAACTGACAGTCAACATGAAGTATTGATTCCTATGTCCACACTATCTGTATCTGTAAATGCTCTATCTGTAATACATATATATATACAGGGTGTGGTGGATAAATTTCATGCAGGTGTGTTGCTTGTTTTTGATTTTGTCAACTGCACAGCATAGTAGAGTCAAGTGGGCACCATCTGTGAGAAAAAGTGTCCCATGATGCATTTCCTGTCTTTCAATTATCATGTGTATATATATATTGGAGGCATGGTGGAGTAATGGATAACGGCTTGGATTGAGGAATCGGAGAGGCGAGTTCGAATTCCACTCGAATCCATTACATTCACTTACGTGCTAATACCCTTGGGAAAGGTGTGAATCCTCTTCTTCTCCCTCCAACTATGGGTAAATAGCAGGACAGACTGGGTTCTATATCCTTGGATGGCAACTGGTCTAGGAGAAGGACAACTCTGAATTCAAAACCTGCGGAGGGTCGTTTGGGGAGCTTGTGGCATTTGCTGCACCAGGTCCCTGTATTCGACCCTCCAAAAAGTGTGGATGATCCTGCACAAAGCCTTCACCACTATAATCAAATCTCATGTGTCGGTGTCGGGCTTTCAGTTTCTAGGAACTGATCTGCCTGACCCTCATACGTCGAGTTCGATGGGAGAGTCGATCATATATATATATGTGTGTGTGTGTGTGTTTGATGGACATAGAAATCAACATTGGACAAACAGTAAGATATGTCAAAAGTCAGTTTTTTCCATGGCACCACTCTTTTAACTACCTTCACTCCTCAGCAACATTTATTGTTTTAAAAAGCAATGATTCGAATTGTAATAAAGCTTAAACATATGATAAAAGCAAATCTATATATTTATTTTGTTCTTGAGAATTTACAACAAATATATTAAACACTATTTGTTTATTAGATTAGTTGTTTACAAGAATAATTTAATATTTACAACATTCTAAAAACTAATGCAATTAAAACTAATTCAATGCAATATTCATCATTTATTAATTTATAAAGAAGGAAATATAAAAACAATTTTTATACATATACTAAATTATTAGAATGTGTTAACAGGCTATGAGGGAATCCTTATTTACCATTTTATAAAGTTTGAATCAATTGATAATTAACCAATAGTTTGTCAACCATTCCAATAAATAAAATAATAAAAAATAATTAGTGTTTTTTATTTTTGTTGTAAATTCTGAAGAACAAAGATGTATAAATTCAATTTCATATGTTTAGGTTTATTATTCCAATTCAAATCACTGCTTTTTAAAACGAACATTGCTGAAAAGCGTAAATTAATTGAGTAAAGTGCATTGACAAAGGAGATTTTGCTGTAAAATAAATATTTTTTCTTCATTAGGCTAGACTTATTGATGTACTTATGTATGTTGGAAAATACTTTCACATGACTGATGGTCATTTGAAGATTGTTTGATATATAAAAAACAAAAGGGTAATACAAGCAAATAAAAAAAAGCAAATTATGTAGCACTTATTTTGATTAACAGTGTTACTTAGAATGATTACTTTGCTACTTATATAAATGTAATGACAGATTTTTCATATTTACAGCATTCTAAGAAGTAATGCAATATTTATTATTTACCAATTTATAAAGAAATAAATGTGAAAACAATTATTATTCATAAATTTATAAACATTTACTAAATTATTAAAATATGTGAACCAACTATAAGAAAATCATTATTATTTATAATTTTATAAATGTTGAATCAATTGGCAATTAGCTGATGTTTTGCCAAACATTCCAATAAATCATATAATGAAGAAATAGTGTAAATAAACAATATAAATAAATAGTGTTTAATATTTTTGTTGTAAATTCTGAAGAACAAAGAAAATGTATAAATTCAATTTCATATGCTTAAGTTTTATTCCGATTCTGATCATAGCTTTTTAAAACAAACATTGCTGAAGACTGAAGGTAGTTAAAAAAGCAGTGTCATGGGAAAAAATGACTTTTGACAGTCAGCTTATTTTGGCCATGTTTATCCATGTTTGCCCAGCACAGCAACGTGACCGACTGTTTCATTAAACATGGCAATAAATTAGATCATGATGACTGGCAGTTTCATACTTTAAAAATGAACCTCAAACCATGTGATAATTGCTTCAGGTATAAAACTGCCAGTCATATCATATAGTGATGATTTCTATGTTCACTCTGTATATATCCGCTTACACTCAGTCAACAATATTTTATACACACTTCCTCTATAAATTTTAAATAATACACACACATATATATATATATATATATATATATATATATATATATATATATATAGGAATAAAGACAAAAGGAAAACTAATCTGTCAAAGTGTTTTGTCCTCTAAAGGACTTTATCAAGGCAAATATCACTTTGATAAGGTCCATGAGAGGATGAAATGAATTGGCTAAGGTAATTTTTCCTTTTGTCTTTATTCATATTGTCTTTTTACAGATATATTTTCAGTTATATCTGAAATTTTTCATATGTATATATATATATATATATATATATATATATATATATATATATATATATATATATATATATATGATTGTGTATTTGGGCAGCATTCCCGATTTTATACAGGTTTCACTAAAAAGTTTTTTTATTTCATTTTTCATGTGATCATATATGAAAATTGTCCAAATATTTTATATTTGACCATTTTCAGTTCTAGTTTTAGCCATTATCAAGGATGAATTTTAGTTTTAGTTTTAACTGAATCTATGGATTTTTTCATGTATGTCAATTTTGTTTTTTATTTTCAGCTAGAATAAAAATATAATCAACATAGTGGAAAAAACCTTGTTTTACATGTCCCACACAGAAAACAAGGTATTTAAAAAAGGCACTAAACTGAAAATATATGTCCACTATATAAAACCTTTGGATATTTTTTATATAAGATTACATGAAAAATTAATTAAAAAACTTAACCACAGTACCTTGTCAGTCATTTTTAATGAAACTTGCATATATATGGCCATTGGCATTATATGGAATCCATAGTTTTATAACACTTTTCTCCCCATCTATGTTTCACATAAAGATCTCATCCAAACAGCATACACATTTACATGATGGCTGATCCCTTGTCATCAAGTATGTTATGGCACAACAATAATCAAAACCCTTTTAATAGTGTTGTGATCAAAAAATGACTCACATCATTATATATATATATATATATATATATATATATATATATATATATATATATATATATATATATACATATATATATATATATATATATATATTTATATATTTATATTTATATATTTATATATATATATATATATATATATATATATATATATATATATATATATATATATATATATATAATGATGTGAGTCATTTTTTGATCACAACACTATTAAAAGGGTTTTGATTATTGTTGTGCCATAACATACTTGATGACAAGGGATCAGCCATCATGTAAATGTGTATGCTGTTTGGATGAGATCTTTATGTGAAACATAGATGGGGAGAAAAGTGTTATAAAACTATGGATTCCATATAATGCCAATGGCCATAGCTATTGTGATGCTGGAAAAGATGTAATTAATCAAGTAATTAAATTTAACTGCAATGAACAAAGAGAAGCAAGCAGGTTTTTAGGTGCAATAAATTATTACATCATCTCATTGTTGATATAAACATCAAAGCTAAGTGTTCTCCTTATAAGTAAAGAGAAAAACAATGCAAAACATTAAATGCTTAAAGACACTGTGCAGGAAAAGATTGAGAAAATTTCTGTGGCAATTTGTTCAGTCATGAAATAATAAAAATCCCTGTCCATAAAATCCCTTTTTCTTTCCCATCAAAAGCAGCCTGGGAACAACAGGAACCTGTCCCTGTTACTACTTATAGTTGATTATCCCACCTGAACAAGGGAAAATGACAACAGAAAAAAAATAATCAATTAAAAGAAATCCATTCAGCTAGCAATCAGAGCTTGAGATTTGGAACCAAATTTTCCCATCATATGATTGGTTTATGTGTTAATGTAGCTGGCTGGATGCAATTGGTTGTCATCAAAGGCTTTGGGGTGAGAACACAGCAAAATATGTAAAATTATATTTCATGTTTTTGCTATTTCACGTTTTTGGTGTTTGAATTTTGTGATGAATTACAATCATTAATTTAACAATTAAATAAACTCCTTGCAATTTCCCTGACTATAAAATACCTGTAGAAATTACCCTATTGTGTTATGAAATATTTGAGCTTAACAACTTCAAGAAAACATTGCAATAGCAATTATAAGTATGAATGCGGGTCATTACTTAAAATGAAAAGATTTAAAATTGACAAGTTTTTCCATTTCACAAGTAGACATTAAACACATGATAGTGTTATTTCCTTCACTAACTTCTCTATTTCTTTCTTTTTCTCTGAAACCAAACAGTGTCTCTGATATGTCTTTTCCCTTTTTCCTCTTGGTAAGAAAGGAATAATTCAATGGGCCAAAGGCTTCTACTGAATTACTATCTGGCGAGGCTGTGGGCTATTCACTTAAACTGAGGCTGTTGAAACTTTTTTTGTCAATGTGGGCAATATGCAGTCTTACAACATATGAGAGCATTGTCTTTCATGAATATATTCTTTTGCTTCACTCTTCATGACCTGTACCACTCAAAAAAAAAAAAACCATGTCCAAGCACTTACAATAATTCATTGCATTTACCTTGATACTGTTAATATATTTGAAGGAGTCTATAATTTTGCTGCCTACAATACTAGAGCAAAATTTACTCCGCCTTCCCTCTTTTGTCTTCTAAGTTATGTTGGTTGACTATTTTCATTAAATATCTAAATTTTAGTCTCGCCAACAACAGGTCCATCCAATATATTTGTACATACTTCACTAAAAATTACTGTTGATGAATCAGTTTTCATGTACTTCTTCCCCCAACTTAGACATTTGTCTTTATGATGTTTATAAAAATGTGATAATTTGGTTGCTTTCATGTATTTAGCCAATCATTTAAATATAAATCTTTTCTTTCAGTTTACATTTGCAACATCAGCTTTTTTAAATATTTTGTTGCTGGTCAATCCATTTTTTTGGCTTATTACCATTTTAATTTTTCTCAAACCCCTTTATCTAACATCTTTTTAAAGCCAGTTTCTTTGTATCTTACCAATATTAGTTATTCATGATTGGATTATGAAATACCAGAGGACTCGCAGTATGTTGATACATTATGAGGAGAGTTTTAGCTGACAGACAAGTCGATATCTGATCAGCATTGACTGAGTCACCAGAGAGTGGGTAGGAGGTCAAAAGACCTGAAACCCCTAATGATCCTTGGCTAAGAACATCACTGATGATGTGTGCCAAAGCATCAAACAGATGCATTTCATGAAAAGATTGTTCTCTTATCTCTTTTCAGCTTTTTTGTCATATTGTATCAAATTTTTTGTCTTATTATATTATGGCAATATAATGTATTCTCATCATTCAATAACTGTATATTATCCTGTTTCTCTTTCAAGATTATGTCTTTCTTACAATCCAGGGAAATCTTTGTCTATCTGAAATTTTAAAACGATTATCAGTAACTATAGCATTATATATATTTATTTACAATATGATGAACAAACCTACCTCAAGTTACATAATAAAATCTCACATCATTAAAATAAGTTCTTGTAAATATTTCTAACAAAAACAAATATTTCAAGTTGAAACTCACAGTGTATATTGTTCATATAAATATAAGTATGTCCTGAAAGTTTTACCTACATCTGTTACTTAAAACATTTTATTGTGAAAACATTAACTTGTATAATAAAATCTGGCATAGCGTATATAGATGGTGATGGTAAATGTAATATTAGCTGTTTCCTTGTAAGGAAATATTTGACATTCATTGACAAAGTAGCCAGTACTACTTCTGGTTAAAATTTATAAAATCTTTCACTTAAAACAATTTTTCAGAAAAATAGTTTTTCAAGTCCAGTAGCTATTATTTCTCTTTCCAGTATTAAGGGGGTGTTTCCTTATCTAACCTTTTATTTGAAGTAGTGTAGAATGTCAGCATCTTGATTATTTCATTATTTTCTCTTTGAGTTACATGCGATATCCATTTTAACTGTTGTTACTGTTGAAAGTCCTCAAGTGATATGGTTTCTCTTATTTGATACAGTTATTTGTGATAATGTAGTACCACTTGCCAATGTTTGAAGAAAGATGGTCATTGCCAAGATTTTCACACTTCACTCACTCAAAGACATTTTCAACCATTGTTAACACTTTCTTACTTGATTAAAAAACAAAAGAAAAATGGAAATAAAAAAGAACAAATAAAAAAATTTATTTTAAACAAGAACACAATGCATTTCCTGTGAGAATTAGATTTAAAACTTGTAGAAATCTATTTACATTTAAGTCTAAGAAAAAGTGTAGCATTTGGGAAGACTGCCTATCATTTGACTGACCTGTGTGTCATGGATTTTACAAGTACAAGACTGAATGCTTGGAGAGTGTTTTATTTAATTGCAAAATCAAAAATTTGAATCTTTTTGATGGGAAAACTTAGTCCTTTGTACACACATTTGTTGTGTAGAAGCCAAACACACTAATTAGGAAACAGACCTGAAAGTGTTGCTGCAACAAATCAATTTAATAACTGTAACATTTGTTAAAATCATTAACTCTAAAATAACATCAGATTTGCAGAGGACGCCTAGAGCAAGATAAGGTATTCAATCTGTATTATTCATGAACTCAAGAAAGAAATTTAAAAAAAAGACATATGTAATGACTGAGAGTGTTGCTGTATATTGTCAGCTCAGATAAAAGCCTAGATTTCAAATACAAACCCAATGCTAACTTCCAGGAAAGTGACTCGTTGCACCTACTCAGGATAACATTCTCAATTGACATGAAGTGGAAAGACAATATTGAATCCATTGCCACGTCAGCTGCAAAGAAAGTTGGTTCACTGTGTCATGCAAGACAATTTTTCTCTCGAGAATCTATCATACATAAGAGAAACCTAATATCCTGAAAAAATATATATAAGAAAATGGTCAAAGAACTTACCTAAGATAAATCTTTTGAATTTTGAAGTTCTCTTTTTCTTGACTCACTTGCTCTCGCTCTCTATCTATCGGATTTATATATATATTATTTATATATTATATATGTGCAGTACTTATTGGAAAGTGCTCAATATCAGTGATAAAGCTAACATACTTAGTTGTATGGATGTGAGTTTGTAACCCTGGGTTTCATGCTTTTGCAATCCTCAGACAAACTGTTTATACAACTAAGTGTGTGTGTGTGTGTATATATATATATATATATATATATATATATATATATATATATATATATATATATAATACACAAAGGTTTAAATAATTGCACATATATTTATCTATAAATTTATGCTATGTTACATATACATTTATAAGAAAAAAGATGAGAAATTAAATATGGTAGCAAGACTATTGAACCCATTGCTAGGTCAGCTGCTAAGAAAGGGTCATGCATGACAATTTTTCTTACCAGAATCTATCATAATGTTTCTCTCCAGAATCTATTTTACATATCTATAAGTCTACCATTCTACCATGCTTAGAATATTGCTGCCACTTATGGTCTGGTGCCCATGGTATTTACCTTGAGCACCTTGATAAAATCCAAAGAAGGATCAGCAATATTATTGGTCCTGATCTGGTCGCTTGGCTTTAGTCACTTTCCCACTGCTGTATGGTTGCCTCTCTATATCTTTTTGATAAATACTTTCATGGTAATTGTTCAGATGAGCTATTCACTATGGTACCTAGACTTTTTGAATTTAAGCACAGTACTAGACTGGCATTAAGATCTCATCAATTTACATTTCAGTTGGCTAGATGTAACTGTAAATTCTATGCTAACAATTTCTTTCTCACACTTTTCACTAGTGGAACTCCCTTCCGACTCCATGCTTGCCAGCCAACTTTAATCTGCAAAAAATTAAATGCAATGTCAATCGCTATCTACTGTCCTGATTATTCTTTTCTCTTCCCACTCCTTATTAATGTTTCTGTTCCTAATTCTTCCACATCTAGTAACGCTTAATGGCTTTTTTTGCCTTGCATGGTGTAAAAGTGATTAAAAAAACAATCCACTTGCAAATTTGCAACAACACAATCTCCCACTTGATTCTGTGTGATCTTCTATTTTATAATACTGAATTGAGTAAAGAGCAAATGAAAACTTATTTTAATTTACTGTAAATGCATTTCATCTTGCACTCATAAAATCAAAGATACCTAAATGGTATTAGCAACATAATTTATAAAATCAAATTTATTTCCTTATAATTTGAGTTTATGCAAGTTGTTTCAGGTAACAAGTTGGTTTCATTATCTGTCACGATGCATTTCTTGATCATTCAATATTCCTTGAATATATAATATCCTTTGATTACGATATACGACATACCTCATTCAATTTATTAAATTTCTAACATATCACAATAAAATCTCTTTCTATCTCTCTCAATTTCGACGTGATTCTGCCAATATCTATCCAGCTACTAATAAAAAGGGATCAATAATTCCATATTCTGATGTCTGATAGAGTTATGACATGAAATTTTCCCTTTGAATTGGAATGCTAAGTTTATGAAATTATGAGAGAAATCCTAGAGATATTGTAATATTTAGAATTCTCTGATATATATATATATATATATATATATATATATATATATATATATATATATATATATATGTATTTAGTTGGATTGATGTGAGTTTGTGACCCTGGATTTAACGCTGTTTGTGATCCTCAGACAAACTGATCAACTATCGTCGTTTTTATGGCAGTGGGAGGAAAAATTGTCGTTGGAACGCCACTCATACTTACACAAACATAAATACATGCACGTAAACTCATTGATGTACACTGACACACACACATGCACGCTCACTCACTGGAGCCCACACAAACATAAACATATGTGAACAGTGTGGGACTGGACATATAGGCACATCCATCTGTCATTGCATACATACAATCACATCAATCCAACTAAATATGTTAGCTCCATCACTGATATTGAGTGCTTTACAATAAGTACCATGCATAAATAATATATATAAAAATAATATATATATATATATATATATATATATATATATATATATATATATATATATATTTATATACATACACATTTTATATATATATATATATATATGCATATACATATATATATATGTATGTGTGTGTGTGTGTATATAAACACACACACACACATACATACATATATATATATATATATATATATATATAGTTTGACTAAGGTAAGTTTACCTTTTGTCTTTATTCATTTAGTGCTATTACAGATATTCTCTAACTGAAATTTTTACACAGAATGTTTGAATAAAAACCCTGTTATTTTAAAATGTGAGATTAATGTCAACAGTACTGTAATATTTGGACACTTTCTTGCAAACATGAATACACACACACATATATATATTAATATGAATACACACACACTCACACACATGTATGTGTGTATTCATGTTTGTAAGAAAGTGTCCAAATATTTTAGTGCTGTCGACATTAATTTCACTTTTTAAAATAACAGGGTTTCTATTCAAACATGTGTATCCAAGTTTTATTGAAGACGACTGACAATTTATTAAATTTTTCTTGCATTTGTATAAGTATTTTCTTTTCTGGACATAAAAACATTCCCATCCCTATAGATACATACATACATACATACATATATATATATATATATATATATATATATATATATATATATATATATATATATATATACATACATACATACATACATACATATATATATATATATATATATATATATATATATATATATATATACATACATACATACATATATATATATATATATATATATATATATATATATATATATATATATATATATATGTATATATATATATGTTTCATTAATGACAACTGACAAGATTTTATTTTAAGTTTTTTATTTAATTTTTCTTGTGTTCAAACAAGTGTTTTCATTTCTGGAGACAGAGTATGTAGAAACTGTCCAAATGTTCTGTAATTCCAAGCACTTTTGGCTATACTTTTAGCCATTATCAAGGATGATTTTATTTTTTCTTTTAAACTGGATGTATTGGTTGTGTGTATGTATCTAGAGTTATAAGGATGTTTTATTTTCCAAACAGGTTTAGCACACTGTGGCCGTGTTTGTAGTTAATATTATTGAGTGTTGGTTTTTCTTTTTTATTATTAGGGTTTCCATTATCCTTAATCTTTCTTTACATGTGGATAAGGTTATTATGCTTGTATTTTCTACTAGTATGTGTCGGATGGAGTCTGGTAAGTTTATGTGTGTGCTTAAATGGGTTCTGATGGAGCTGTGTTTGCATATGTGTAACGTAAGTTGTTTGAAAAGGCATATAGTAGTGTAACCGTTGTAATTATTTATGAGTTTGGTTTGATCAGGAACACAGTTCCTTAAGGGTCATGAATAATGTTCATTTGGATAGTCTCTACACACTCTGTATCCAGAAAAGAAAATACTTGTATGAATGCAAGAAAAATTGAATAAAAAGCTTAATTGCAGTATCTTGTCAGTTGTCTTCAATATAACTTGTTTAAAAGGGGGATTGCTGCCTACATTATAAATTGTAGGTGTCGAGTAAGTATTATACCAGTATTATTGATATGCTTGTATAATCAATAAAATACATTTTGTGTGCGCATTTTGTTTTTCATTATTATATACTTACTTTTACATCCCCTATATATATAGCAGGTGTAAAAGCAAAATTGTCCAAATTGTGTGACAACAAAATTTTCCAATTGTTAGATTAAGCTTTGTATCTTAGAAATGATTAAAGATATCTTAAATATTCTGGAATTTTCTGAGGTTTTTATAACCCTACTGGACTCTACATTGAGCAATAAGAATGTATAACTACTCTCCAAGCTTAACAGAAGAATTGTGATGAATCGATCATAAATGAAAATGACATGTTCATCATTAATTAATCATAGCTAAGGATCAGAAGCTCATGAAGGATGAAATAAAGTTCAAATATATATATATATATATATATATATATATTATTCCAGGATCATTTTCCAACTTATTCAACTTAACCTCTAACTTTCTGTCCTGGAGTAACAAGGTGCCACACATGTTTCATGTATGATTTGATTTTCAAGTCTTTTTCACTGCTCTTTGGGCTGTTATAGCTGAAACTCCTCTCTAACCTGCCAAACATTTTACGGATTGAGTTGGATCTTTTCTAATTATCTCTTTAGCTCTAAGTTGAAACGATTCCTGTTGTTACCTCCTGATCCACTTTTCCTCTCTACTGTTCCCTCTTTTTTAAACTTATTCACCATTCTCTTGATGGTTCTTGAATGGACTTTGAAGATGGAAGCCAGAGTATAAATGTTGGCACCATTAGTGAAGGTTCGAATGATCTTTTTCCTCTCACAATTGCTCAGTTGGGAAGATATAGTGGGGCTGACCCAAAACCATTTTAACCTGTCCTCTTTCTAGGTGAATAACTCAAAGGATTTTTCAGTGATTCTTACAAAAAATGGTGTCAAGATGTCTTATCTGAAAACCTGGAAAAAATAAACTCAATTAATTTAGTGGTTTTTTAGATATTAAACATTTTGTGGGATGGACAATTATTCAATGCTGTTACATGTTTTGGACAATTTTGGTGTTACACCCAGTACACACATGCACACACATACACACACACATGCATGCATATATATATATATATATATATATATATATATATATATATATATTTCTTGCCAAAAGACCTAATACCTTAAACAAGAAAGGTGTTGAGGTATAGACCTTTGGTTCATCCAGTTGTTGTAAAGGCACAAATGGGCAATTGCTTCAAGTACACTTTGTAGAGTAGACCAAGAGATTTGCCATAGCCTACCAGCTTCATTGCTTCCCAGACTTTTGACTCTGTGATGCAAGGCAGAGAAAGTCAGCCAAATAGGTCTCAAACTGAGCAATGCTCAGACTGGGCTCCCTGGTGAAAAGATCCTGAAAGTAGTCATGGAAAACCTCACATATGCTGGCATTTGTAGACACAGTTTGATTATCTGTCAATGTGACATGTCCTCTGCACACAATTCAGTAGCCATATTCATTGCCTCGGAAGATATTCTTTTTAACTCAGCCCCAACTACCAGAACTTGATCCTTCTTGATAAGCAAGAAGGCCAACTCAGCCTAGCTAAGGTTATGTTTCCATTGTCATGAGATTTGAGAAGAGATCACACATAGAAGAAGAAGAATTCTATCCTTGCTACAACATCTTTAAACAAGGCATATGTACATTATTTATTTTAACACATCTTCTTCTTCTCATATGACTCCTGAACTTATCCAAAAATTATCCAGGTCAGTGCAGTAATCTAAAACTTCAGAGAAAGATAGAGCATTTTTTTAAACTTCATATTTTAAAGATTTAAAAAATTTTGATGCATTTTCATTAATAAAATTACTCCAAGAAATTATCTATATGTTAACAGAATAGACTCTATTGATCTACCTGCTTATGTAAGGTGTGTCTTATCCTACAAAAGAAAAAAATGAAATAAAGTTTTGCCCACTTCAAAGGGCTAAAGAAAATGGCGACTTACATCATCAAAACAAGTGACAGTATGTTTTATGTGTTATCTGCCAGCAGAAAAAGGAAGGCTCATGTAATTTCTCACTTTATATAGAGAACATCATGCCAATTTTCTGTTCCAACTCAACCAATCATTGACTTTCTGACTTACATATATGACAAGTTCTTTTTTGTCTGTTCGCTGTGGTGTGTGAAGGACAGTTTTGTGGTTTTTGATGAGCAAACTTTTATTTTTGCCTCTTCAAGAATTCTTCAGCTACAGTTTAAAGGAGTAATAAACTCAAGATAGTAAATCTTATGTCTTTTTTGTTTTCATCAACTCCCCTTTTTTCCTTTCAACCTATTTTTTTTTCATTTTCCTTTAGCTTTCTTTCTCTATATTTTCTCCTTCTCACCTTCTTTCCTCTTCCTCTTCTCCTTTGCACTTTGCAATTCTATTGCATGTGGAAATCAACAGACAGGCAGTTGGTTGTATATTTGTGTATAACAGTTTACACAGAGTGCCCAGACATTAAATTGATCCTAGATAGAAGTTCCAGGAAGCAAAACAATGTCACAAAATGAAAACATGAACAAATAATATTTGAATTATATATATATATATATATATATATATATATATATATATATATATATATATATATGTATATATATATAATATAATATTATAAATTAACTGATTTAAAATATGTTTTTTTCGCTAAATCAGTTAATTTATAATATTAATGCTCTGTAAATTTACATTGAGCACTATTGTGTAAAAATAAAAATATCTATAAGAACACCGGATTATATATCTTACTGTTCTTTCTTTTTATTTATATATATATATATATATATATATATATATATATATATATATCTATATATATATATATATTAATATATTTTATTGTTATATGTTATTTATATAGATACAAATATTTAAGCAAATGCTCTGTTAATTAAAATAATTGTCGCATTTAGTACATTTCATAATATATCTATATCTATATCAATATAATATATATATATATATATATATATATATATATATATAATGTGTGTGTGTGTGTGCAAAAATTATATATAAATCAAATATATCTGTAAAAAGACAATATGAATAGAGACAAAATGAAATACACAGACATAAGTTCAAACATAATTTTGATCACAAGAATGCTACTCTTATTAAAAGAGAAAATAACTTGTAAGAAAAATTCTTGAGAGTGCAACTATCAATTCTTGCCAAAATGTTAATTACACCCTGGATTTTTTTAAAAATATCTCCTTTCTTAAAGGAAATCCTACATTAATAAGCAACAAACATGACCAAAGAATTTTTAAAATTAAAAGAAAACAGTTAACTGAAGATCTTCTATTATTTAAACTAAATAAATACATAAATAATTTATTAAATTAAAATGAAATAATAAAAAATAATTACATTAAAATTAAAAAATAAATAAATACATATAAACAAATAAGAAAATAAAATTCAACAACAACAATAGCAACATTTAGTCACATTTGTTTATTAGGCATTAAATTTCATAAATTTGGCATTGTCTTTCACAGTTAGCTTTAAGAATATTTTAAAGCATTCTTAAATTTAAAATGTTTTAAAACTTGGCAATATTTGTATTGCAAAATAAAAACCTTACGTCTACCTTGCTAAAGTCTCTTAGGGGAAAAATTTTCCTTTTGTCTTCATATATATATATATATATATATATGATAAACATGAAAATGATAAACAAAAACTTCAAATTCTCAAGGCCCTCTATATCAAAATCAGCCAACCAACACTCAACAAAATTTATTACGAGTCGAGTAGCATCATGTTAACGAGCATATAACAAACATTTAATGCCATTTTGCATGCTACCAATTTCCAGTCAGCTCCCTTATATTGGGACACTTGTTTTGCAAAAAATTCCATAGCTACCACAGATAAATTTAAAATTTTAAAATAATTATAACAGAGCGCATTCACATGTGTTTTTAAAAATCATCAACACAACGAAATACAGATTTTATCACAATTACAATAAGTTTGTCCTTGTAATTTACCTCTAAAGATAATCTTGGAGGAGATCAAAAGTATTTGGGTAGGAAAAAACTACAGCGCCTTCCCTGATGAATTTCATTTTAACATCAAGAATCTGATTAGAAAACTGGGAAAGATCAGCATAAAAATAAATGGACATAATATGTCTATATTATTTAATGAAACATGTTTGAATGAAGATATGCTACCTAAACATATATATATATATATATATGTGCGTGTGTGTGTGTGTGTGTAGTTAGATTGAATAGGTTGTTAATGAAATTCGAGGAAGAAAAAGACAGGAAAATCATAAAAATGTTATCAATAGGATTAATAATATTTATTTTATATTAGTAGGTCTTTTGACTAAACAAAAGGATGAAGAGAAAGATTTTAAAGATGGAATTTTCATTTGTCCTGTATTGACTAGACAAGAAATAAACAATTAATTGGGACTCTCTTTTCTGGGGAATTGTTGTTTTTGTGGGATTTTTTCCCCATGTGTTGCATTACTGTAAGAAATTTGATAGTTTGGGTCTAGTAGTTTGTCTTGATTAGGGGCGTGGAGGGCTTGTAAAAGGCTGTCTTTGAAAGCTGTATTCTATGAGTGAGCCAAAATCCCTAAAATTCTTTATATATATATATATATATATATAACTTAAAAAATCAGGAGGTCAGTTGAATCTGCTACCTTATATATATATATATATATATATATATATATATATATATATATATATATATATATATATATATATTATAATTATATATTTTTTTAAATAAAAAAATTATATATATATATGCTCTACTTTGTATTAAGTACTGTTTTTTTAAAAATAAAAATAATTGCTAAAGAACTCTGGATTATAAATCTCACTGTTCTTTCCTATTATTTGAATATATATCTCTATATCTCTCTCTCTCTCTCTCTCTCTCTATATATATATATATATATATATATATATATATATATATATGAATGAAAAGAGGGTGAGATATATAGAGAGAGGGAGAGAAAGAGAATATTATTATACTATTTTTAATTTCTTTTTTACTTAATATAAAACAGTTATTGATCATTGAACATTTATTTAAATCAAAATACAATTAGAATAAAAAAAAATATCACATCTGCAAACATACAATGTCTGGTGTATTTGTGCTTGGATCAAAAAATACCTTCCGAATAAATATAGCATGACTGTCAACTAAAGTCACACATTCAAGGTTATTCTAATAAAAATAAAACCATTAAAAATAAAATCATATAACATTGGCATTGAATCTCACTGAGGTGGAATTGATCTTGTCAGATACCTTGAGCAAAATGATCAACCCACCAGTAGACATTGATTTTTTAAAAATTTTCTCTTCACTTCTTAAGGCAGGATGACTGATGAATGCGGAAAGAAGGAACTTTGAAGAGGATTTGTTGAGAAGTGTTGTCCTGATAGTGTGGAATTGATTTAAAATGGTTATTTGTTAATCTTTTGATGACATTTTTGGATATTGCAAATGTCATATGCAAAAGATCATGATGATGTTTTGCATGAGTAAATTGTAAGCTTGGCTAATTAGAGTAAAAGAGAGAGAGAGAGATAAGAGAGAGAGAGAGAAAGCTAAGAGAGAGAGAAAGAGCAAGAAAGAGAAAGATAAGTGAGAGTGATAGAGAGATTGATAAGAAAGAGAGAAAAATGAGAGAGGGAAAGATAAGAGAGAAAGATAAAGAAAAAGATAAGTGAGAGAAAGAGAGAGAAAGAAAGATACGAGTAAATTGTATGCTTAGTTAATTAGAGTAAAAGAGAGTGAGAAAGATAAGTGAGAGAGAGAAAGATAAGAGAGAGCAAAATAAGAGAGAGAGAAAGATAAGAGAGAGTAATAGAGAGATTGATAAGAAAGAGAGAAAAATGAGAGAGGGAAAGATAAGAGAGTAAGAGAAAGAAAAAGATAAGTGAGAGAAAGAGAGAGAGAAAGATAAGAGAGGGTGCAAGAGAGAAAGATAAGTGAGAGAGAAAGATAAGAGAGAGAGAGACAGAAAGATAAATGAGGGAAAGATATGAGAGAATGATAAGAGAGCAAGAGAGAGAAAGATAAGAGAGAGAGAGAGAAAAATAAGTGAGAGCAAGAGAGAGAAAAATAAGTAAGAGAAAGATAAGAGAGAGTGAGAGAGAGGAAGATAAGAGAAAATAGACAAGAGTGACAGGGAAAGATGAAGAGTGAAAGATAAGAGAGAGCGAAGGAGAGAAAGACAAGAAAGAGAAAGATAAGAGAGAGAGAGAGAGAAGTGAAGCAACGTCAAATTAATAGATTGAAAGGGAATGATAGAGATATATAGATTGAAATAAATAAACATAAACTTAGATAGACAGATAGATATGAATACACTGAGATAGATAGATAGATAGATAGATAGATAGATTAGTTAAATGTCCACTTACTTAAATGTCTCTGAATTCTGAAGAGAATATCCACTCTTCGGGAGACTTGTTTTCCTTTGATTTCATTTCAAGTTTCTTAGTGAGTTGATATTTTTCATGAAACTCAGAGTGCTGACAAGATAAGTGAACATTTAAGTGTTTTTCTTACTTGTTGCTTTATCTCATATCCAAGAATTTAATTTCTTCTTTGCTGATCACTTTCTTTATGATGATGGCATTGTTGATTAAGTAGACCATTACTTGCATGGAAGAACCAGTGGCATTGACTGCATGGTAAAGGTCAGGGTTCATTTAGTTAAGCCTTTCTCCTTTGTCATCCTACATCTTCCTTTTCTCTTCTGGTAGCTTCAGGATTTGTGGCTAGTTTTATTTTTCTCGCCAGCATCTATCTTACATATTTATAAGTATATTTTGAATTGGACAGAGTCCGACAATTTATTTAAAGACATTTATGATATGTTTAACGTTCTTTTTATAGATACAAGTATTTAAGCAAATGCTCTGTTTACAATAAACAGTATTAAATAACATTTACCGGCCTGAAAATTTCTTGGACATTCAGGCCGGTAAATGTTATTTAATACTGTTTATTATAAACAGAGCATTTGCTTAAATACTTGTATCTATAAAAAGAACGTTAAACATATCATAAATGTCTTTAAATATTTATAAGTCTATCATTCATCCTTGCTTTGAATATTGCTGCCACATCTGGTGTTTCTGTTATATGTTTAGAGATTCTTGGTAAAATCCAAAGAAGACTCAGCAATGTCATTGGTCCTTACCTGGCTTTCGGCTTCAATCACTTTTCCACCTCATAATGCCGTTTCCCTGTGCTTTTTCTACAAATACTTTCATGGTAATTGTTCTGATGAACTTTCCACTATGGTACCTAGACTTTATGAATTTAAGTGCAGTACTAGATTAGTGCTAAGGTCTCATCATTTTACTACTGAAAATGGTTAGATGTAACTGTAAGTTGGTACAGTCTTAGGCTTGTGTTTCATATGATTTAGGCTTAAGTCCAGTTGCTTTCAGTGTTGTTTTGAGTTGGTCCTTGTATCTTCAAAGAGAGCAACCCCATGGTCTATTCTCTGAAGTGAGCTTGCTGAATAAGACTGGATTTTTCTATTCTTCTTACATGTCCTGGCCACTGATTAGTGATGCTTTGACTGTTGGCTCTTTCCAGGACTTTGTTGTTGGCCATATAGTATTCCCATTTGATTTTCAAGATTGAATGAAGATTTTACTGGTGAAAGTGTTCTAATTTATTTCTGTGACAATATAGAGTCCAGGTTCCACAGCCAAATTTGAAATGGCAACAGCATTATAAACCATAATTTTTGTTGTTAAGTTCAGATCTTTGTTGTTGAAGATGCATTTGATTAGCTTTCCAAACTGAGTCATAACATTATTCTATTTACTCTTTTTTACTATTGGTCTGAATAATCAATTTCTTCCTGTTGTTAATCTTTCATGCAAACACAACAATCAATGGCTTTCGAATAGATCCATCTACGCAATTTCACTCAGTCTTGGGTCAACCTGTTCTATGGTTTTCAGATACTTTCTGAAATGACAAAATAGACCATAGTGAGATTCAAACCTGGGCTTCATGATCAGAAAATGATTGTTCTAACCTCTTGGGCACAAGCCCATATATGTTATTAAATGGATAGATAGATATTGTTTGAGATAGA
The DNA here is from genome assembly GCA_964036315.1 of Acanthosepion esculentum. Lineage (NCBI taxonomy): Eukaryota > Metazoa > Mollusca > Cephalopoda > Sepiida > Sepiidae > Acanthosepion > Acanthosepion esculentum. The sequence continues at coordinate 61,143,798 of OZ038496.1, read as the reverse complement.
GAGGATTGAATTGAAATAAATAGATAGATAACATAATTTTATATAAATATTTTAATTTTCTACATAATTTACTTCCTTGTTAACCCAATTAATTCAGTGATAAATATTAATTACCATATATACTTGCTTATCACATGACTTTTGAAGACCTAATTTTGAAGCTAATTTTAAGGTGGTCACATAATACATGAGATATAAAATTAGCATATGTACTGCTGGCCATAGCTAGGCCAATGACCAAACTATATATCCATTTACTGTAGTCAAATTAGCTTCAAAATTAGGTTATCAAAGGTTACATCATACATGAGTATACATGGAAAAATTATACTGTAAATAATTATACTTTAAACCATTATACAGTAAAAAATTTAGATCAAAATCCAGCTAACTATCTATCTATCTATCTATCTATCTATATATATATATATATATATATATATATATATATATATTTTTCAGGTTTTTCATTATCAATCTATCTATTTATCTATTTATCTCAATTAGTAATATAGTAATTATATATAAGTGAACAGATTTATTTTACTACATAATTTATTTATTTATTATATATATATTATTGTAAATGTTATATTTAGTGGGTAAATGTGTTTGAGCAAACATTACTGTTTTTAAACAGCAAAATTTATGTCTATCAGCCAGGAGATCAAAAGTCTTAAGATAACTCTTAAGATAAGTCTTGTCTTAAAGTCTTAAGATAGCTCTTAAGAGGTATCTTAAGACTTTAAGTCTTGTCTTAAAGTATGCCTTCTGACTGGAATTGTACCTGTATGGAATAAAAGTTCAATTCTGATCAGGAAGCATATTTTCTTTCTTTACTTATATATTGTTTATAGTAATAAGAAATGCCTGTTTAAAAAATCCATTAATTGCTTATAAATTACTATATATATATATATATATATATATATATATATATATATATATATATATATATATATATATATATAATAAACATATATAAATATAGTTTTAAAGTATGCTATATTTATGGGTTAAAGTGCTCAATATCAGGGGTAAAGTGGACATTGACACCCAGCAGTGACAATCTGTTTCAGGCTTAAGTGCCTTCTTCAAGCCATGTGTGTTGTGTTTTGGTTCGACTATTTTTATATGCTTGTCAATGATGCATTATGGGTAGAAAATTATTTGAACAATACATTAGAAATTAAATCAACTTTTTCTTGGCAAGGAATTTGACCAATGATTTTGCTGCCTGACACTACCCATCCTTTTATTGCAAGGCAGCAAAGAGTAATGGAGTTGGGACGGGAAGTCTTTTCACATGTGGTATATATGTTAGACTTGTCACCTTGAGACCATCATTGCTTTTTACAGAAGTTCTGCAATGTTGGATATAGTGGTCAAAGTACAACATTCCTCTGAAAAAATGAATTGTCATTTCTCTGAGCCAATGTAAATCTATAAGGCAAATTCCTAGTACTCCTTTATCGGATTTTGATTGACAATGTAACAGTACTCTGACATTTCAACTGTAAAAAAAATATTAAAAATTTTTGAAGGTCTTTACAACAACAGAAAGCAACATGCTATCAAATAAAAATGTCTTTGAACTATCAGATAATTTTTGCCATGTGTTGTTAAAATCCAATCCACAGTCATTTGAATCCATGTTCATTTCAAACTTTGGACCATTGACAACATAAATGCTTCATTCTTATCTTTTTTCCTTGAAAATGACCAATGATGGTAGAATGTACTTGGACATAGCACATAATTTTGGCAAGTTTCTTAACAATTTTCCACATGATATCAGATAACTTATTCAACACCAGGAAAATGCCCTGAAAGAAGTCACTGTTATGGATGAGATGTATAATATGTGATTTTTTTTTCTATCTTGTCATTCAATTATGTGTGTGTGTGTGTGTGTGTGTGTGTGTGTGTGTGCACGTATTCATTTCAAAATTTGCTGTATTAATAGGGAAAGAGTGTTTAATATTGGAGAGAGAGAGAGGACAGAAAGAGAGTGCTTATAGATATAGACAGTGTGGACATAGGAATCAACAATGCATGGTGACTATCAATACAATCTTCAAATCAAATCTCAGTCTGAAGATGTCACTGAATTATGAAACTGAGAGTCTCACTGCAATAATAAAACTGCTAATGAAAAATTAGCTTTTTGCTTCAATGGGTCTTGTCTGATAAGTCAATAAATCAGGTTTATCTGTTAAATATGCCTGTCTGCTGCCTTTTTAAAAAAATATTCTCATCATCTCAGTTTAAATAAAAGAACCATTTTTATATTGGCAAGTCTTGAAATTGCTAAATGCATGTTTGTACTTTTTTTCTACTTTTAGTTTAAGCATGTTGGCTATCAGTAAGCAACGGTGAATCACTTTGCAAGTGTTATTCATTAAACATTTGATTTAATTATATTTGCATTTTTTTACTCTGTGCAATGGTTAAAATCGTTGTTTCAAACATGCACTCAAATGTACAAATCACATTACTGCATGTAACTGTGTACAGTTTTGTTGGTTGGTTGATTTTGTTTAGCGAGTCATTTATTGTCCAAAATTTAAATATTTTGAACACAAATTTATAGCTTCAACTAAATATATTTTGAGTGAAATTGCATGCCTTCAACTGCAAATAAAATGTATTGTTGGTCATTTTACTATAAAATGTATTTTTGGTAATTCTACTATAAAATGTATTGCTGATCATTTTGCTTTAAAGTGTATTGCTATGTTAATTCCTTCAAACCATATATATCTATCTATCTATGTTAATTCCTTCATGCCATATCTATCTATCCATCTATTTATCTGTCTTTCTCTGTTTCTCTCTCTCTGTTTCTCTCTCACTCTCTCTATCTATATTAATTCCTTTATACTATAAATCAATCCTACCCAAGTACCTGGATTTGCAAGTTGTGAATAATACATTTAATCTTCACTTTGAAGCTACATATGTCCCAATATCAACTAATTATGGTTCTCTTTGTCTATACTGTTGGCTCCTCCTTCCCATTCTACAATCCTTTCATTTTGTTTAAAGAGGGGAAATGATGCAATGTATAGCTATGTAGAGAGATTTAGGGGGTCACATGATACAGATGACATGATTGTGAAAATTCTCAGCTTGTCACTTTTAGGTTACATGGGCCATGTGCAAAGAAGCAAAGTCCTGCTGGAATGTGTACAACATCCCCTTGGCTACTCTTCTCTTTCATCCAGGACTTGACCACTGTGTCCAGAACTTTGATGTAGCCAATGAAATTGATCCCAAGATCCTGGGGTAAAAGTATAGTAGCATGACAATACCAACGAACATCACAGATAATTGGTGTAAATCACCTTGGGTACTGTGATGAGATCCACACATAGACACCTGCCATTCTTTCTGTTCATCTCCTGGTCCTGGTCAAAGTTTTTGCATGGGAAAAAGACAAAGTATGCTGGGCTCCTCAGTGTGCTTGTCCCTATACAGCAAACACTTTCATTGGCTCTCATGGTTCACCAAGGTCTTGTTAGGGCATGAACATCTCATATAACATTTGCACTTGATATCCTTGCAGGCTGTACATTTGATAGTTAACTCTACCACCTTGAGCTGTTTGACAATGACTCTTATTAACTTGCTTGGACTGTAGTTGATGATGCTCTCAATCTTATGATTTCTGACCACTTAAAAGTTTTCCTTCTTTGTCCCATTGATGACACATTTCTGCCAGAAACCTTTGGTTTGTTTTTGACCTTGAACTTGAAGGACCTCTCTACTTTCAAGAAGTTGGCTATCTCTGAATTAATGTGAAGTTGGCTATCTCTGAATTAATGTGAAGTTGGCTATCTCTGAATTAATGTGGTTGGTGGCTAGTGCCTTAAAAATAGTAAGCTTTTTTATTTCTTGTGCCAGACTGAAAGCTTCCATATTAATGCCCTCAATATACCTGAAAGAAAAATTGTAATGGTAAAATTTAGTGCATTTTATATAATATTACACTAGGTAGTTTTTCATTTCTGGTTTGCTAAAAGTATGTTCACAGATACTTGGAACACACTATTTACTACAAAGTTGAAAAAGTTTTCATGTGATGCATTTTGTCCTTTAAGGTGTCATCGGTTCATTTTGTATAGCAGCATATTAACCTCTATGGATTATTTCATTGGTTTCCAAATGGTGCAGCATGCCTCATAGGTGCAGCAGAAGAGGGTAGCAAATGAGGCAGAATGATTGAAAGACAATCAAAGATTTAGAAACAGTTTCGAAAAATTCATATGCCAAAAATAAATATTTCAAAATGTAAAATATTATTATACATTACTTGTAATTGCATGCATGAACTTCAGTATAGATAGTTATAAATAACTATTGACCAGTTTTATCATTGTGTTATTTTTACATTATATCAAGTCTTAAGAATATAGTAACTAGGCTTTGCAAATTTGAGAAGAGATTTATCAATGATAATGTTCTGACTTTAACTCTTTCTCTGTTTTTATTTTTAAATGTACATTTTATCACATAAAATTTGATAAGGTGCAAGCAACTTTTAATTCTGAAAATGTGGCTCAGAGAAAAAAAGTTTGGGAACCACTAGGTTTTATTTAATGTCAAAATCTAAATATTAATACTAAATGTTAATTTTATTTAATGTCAAAATCTAAATATTTTGAACACAATTTTATGGCTTCAACTACAGAAAAATTGTTGATCATTTTGCTATAAAATGTATTGTTGGTAATTTTAGTAAAAATGTATTGTTAATTTTACCAAAAATATGTATTTTTAATATTTTTTACGTAAAAATGTATTGCTAGTATTTTTACCATAAAAATGTATTTTTTATACTTTCATAGTGTTTTGTTTGAGGTTCACTATTGGTTCATAGTTGGGACCCAAACTGGTGCTACCACTCCGGGTCAGTGTGGACCTGGGAACAACAGCAATTAAGAGGTGGTTTCATGCTCCTCAAAACCTCTAATCAACCAATCAGAGGCCTTACTGCTGGACTTTATTGGGTTTAAGTGATGTTTACATTGATGTCACTATATATGTGCATGAAGGAGAGGGTATACTAAGAATTAAACCTTATTTTTAATATATGATTATGGTATATAGTCTAGCTGATTTCATTTTGCATTATTTGCTTTAGTTTATATTTTTATCACTTTTGTTATTAAATTCTTAGCATCCTTTCACCTTCATGTGAATGTGTTGTTGCATAAATATTGTTATAATTTTTCCTATAATTGTTCTTGATAAAAATTATATATCACTTTCATATGTATTTTTATGCATAATACTTTCCCATATTTACATAAAAAAACGTGATTATAGACAATTATTATTAATACTATGAATGTAACTTGTCCAAACATCTGCTATACTAATGTATAGCAGATGTTTGGACAAGTTACATTCTTTAGTTTCACCAACTAAGACCTTCACAGCTTGAAACCAACATGCCATGTTCACAGGGTCAAATCATCACCATTCCAATTGTATTCCATTAGTAAGGAGGAAGTTCCACTCAGACAGATTCTTCTCTAGAACTGTTATTTTGTAGAACAAACCCCCAAGTGGGTGCTTTCCTGACAGCTACAAATTTTGTCTCTTCAATCTAGGGTCAGCCGATATCTATCACACATTTCCTTATAATATACACACTTTTAATTCTTCCTTGCTCCTTTACAACAATCTCACACAACAACTATCTATCTTGAGTGGCTCCTGGGATTTGTATTGGGTGAACTAATGTAAAAAGAAATAAATAATTGCTGCTCATTTCTGAGTATCCCTGTCTGCTCAGGTTGTTAGCTAATCTCTGCTCAGGCACACGTGTGTTTATTTGGCATCCATAGAGCCAACCTGTGGTTTATACTGCAGCTATATTAAGCACACCTTAGCTACAGTTTCTGGAAGAGAAAGCATAATTTGACATGATCAATAGTTGACCCAGGCTGGTATGTTCAAACCCCTGGTCATGGGGACTTCTAACTTTGTGCTAGAACAATCATTAACTGCTTCTGAATAGTTTTGTTTACCCAATTTCACTCACAAGACTTGGCTCAACTTGTGATATAGTTTTCAGATACTTCCAAATGGTGCTACACACTGAGATCAGCTTCCCAGAAGAATATTATAAAGAAGTCATCTCTGTGGTGGGATTTGAACTTTTGTCTTGTGGTTAGAATGCTAGTATTCTAACCATTTGGCCACATGCCTATAATAAGATAATATATATTATAAAATAAATTTATATCATGACTAATATAATAATATCACAAAGTATCTAAAATTTGGGCAGACAAAGCAAAATGATTTGTTGCATTGTACTACTTAGAAATCCATTTGTATAGAACATGAAAAGCCAGAGCAAACAAAGCCAACATCATTTACTTTTGATGCTTTGTATTATGAAATACATCATCAGACAAATCTGCCATCTTTATCTGTCTATAAAGGAAAGAAAGCAATAAGGGAGATAACATAAGAGTGTTTAACTTAATGATCACAGACTTTTGCTTACATTCATAAAATCTGAACTTGACGCTTGTTATAATTGGATAAATAATACTACTAATATTAACAGGCATAGAATTTTTGTGAACTGTTAAATTTTCAAAGAGATTTCTTGGTCAGAATAGGGTTTTAAAGATGGTAAGCTTAAGAAAGCAATATAATAAAATTATAAGAAAGATGTACAGAAAATTTACATAATATTCCTTCAACACATTTCTTCTTCTGTGATAATTGCCAGCTGAAATGGTAGGCTTTTATCAGCAATATTTCTTTATATAACTCTTAATAAATTTTACCTTTTTGTTATTTCTTTCAAAGCCTGTTCTACTATCCATTTGCTCAAGCTCATCAAGTATGTTACATGGTACTTTCCTCTGTCCCTCAATCTGTCCTGTGAGTATCAGGTTTTCCAAGCCCTCCTTCCTCATTAAACAATATTTCGATGCGTCTTATGCAATGATGGTATGCAAACATGGAGAAACATTGACAATTCTAGTAGTAGTTAAAAGAAATGCTCTTAAAAGAATGCATCAGAGAGGCTGGCCAATTTAACACAGACACACAGATACATATATATATATATATATATATATATATATATGGTGAAATAATTTATTATATGGAACCTTAAAGTGGTCTGTTTTTATTTAAATTATTAGCTCTGATTTACATTGAGCTCTCTGGATTTATCCCCCTTGGGTCTACCCATACGGATTACCTAGTTTTTCGTAAACTATATATATATATATATATATATATATATATATATATATATATATATATATATATGCATGCATGTGGCCAAATGGTTAGAACACTCGCTTTCTGACCCAGGTTCAAATCTCACCATGGTTGATTTATCAGGAACATGACTTCTTGATGTTATCAGTCTGGAGGAGGTGATCTCAGAGTGTGGCACTTTTGGAAGGCCAGAAAACAATACCACAGGTTGACTCAAGCCACGTGAGTGAAATTGGGCAGACTGAACACTTTGGGATGCATTGATTGTTGTGCTAGCATGATGTCAAAAGTCATCATGACTGAGGGTTTGAGTGTGCTGACCTTGTTCAGACTGTTGATCATGCTAGATAATGTCCTCTCTCCCAGAAAATGTAAGGTCCACTCAGTATAGTTGCAAAATAAACCACAGGTGGGTGTTGAACAAACACAAATGTGCCTGAGCAGGTGTCTGCAACAGAGATTAGCTAGCCATCCTAGTAGACAGGCATCCTTGAATATGAGTGGCCATCCATCCATATATATATATATATATATATATATATATATATATATATATATATATATATATATATACATATATAAAATCTCTCACATCATATATGTACACACAGACATATATGTGCATGTGTACATATATGGTTTCTCGTATTATATATTTATGCACTTATACTCAAATATCCTTATGAATCCATCTCTTTTATCTCAGTTATTCTGAAAAGTTTAGATAGTTCTAAGGAAGCCTTCACCATTATAATCAAATCATATGTGAAGGCCGTTTGGCTGTTCAGTTCCAGGAGCTTAATTGTTGGACCCTTAATGCTAAAACACACCTGACCTGAAACTGTTTTCTCAGATTAGAAAAGGGGTACATTTTCTTCAATAAGGCTTTCAACTTCTAGGCAGGTAGATTTCACTGTTTAAAAAAGACAGGGGTGTCTGCTCAAGCACATTTATCCACTAAATATGACATTATTATAATAAGGACATTTTCCAATCTATAAATTTCTTCCATACAGTAATATTATCACAATTTACATGTGTATATGCAAATTAGGAATAAACTGAATTTAAATTTGAACTGTATCCTATATTTCTATTCAGCAAACCTGGCAATTCCATTAGAGAAGAAAGAAAGAAAGAAAGAAAGAAAATTTTTTAAAATGATTTTGAATGAAGCAAAAAGTGGGTGATGTAGAAAAAAATAAGTTCACTTGTCAGAGAGAAAGTGGAAGAAAAGAAAATTAAAAGTGAATTTGAAGAAAAAAGAAAAGACAATGAAAAGTAAAAACAAAAAAGAGAAATGGGGGAAAAAGAGATGAGGAGAAATATAGAGAAAATGTACTTTTATTTGAAAGTTCTTGCATAAAATTTTAATGAGGGAACACCCCTTCTTGTGAGAAGATGACCTCAAATGATGCAAGTGGATTTTCTATTGACTTTACTTGAAGAGGATACATTCTATTGACAAGATAACAATGGCCAGATTAATTGGGTACTTGAATTGGAGAAGAAATTACAGAAAGGGTATCTATTCCTCAGAAAAATGTGGCAAAGGGCTACACATGATTCTTCAATAAAGAAAATACAAAGAATTTAAATATGGTTACATAGGTAAAATTTTGTTTATTCAAACTGATAAAAGGACCAGTAGATAAAGTCAGTTACCTAATTAGTATATACTATATTAGATGGCATATTAGGTCTATGTGCATATAAGATTCCCTCATTTAAATAGGGAATATTTAGGTTGTATCCAACAGGAAAGTTTATGCACATTAATTCTGTAGTCACTTTGAATTTGGTGCAAAAACAGAAATGCAGTGATTTAATTCTCAACATAATTCTTCTTTTTATTGTAGCATAAATAATATTAATTCAAAAAACTGTCAGAATACAAGGATCTTAAAGTGGAAATCCCTAAAATGTGGCACATGAAGACATCAATAATTTCAGTTGTAATTTGAGCCCTTGAATTGACTGGAAAAGGTTCTGATAGAAACATTGAAGGGATTCCTGGTAGTCCATGCCTTAAAGAAGTACAAAAAATTCTACTCACAAGTACAGCTCACACATTATGAAGAGCTTTATCTATGTAAAATGTGTGATCATAGTTTTTTTACAAAAATGACCAGTGGAAAATATGAAGCCATTTCTGACTTTAAGTTTCTGGTTGGGACCTGGAAGGAAATGTGTATACAATAGAAAGCAAAGGAAATAATAACAATAATAATAATAACATTGCTCCAGATGTGATGTGCTCCAGAAACCGAGAAACCTGAACCACAAGACAAGAAAATTGATGACAATACATAAGGCTCTATAATATGCTAGATTTTATTAAGCAAGTCAATTTTTTCACAATAAAATTCATATTACATTAATAATGCTGGTAAAATTTTCAGGACACAATTTTAAAAAATAATCATTTCACTTGAAGCAAAGCAACCACTAAAATGCAAGGGTTTACTGAGAGTTAGAGAAAAAAATCACAAAGAGAGAGAACAATAAAAGAACAGGAATTAAGAAGACAAGATAACAATTAACATTGCATTTAAATTTTTGGAGATCAATGTTGACTGGGAAGGAAGAAGCCTGAAGAGAGTTCCACAAGCAAAAAGTGCAATAGAAGAAACTATTAGCATAGAACTTAGGGTCATATCTAGACATTTCATCTGTAAAATGATGAGACATTGCCTCCAATCTAATACTACATTTAAATTCATAAAGTCTAGGTATCATTGAGGAAAGTTCATTAATACAGTTACCATGAATATATTTATAGAAAAGGCACAGGGAAGCTATATTATGGTGGTGGGAAAGTTATAGTATATTATTAAACTTATATTTATTGTGTATGAGCTATAGATCATGTGAGTTTCAGGTAATAATATTTATCCTTATTAGAAATATTGATGTGTTAATTCATTTAATATATAGAGTTATGCCACTTAGCCTCATTTTGGAAATAAAGGAAGTCTTGTGTGATAGCCATCTTGATATTTGTGGCATTGACATGTGTGTTCAAATAAATAGTTTAATTGGGGTGTCAGACAAACAAAGGGCAGTAGAAATTTTCATAAATAAATCTATAATATATTGGTTATAGAAGCATATATTTTATTAACACGCTATCCTATAGATTTGAATAAATTATCATTTTGTTTGGAACCTGTTTTAACAGAAGACAGAAAGTATGACACCGAAATCTGAAGCTACATTGGAATAGTAAAAGATGCCTTCCAAAAGCTAAGCAAAAAATGGGAATATTTTGTTAGAGAAGAGTACTGAACTGTTATGTAATATTAGTCCTTCTATATAACAGTAAATGCTTGACAATTGTTTTATTCTTGAGAATTTACAACAAAAATAATAAACACTATTTATTAGATTATTTCTTTACTATTTATTTATTATATTGTTTATTGGAATTGTTAACAAAATGTGCTAATTGCCAATTGATTCAAACTTTATAGAATGGTAAATAATAAGGATTTCCTTATAGTTGGTTCACATACTTTAATAATTTAGTAAATGTTTATGAATAAAAAGATTTTTTTCATATTTATTTCTTTATAAATTGGTAAATGATAAATACTGCATTGCATTAGTTTTAATACAATTTTATAAGTTTTTAAAATGTTGTAAATATAAAATTATTCTTGTAAATAAACACTCTAATAAATAAATAATGTTTAATATTTTTGTTGTAAAAAATCTGTTCTTTTGACACTTTGTTTTTTTGTGGACACAAAGGTCCAAGTTTGCCAGTCACTTTATATTTGTAGGATTGCAAATAGATTTACACCAGATGAAAAATAAAATTTGTTTCATTTTTCTCCTCTATATTGTCTTGAACAAGATTCAAAGTCAAATTTACTTCTAGGCAAATCTAAGCAGCATCTTGAAGCACACTCATCAATCGACTTGCTATTATAGGCTTTCACTTCAAGTACATATTTTGTCGAATTCAAAAACTTCTATCAGCACTTTACATTTCAAATTTCCCATTTAAATCATGTAAAAGAATTTTCAATTAGATAAGTTTGCTTGTTACTAATTTGAAGTGATTATTTTTAAAAAGAGATTAAATTAATTACGATCACCTAAAACTAATTAAATAAGAGCATTACTTGTAATTGTATTATTTTAAGAGGAATTAAAATTGTCAAGCTTAAAAAAAAACTAAAATCATAAATTGAAAGAGATGAGAATTATCAAGAAAGAAGAAGAATTTGGCTTCTTTCAATTAAATATAACATTTAAAAACAAAAAATAGATGTTAAAGTTATAAATCATTTTGATATATACAAGAAAATGGGAAAATAGATTTATAAATATATTTTTTCTTATATTCAGATGTGATGTGTGAATGAGCTCACTTTTTTTTTGCAAAATATATTGTTGGCATGAAAGAACCTCATGCAAACTTCAGATATATTTTTATGTAAATATATACATACATTATTAGATAATTAGATATTTTGATAAGAAATTTTTCATTGTCTGTGATTAAGTGCATTTACAATGAAAAAGATTATTATGAAGAATAATTATTTGCTTTGCAAAATAAATCTTTTTTATCATTAGGCTATAGACTTACAGACACACATACACATGGACATACATAGGCACACACAGACACACACACACACACACACATATATATATATGATAAAATATAGTTTTAAAGTATGTTATATTTATGGGGTAAAGTGCTCAATATCAGGGATAGAGTGTATGTAAATATAAAAGTGGACATTGAAGTCAACACCCAGTGGCAACAGTTCATTTCATGATAAACACAATCATAAGGCCATGTACACCAAACCACAGGTTGACCCAAGCATTGTGAGTGAAATTGGGTAGATGGAATGGCTTGGAAGCTGTCAATGGTTGTGCTAACATCAAGTCATCGAAGGTCAAGGCTTTGAGCATACAGACATTGTTCAAACTGCTGATTATAATAGATTGTGGGCTTTCTCTAAAATTTGAAACTATGGTTGACTCAACATTGTTGCAGGTGTGCTCTGTGAATTGAGTTTGGCGAGCCACTCTGGCAGACAGGTGTATTTGGAAACTAGTAGAAGTCAACCATTTACACACACACATGCATATGAGAAGAGACTTGTGGCAACAGTGATGCAGTTCTACACAAGGATGCTGAGAATACCACAGAAGGAGTATGTAAGCAATGAGGAAATTTTAAAGAAAATGGAAACAAAAAGGACATTTCTACACATAATCAGAAAGAGACAGTTTAAATTTCTGGCATTCATAATGAAGAAAGATGGCATGAAGAATTTGATAATCACAGGATTTACTGAGAGAAAGAGAAGCAGAGGCTTGATTGATTCATTTTCTATGGCTCATCAACACCTTGCAAATATTTTTTAGATTGTAAGAACTTTTTTGACATAATAATGACTTTAGTGATACAAGTCTTACTAATTAACCCATAGTTGGGGAGAAGAAGTGGATTCATACCATTCCCAAGAGTATTTATGTGTAATTGAATATAACAAATGCAATAGAAATTGGAACTTGGCTCTCTGATTAACAATTCTAAGCCATTATTCATTACACCACCTGCACATCCAAGCTTACAACACCTCGTATTCCCAAGTGGTCACCTATCTAGATACTGACTAGGCTTGATGTTGCTTAACTTTGGTGATCATACAGGATCCAGTGTTTCAACATGATGTGGCCATAAGCTAGGAGCAGAGGGAAACTGAGCAATCTATCAAATGAGTTGGTGTAAATGGATGTTAGAACAGGTACTGGTATCTATAGTAAGGGGATAAACATTACTTAGGATTACAGAGGATAGGAGGTTGTGGAGAGCTTGGTAGTCTATGTCCATAGAAGAAGAAGAAGATTATGACAGGAAATATAGCATGAATACAAACAGTGAAATAATGGAATAGGAGAGCAAGGCTGTGTCCAGTGAGCATTCATTTGCAAAAACCTCATGACAAATGTAACCTGACAATCATGGGTAAAATGTACTGTGAGCAGGACAAGCTTTCTCCTGAAGTTGATGGCAAATGTTTATAGGAAAACCAGTTCCTGTCAATCATCCAAAATATGCAATGCTTCTCCCTGCTTCATTTTATTCTCCATTCTGGATTTTGTTTTGATGTAAAGCTGATGTCATATGGATTCAATTATTTTAAATTGAAGTTGAATGATCTGGTAAAAAACAATGATTTCTTTGTTTATACTTGTGGATTCCTTGTGGGTTGCATTTTCAGTTTCAAGTGACACTTGCCCTAAAAGTTTAAACAGCTCAGACTACTTTACTATTTTTTTACTAAAATTCACCTGCTACAAGGCCCAACAACCACTCATGGTAGAGAGATACTGTTAAAATAGTAATGATAAATTAAGTGTGTGATATGAATTAAACAGGAGGTGGCAGGGATTGAAGATAATAAGTATAAGAAAGATAGATAGTGACTGGCCCCTGATTTAAAAATGTTAAGATTGTAGTGTTCAGGAAAGCACCCACACAGGAGTCTGTTCTATAAAGTGTCAGTTCTTAGGAAAAAGCTGTCTGAATGAAATTTTCTCCTTACATTTAGAATACAGAGTAAATGAAGGTGATTTGACTCTGTGGATGTGGCATGGCATGTCCTCACTGTAAAGGTTTGAACTGATGGGACTAAAGAATGGAGATCATTTGAACATTTACCATGGAAATCAGACCAATAGATAGTAAGCGGATAAGCTAGATCTCTATATCTCTATTTGTTTACTCCTTCTACTGATAATTCTCGGTGTCTGTATCTATGTATTTGGATGAGTCCAAGACCTCATCTGGAGAGGTATGTTCATCTCCACAATAGGAAGTCATTTCCCTGTACATTGAGAATAATTCAGAGGCAACAACATATATGAAAGTGCTTGAATAGGCAAAGGTGGTACTGGTATATAACCCAGGGTTCAGCTCCACAAAACAATGGTATACAACACAATGACTTTGTAAACTCATGATTTTGTAGCTTTCCAGATTTTGTTTCTCAAACATATTTGTGTAGTTGGTCAAAAGTTTGGTTTGTCTTAGTCAGCATGTTGTCTTATCTCTCTGTCCAAATTCATACAGTAACCGCTATGGTCGGTAAAATCCTGAACTACTGTTTTATCATAGTGAAAGGAGGCAGAAGAGGAGTATTTTAGCTGTAGGTTAATGGAGTATGTTTTTTTTTAATATTAAGATTAACCCAATTTGAGAGCCATTCAAGGAAGAGTTACTTTTAAAATGATGAATAAGAATTGTGATATAAATGAAAGAAGAGATGGTAGGAAATTAAGATTATTTTATTAATGAGGATAGATAACAAATGAACCTTGATTTGATGGTTAAGATTGTAATGTTCAGGGAAGCACTCACAGAAGAAAAAAAGCTCTGAGTGGACCTTCCTCTCACAATTGAAATACAGAGAAAATGAAGGTGATTTGACTCTGTGGATGTAGCATGGCATGTTCTCACTGTAAAGATCTGAACTGGTCGGACTAAAGAATGGAGCTCATCTGAACATTTACCATGGAAATAGTGATAGACCAATAAAAGACTTGTAATGTTGCATCTGTAGGAAAAAGGCTGTAGAATGGATGATGAGTCTTCCCCACAAGACTACATAAATGATTTTTAACTATGAAGGCCAGAAGGTGAGGGCTGAGCAGCTCTAGTCCAGATATGGCAATAATACTCCATTTGGGGTCTAATCTGACACTTATAAAGATGAAGAGTGGCAGAATACTTCCTGGAGTGATAGAACAAGCTAATTGTTTTTCCAGCACCTTTAGCAATGGAATACTCATATCAAGCAGAAAGAAGTGAGTTCATGCCTTTCCCACTAGAATTAGTGCTAAATGAATGTAAGTTGTTTTTCCCAAGGAACTGATTGCATTCTCTTTGTTATTAGCCAGTAGGCCAAATGCATATGCAAAGGAATAATTGGCTTGCAGCCATATCACATTGAAATATTGGTTCTTGTATGATCACTGAAGTTAAGTAATATTGAGCATGACAAGTACCTGGATGGGTGACTGCTTGGGAATACCAGACTGCTTGGTATGAATCCATCTATTCTCCCCCAGCTATGAATCAAGTAGTAGGACTTGTATCACTAAATCAATTAGTAGGACTTGTATCACTAAATCATCTAAAATATTTTCTGGCTTTAAATAATATGATAATAAATGATAAGCCATAAAAAACAAATTAATCGCAAAAAAGAAGAAATGATTGGTCAATAAAAAAAAATAGAAAATAAACAGGTAATGATTGGTTAATAAAATCTCATATAGGTAAGAGAGATGTGAAAGTGATATAAGTGTAAGAAAATGGAATCAGTGAGTTGAACACAAATTCTAAATTAGTCTGTTGCATTCACTTTCGCACAAATACCTTTGGAAAAGGCATGCATCTGTAACTTCATCCTACCAACTTTAGGTTAAATAACAGGGTAGACTTGACTCTCTAGCCTTGGGTGACAACTAATTTAAGAGAAGGAAATCTGAATTAAAAAATATGGAGAAGGTAAAACACTTAAATATAATTCCTGAGAAGCCATGGCAATTTACAGACAATTAAAGAAAATGGAACCTATGGAGAGCCATGATTTCCTATTTTCTAAAAAGACATGGTATTAAACAATGGATAAGAAATTTGCTTTTTGAATATGAAAATTGAGATATTCTTAAAATTATTATAAATTATAAATGGAGAAGGAAAATTGAAACCAAATGGAATTTCTGATTAGATAAATGAAATGTTTGGTTCTGTACTGAAAATTAAGGTTTAGTAATAAAAACATGAGAAGATAGGGAAAATGATTATGAAAAATATGAATGTTGAGTTTCCAATCATGAAATATGGACTGATCTACAAAATGTGGTTAATGCTAATAAGATAAATTATATTCAAGATAGAAGATGATTGGCTAATAAAAAAATAATAAAAGCTGATTGGATGAATGAAATTTTAATTTTCTTATGGAAAATGTGCAGTCTTGAGTTAATGAGTGAAATGCTGATTTTTGTAATGATGTGGAAGATTCTAATTGGATAGAAAAAATAGGCAATTCTTTTTTGATTATTGAAATGCTGATTGCTGAAGATGAAAGTTCTTGATTGGTCAGTAATTTTGAATATATTTGATTCAATGTGTTTCAGATCTATTTAAGAGATGTTGGTATTTACTAAATGATGAATACTGAGAATGGAAAGAATATGAAAGCAATGAAGAAAATGCAAACAAACAAGGAAACTTATATTTACAATCAGAAAAAGGCAATTGAAATTTCTGGAACACAATGAAGCATGAGAGCCTACAGAATTTAATGCTGATAGACCATAACAGATAAGAGAAAATGTGATACAGAAATTCAAAGATACATATGAATAGCAAAAGACCTTCCAGAAACAAAGCAAAGTATTAAGACATAAGAAAATATAATTAAAAGAAATAAGAAAGACTACTGAACAGCTATGTTTTCTCACAGAAATTTGAAGCAACAGAAATGCAGTTCTACTGACAAACGCTAAGAATACCACAGACAGAACATGTGAGCAATGAGGAAGTTTTAAGGAAAATAGGAACAAGGAAACTTTTTTACAATAAAGTTCATCCTGTATAATGCTCAAAAGCCATTCAAGGTAGAGGGTTACAGAGTAAGTGTTGTGGCTTTGTTGGGACCAGAAATAAAGATACAAAGAGAAGAATTGAGTTAAATATATTAACAGAAAAATAGTAATACAATCATATACAAACGAGCAAGAATGTTAAATCCGACTGTCAGAGCTGACTGCTGGAAGAACTACTACTAAAAAGAACTACTTTCTAAAAAGCAATACTTGCTTTTATTTGTAACTTGGGAGAGTCCATCTGTGTTTTGGGTAATTTACCATAACAGTAAGGGACACAGTTTATGAGGATATGTGGGGAAGATAATGATTAACCCTAGACTTGAACTGGCTAAGATTGTAGCAACCAGAGAAGCATCCTCTTGGGTGTTATTTCCACAAAGCTGCAGTTACCTATTATCAGAAAGAGTCAGATGAAATTTCTGGGACACATAATGAAGAAAGAGGGACTAGAGAATTTTACACTCACAAGATATATTGAAGGGAAGTTCGACTGAATTGATGGCAGAACATATACAAAGAGGGATGATAAAAGGTTAAAAGTTACTCAGAGCAAAAAAAGACAAGAAGTAATGAAGAGACATGATCGAAGAAGGGTGGAATTAGTTGGATGGAATTCATTTTAATAATAATAATAATATAAATAATATTATAGCTGGCCAATCATATTTTACGATACCTGTCTACTAGGGTGGCTAGCCAATCCCTACTGCAGATACTTGCTCACATGCATTTGGGTTTATTCAACACCCACATGCCAACCTGTCGTTTATACTGCAACTGTGCTAAGCAAACCTTAGTTACAGTTTCTGGGAAAAAGCGTGTTATCTAGCATGATCAACAATTTGAACAAGGCCAGCAAGCTCAACCCCTTGGCCATGATGACTTGTGACTTTGTGCTAGCATAGCTATCAATGTCATCCAAGGGTTCCGTATACATAATTTCACTCACAAGGCTTGGGTCAACCTGTGGTATGGTTTTCAGGCACTTTTCAAAGGTGCCACGTACTGAGATTGACCCCTCCAGTCTGATAACATCAGGAAGTCTCCTTCCTGACAAATCAACCATGGTGAGATTTGAACCTGTGTCTCATGGTCAGAATGCTAATGTTCTAACTACTCGGTCATGTGCCTATATTAATATTAACAACATTAACAACAAAATCAAATATTGTTAAACATGATGTTTTCTTAGATCTTTTCTCAGGAAATTTTGTCTGTAAGAAATCCTAGCAGATAACATTTTAAGTTTTATTGCAAAATAAAATATGTTTTAAGGAAGCAGTGTGTAGAAATAGAATGTTTTATGGCTATTGATTGGATATATATTGTGAGCATTCAAGTGGTAATTGAAATTAAGATTTATTTACATTGCCTGGTACTATTGCCTACAATATTGGATGGAAGAAGACTAGAAGGCAGCTTGGATGTAACATAGTTAAGCCAGATATCTTGCTTTAGCCTCTCTCTAGATTACTTGACTTTTTCTGCATTGGCTCCTATTATTGCCTATAGGTGTAACAAAACAGAAGCGAGAACAAAATGTTCAGACGTCATCTTTTATGTCTTAAGAAATTAGCAGTTTTGACAGATATTCAAAAGATATTTTAGCTTGTATTTTCTTAGAATTTCTTGAATCTGGTCCTTTCCAGTGTATTTTATCAAAACACAACCTATTTCTGATATATTGATGACATTCTATTAATATATCTCCACAAGACTACATTATCTGACCTTGTAGATAAATATGGTAATAAAATAAGCACATCCCATCTCCCCCTTGCTTGTAACTATCCATTACAATAAATATAATGTTTTCAGTGCTAAAAGCTGAAGTAGTTTAATAAAGATTTATAAGCTTCTACTTAGTGTTGTTACTATATTACAATATACTAAACAAAGTCAAATATATGATAGAATTCATTTATGAAACAGAAACAAATAACACTTACCTTTCCTAGATATTATATTACACCATACTGACAATTACCTAAAACTAAGTGTCCATAGTCAATCAACTAATTAAATTGATCTCATAAATTTCTATTCTCACCATAACAACAAAATAAAATCTGATAATTATTGGATTCTATTTAAGAGCACTCAAAATTTGTAGCTCTCAATATATATATATATACAGTGTAACCCGGATATAAGAGAGTTGCCGGGACCGGAGAAGACGTCTCTTATATCCGGGTTTCTCTTATATCCGAGTTTGGTCTATTTTGTTTTATTAATACAGGCTCTAATTTGGGACCATATAAAATATCTCTTATATCAGGGTTTCTCTTATATCCGGGTTACACTGTGTGTGTGTGTATATATATATATACATAAAAAGGAGAAATACACTGAAAATACTGTTAAACTCCTCCCATACTTTAATATTAAACAAAAAGCTCGTAAAATACTTCAAAATAGAAGATTGGGCCATTCTGACAAATCCAAATAATGAAAATATACTATTCTACCCATAAACTCTATTACAACTACAATAGGAAAGAATTTATCTTAGTTCAACATAAACTTTGTTACAACTACTTCTAAAACAATAAATGATTTATTAAAAGACAAAATAATAATAGCCTAAAACTTGAAGGAGGAATTTAGTCTATCACCTGTAATGATTGCCACAAAGAATACATAGGAGAAACCTTGAGGAATTTAAAAGACTTAAAAATTATATGAACACAAAAGGGATCTTTTACAAAACAACACACTCAGTGCATTAGTTGCTCATCATAATGAGTCTGACTGTAATTTTGATTCAAAAAATGTTACTCTAATTGAAAGCGAAATTCATGTTAACTTTTTACTATTTATCATTGAATACTTAATTATTTGTCATTGATTATGATTATATTTTCTTGTGTTTATTCATAGTTTGTAAATTTGTTTATTATTTACTTTTTTCTTTCTTTATTTATTTCGATTTTTGTTTTTTGTGCTTTGGTTTGTCTAACGTATGTTATATTTTCCGAGTTGTATATAGTGCATATATTTGCATTCTTCATGGTGATATTTCACAAGATATCTGTTTTTAGTTTTTGATTTTAAATTAAAAACTTTTATAGTTAAATGTACACTATCACTGATATTGAGCACTTACCCATAAATATAGCATAACTTAAAACTATAGTTTGTTATATATATATTTATTATAATTTTTTCATATAGAGAAAAACAGTTTACTCACTACAAAGATTCAACTTTGTTTCAGTGCATTTAGTTGCATCTTGACTGTTTGGTTTTCACCAGTCAAGGTGCAACTAAATGCACTGAAACAAAGTTGCATCTTTGTAGTGAGTAAATTGTTTTTGTCTATATGAAAAAATTATAATAAATAATTATTGCTCTTTTGAATTAGAATTTATATATTATTTTTGTTCTCATTACATTTGGACATATATATATATATATATATATATATATATATATATATATATAGATATAGATATATATATAGATATATATATAATATATATATATATAATGGACTCTCCTGTTGTCTTTGACATAGGAGGGTCCAACATTTCAGCTCCAAGAAATGAACAGTCAGACTAACAGCGCATATGATTTGATTATGGTGGTGAAGGCTTTTGTAGAACTATACACACTTTTCTGAAGAACTCAATGTAGAGAACTGGTGTAAATAGTATGCCACACCAGTTCAAAACAGCCTGTCTCAGGTTTTGAATACAGAGTTGTCTTTCTTCTATAACATGGAGAGACGTATAGCAAGCTTTTCTCACTAGAACAATTACAACTGAGTAATCAGTTCAATCCTCACTGCCTTCCTTATACTTTGGGTCTTGTGTCACATCTAAGCTACACTTAGGAAATCAAAAGGGGATACTGGGTTCAACATCGAATGGTGACAATCTTCAGCTATGTGTGTTGTGTGGTGGCTTGACTATTTATATATATTGGTCAATGGTGCATTGGGGGTAGCAAGTTTAGCTAGTTCCGGTTTATTGTATTATCATAACGGTTATTGGGTATGTGGTAATTGTTATATTTCTCACTTATTCTAAAAGCTCTTGAAGAGAAATAATTATGGATAGGAATGCAATTATTTGTAGCTATTGTATAGTGATATTCATTAAATTTTAACTCATTATATATTATTGATTACTTTCATATTTATTGATTAATTGTTTGTTGTTGATTATTATTATTATATTTACTTGTGTTTATGTGTGCATTTGTAGTTTAATTTGTTTATTATTTACTTAATTTGTTAATTAATTTATTTGTTTATTTATTACTTCTTTTCCTGTTGGGGGGAGGGTTATCTTATTTGTTTAATTTAAAGTGTTGGCTTTCTCTAAAGTATATTGCGTTACTTTATCTGTGTTGTATATTGTGCATATATTTGCAAAACACCACCAAAAAAAATCTTGTTTATGCTTAACAAGGTACTTTTTAGTTTTTGATTTTGAAGAAACGTAGTAAAAATTTGTTTTTATGTGTGCATTTTGAGATGAGTTCTGAATGTTTATTTAGTAATTTGTGTTTGGGGTCTGGGAAGGTGATTATAGTTATTTTCTCATCCAGACAGAGTTTACAGATTTGGGTTTGAACCAAACGAGGTTGGTAAAACTTTTTGTATATAATAAATATGTTATTTTAATTTCAACTTATCTGTTTTCATTAGAAATATTTACAATATTTTATTTGGATAACAGATTCATAATATCTTTAATATTCCATACCTTTTTCAGCCATTGATTTTGTTAACTGTTCAACTGTAAACTTTTTAATATTACTTGCAGGTGTTTTTACTGTTTCCCAGAGATCTTTGCTTGAATATTGGTTTTCATTCTCATATACGTTTCTTTTAAAGATGGACAAGTTTTCTATTGGGTTAATATCTGGAGAAGCTGGGTGCCATTCTATTAATTTGGTATATAACATTTTTTTTGGTAATGTGGCAATAGTTCTTCTTCTTCAATGTACCATCTCCCTTCAAGATGTTGGTGATCATGGCTCTACACAATTTCCTGTCCTTTGTAGCTCTTAATAACTTTTGTTTTTTTGCCATCTCTCCCAAACCCTGTTCCACCATACATTTACTCAACCTCACCAGCTAGGTTGCGTGTTACTTTCCCCTGGCCCACTTATCTTCAATCTGTCCTGTGAGTATCAAATTTTCCAAGCCCTCTTTCTTCATTATATGCCCCAGAAATTTCAAATTTCTCTTCCTGATGTTAAGTATAAGTATCCTTTTTATTGCTATTGTTTTTAAAACACCATTGTTGCTCACAAGAGTAGTCAATGATGTTGGGTTAATCCCCCTTGGCAAAATGGCAGTTTGGTAATGGTAGATTTACACAGGTGGCACTCTAAGTCATTTACATAGGAATAGTTATAAGATTATTATTGGCCAATCATTGAGCTAGCCTCATGTATAGGGCCACTCTGTATGTATTGATTTTCTAAGCGCAGCTTAGATGTGGCACAAGGCTGAAATTATGGAACACCCAATGAGGATCGAACTCACTTCTCAGTCGTAATTGCTTTATCTATCTATCTACCTATATATCTAAAACCATGTAGATACCTACCAGTGAATTCATAAAAAAATTTATATACTGATGATTGAAGTGACACATGAAATTAATAAACGTATATACAATCAGAATCTTCCAGCTTTCACATACATAGACAGGCACACATATTTATATTTAAATGAATATATTTTTATCAGTTTTGTGACACATTTATATATATATATATATATATATATATATATATGAATGAGACAATGTGGAAATGCTATTTAATAAAAAAGTATTTTGTATGTTTGTATATTGTCTTTGTCAGAAGATAAAAGTAGTTTTTTTTGTATTAAAAATGTTAATATATGTTGGATTTTAAATTAGCACATTCTGAGCTAATCTCTTATTCTCTCTATCATCTAATATAACATGTTTTGCTGCTATTGCTTTTACAATGATCACTGGTATTATGTAGGAGCCTGGCTTTAGATTTATCCTACAAGCACACATATAAAAGTTATATTTAGGCAGAAAATGTTGATCCAAACAAATTTGATTAAAAAGAAATGACAAATTATCTCTGCTTTAATACCCTTTTAACATTTTATTGCCTTTTTCTAACTTTCAAATTGTGTTGTTATCAAAATTTTGGATAAACTGTCTGAAGTTCATGTTGCATTGTTGTTTTCTTCAAGTACTTTCGGCCATCTCAGTCATTTTCAAGAACCATATGGTGTCTGTGTGTTAGGGAGAATTCCTTTGTCTACATCCTGGTATTCTTTGGAAAGCTGATAATTTGAAATAGTCTATGCCAATAGCATGTGTAATGATTATTCAAATTGAGGCTGTACCAAAGAGAATATGATTTTTTTATTTATATTTTTTATTGTGTATTTTTTATTGTATCACTCTCTCTCTCCCTATATATATATATATATATATATATATATATATATATATATATATATATATATATATACATATATATATATATATATATATATATATATATATATATATATATAATGTAGATAGATCCTTATATCTTAAACTTTGATTTTGAAAGAGGTCAAGCAAAATCAACCAGAAATTAAATCAAGAGAGAAAGAATGGAAAGCCACGTAAAAGGTAAAAGTGTTTTGTGTCAGATATCTTTCTGTGTTACTTCAGATATCTTTAGAATTCAAAGCATATTATTCCTGGAAGCCTGGCCAAGATTTCTTTGAACATTTTTGTGGACATTGTCTTAATGAAGACGCCTAATTATAACTCTTATGCTAATAATACAGTCATTGACATGAACAAATACAATGCCTAGGAAAATATACATTAATAATGACCATTGTATTCAGAAAATATACATTGAAATTTTATGAAGCACATTTTTTTTTAACTGTATAATGAAAAAGTAGCAATCAGAAAAATCCTCAAAAACATTAGTGTGGGCATTACAAGCTCCACTATAGATGTCTGGGAATGACTGAAAAAATGGTTATTATTGATATTTCTTCTATGAGTACACAATCTAAACCACTCCCCAAATAGATTTTTCAAGGAAAAGATTCTTTTCAGTACTGCCTCATATATATGTACAGACACCTATATACACCCAGTTCTGTCTCCCTTTATCACATATATATATATATATATATATATATGCATATATATATGTATATTAATAAGTACACATATACCTATGTCTGGTGTGAGACTCGAGTTTTGGGACAAAACTCAAGTTGCACACCAAATGTAGGTATATGTGTACTTATTGATATATATTTTTTAGCTCCGTCTAATCACATTGAGCACTATTATGTCTACATCTCTTGGCAAAATTTGGTAATTATTTATTTGCTTACCAGCATATGTACCCAAGCACGTACATACACGGTTGCTAATATCTGGTTATCTCATTTACCTAACCCAATATATATATATATATATATATATATATATATATATATGTAATATATATATATATGTAGATGTATAAATAATATATGTATATACACAATAAACAGATAGACAGCTATATATATATATATATATATATATATATATATATATATATAAAAGTGAACATTGAAGCCAACAGAGATGACAGGCTGTTTCATGCTAGGTGCAATCGTCAGGCCATGAATGTTGGATTTTTCCATAACTATTTATATATGTGGGTCAGGGGTGCATTGTGGGTAAACTATTCTGGTCGTTATTTTTGCAGGAGTGGCTTGTTTATTTATTTATTTATTTGTTTGGGTTAATTTCATTTTGTATTATTTATTCTTTTTGGTTTTTGATGTTTTATTAACGTAGTAAAAAAATTATTGGAGGGATTTGCTTAGGTCGCTTATTTAATAGTTAGTCTTGGTCTGGGAAGATAATTAAGGATATTTATTCTTCAAGTGTTTAGATTGCTTACTGTAGTCTATTCTGTTATTTTGGTGGGGGACAGTTTTTAATTTATTTATTTGGATTTATTATTTTTACTTGTTTTTCCTTATTTATGCTTATTCTTATTAGTTTTAACGGTTATTTTAGTGGGGTTATTTGTTAATTTGTTCATTTATCTATTTACTTGGATTAATTTTTATTTGTTTTTTATTTAGTTACTTAGTTTTTGTTTTGTATATTTTTATTTACTGTATTTGGTTTTCAATTTTTGAGTAACGTATTAATGTTTTTTTATTGGTATATTGCAGTTATAGCTATATTTACATCCAATTAGAATAGACTACGGTAAGCAATCTAAACACTTAAAGAATAAATATCCTTAATTATCTTCCCAGACCAATACTAACTATTAAATAAGCAACCTAAGCAAATCCCCCCAATACTTTTTTTTATTATGTTAATAAAACATCAAAAAATGCAAAGAATAAATAATACAAAATGAAAATAAAAAACAAATAAATTAACCCAAATGAATAAATAAATAAACAAGCCTCTCCTGCAAAAATAACGACCAGAATAGTTTACCCACAAGGCACCATGGACCCATATATATAAATAGTCATAAAAAATCCAACATTCACGGCCTGACAATTGCACCTAGCATGAAACAGCCTGTCACCTCTGTTGACTTCAATGTTCACTTTTATATTTATGTTTACATATGCTCTATCTCTGATATTTAGCACTTTATCCCATAAATATAGCACACGTTAAAACTATATTTCTTTATATATATATATATATATATATATATATATATATATATATTCATATATAGACATATTGTCTGATAATTAATTAAAGTATGAAACTGGTAAACATGTTATATTGTTGTTTCATATATTTGCACTATTTATATCTACTGCTTACCTGACACATTTTCCTTATTAATAGATCAAACTTTATATAATATATATATATGATACATAAAATAGGGAGTCAGTTTTCAGTCAACTTGTATATATTTTATTATCTATCTGTCTATCTATCTTTATATCTATATATATATATATACACGCACACAACACATATACATATATAAACACACACGCATACATATATACATATATTTGTATATATACACACATGAATATATATATATATATATATATATATATATATATATATATATATATACACACATATCTATATTATATATATACACACACACATATATATGTATATATACACATCCACATATATACAGACACATACACACACACATATATATATATATGTATAAATACAGAACTCTCTCTCTCTATATATATATATATTCTACTAATCTCAAACATATTAATCTCCTATATCGTAATCAAATGCATACTAATTATAAACAAGATGAAAATATACTAAAAAAATTAGTAAATACTAACATATCCACAACAGATCCTAGCAAAAGAATTAAGTTAATTATATACTACACTAAATCTAAAATATCCAACTCAATTATTCGAAATGATTCTTCTCCCCCGGTTAGCGATTTGAAAAAAACCAACATAGTTTACAAATTCAGGTGCCCTTTGGGAGATTGTATCTCCAACGAACTAAATAATATCTATGTTGGTCACACCACAAACTTGCTTTCACGACGCTTGACACTACATTTGAATGATAACTCTAACATTTTTAGGCATTTAAAACAACATGCCTGGCCGCATACACAATTCCGGAAAATCCTCGTCGAAAACACAACTATACTTAAACATGAAAACAATAAACAAAAACTAAAAATTCTTGAAGCTATATACATAAAACAGTTGAAACCTAACCTGAACAAAATAAACTATGAAATCTCCAAAAATATCCTTAAATGCCTATAATTAGTAACAGAAGTCATTGGATCATACCAACGGCTTTCCATACTCAATACTCATCGGATTCACTCTCGCGTGGTCATGTGTGACGTCATGAGCTGTCGTGCGATTTTCGCTTTCAGCGTTTTATATGCACGTGTTTATCGTTGCTTGGAAATCATCCATGTAAACAAATAATACTATCATCAATTTCTTGTTCGTGTATCGCATAAATATATTGTGTAATTGTCATCTTTGATAATGGCTTATGTAAGCCGAAAGCTCAGATTGGATTAAATAAAAAAAAGTATGTATCAATATTGTGATTTTCTTTCATTATTTAATGATAATGTTATTAAGATTATCAGACTATATGAAAAAAACTTACATAAAATATATAGACAACGCTTATCTATATTATTTAATGAAACATGTATTAATATATATATATATATATATATATATATATATATGTATGTATATTTACATTACTTAATGTGTGAGTATATTTACATTTGTTTATGTGTCTAATCATTTTCATTTTACTGAACTCCATATTCTTCCTGTGTCAGAAATCTTTCAAAGCTTTGCTATTTCTCCATATCCACCATTACCACTTTCTGCCTTTATGACAACACCAAATAATAATAAAAAACTATGTAAGTTTTCTGCATTTAAATAATGGATGAACTTTTGAATTTACAATCAAAGTCAAAATATAGGTGCAGCAAAGTAAGAAATAATGAATAACATTGAATAGATAAATCCGTATTCTTCAGGGAGAATATCCGTTGCATATAAATGGCTATGTCAGGTAAGGATTGTGTATGTGAAACATTTCTTAGGTAATGAAATATAGTTGTTTAACTGTTTTAGTTCACCTTTGGGCAAGATGGGCAGTCTTGATCTGATATGATTAAGAGTGCTATATTGCAAAAAACATTAAGATTGTATTATGGAAAAAAGTTTTTTTTAGTTAGTTTCCTTTGTTCCTTTCATCAATCCTTCCAAGACTCAGTCTTCTCATTCTCTTTCGCTTTCAACTCCCTGTGTTCTAGTGGTATTATTGCCTTGCCTGGGGTGAAATGATTAAATAAAAATTTTGAAACCTTGCTGGGTTATTCAAAGTCAGTCATTGTTTCATTTTACTTTAATTTTTCATTTCTCTTAGTTCAAAACCAAATCAACAAGTTCTCTTTTATGTACCATGTCACTTCAGTATGTTAGTGATCATGGCTCTCCACAAATTCCTGGCCCTTGTAGCTCTTAATAACTTTTGTTTTTTTGTTATCTCTTCCAATCTCAGCTCGACCATCAATTCACTCAAACTGGCCTGGTAGGTTGGGCGTTTCTTTCCTCTGTCTATCTTACCTTCAATCTGTGCTGTGTGTATCAAATTTTCCAAGCCCTCTTTCCTCATTATATGCCCCAGATGTGAAGTATAAGTCTACTTTTTGTTCTCATTTTCTTTAAAACTTCTTCATTGCTCATATTTTTGGTCCATGGTATTCTCAGCATTCTTCTGTAGAACAACATTTCTGTTGTTTCAAGTCTCTTCTTCATCTGTGAGGAAGTTTTCAACATCCACTGTTATATAGGAAGAATGGTACTACATAAGAGTTCAGTATGCTTTTCTTTGTTTCTAATGATATTTTTTGTTTCTTAATACTTTGCTTAGCTTTTGAATTCATCATCCCAATGCACCTTCAGGTTTCTGTGTTGCACTGTCCATGTCACTTCCCAAATATCTAACTTGTTGCACCTGTTTGATTATGGTATCTCCAATTTGTAAATTGCATGTTAGGCTGATATTTTTGCTGACAACCATGCATTCTATCTTGAAATGGATGCTTAGTCCTTTCTTCTCCCTTTCCTTCACTAGTTTGTGTAGGAGATCTTGTTTTTTTCTATGTCTGCTATCAACACTGTGTCATCTGCATATATTATATTGTTAAGATTGTGGCTTCCAATAATGAATCCCAGTAGGATCTCTAATTCTCCTTGCTGTATTGGTTGAAAAGTGAGAAGATTCATCATTGACTTACATTCCTTTTTATTTTTGTATATTTACTGAACTCCTTTCCTGTCCAGCTAGCTTACTGCCAGTAAAAGTTCTGGATTATTCTAATATTATTCCCATATATATTACTTATCAGTTGCAGCAGTTATCAAACATTTTTATAAAAATCATGATGAATAGTTTTAATGCCAGCCTTTTTAATTAATTATTTATTATCAGTAATATTCCCATAAATTTTAAATGTAGACATCTCATCATAATTATTAACTATGCTGACACTTGTGGTCCTAACAAGGATTGAACTCACCATCCTTGGCTATCAAATTTTTGAAGATATTAGACTCCCACTTCTTAGCTTAATGGATGTGTTCTAGACAGTAGCAGTAGCGGGCTTTTCTCCCTTCCTACCAAAGTGGATTTAACCATCAGGCATTAAAGTTTATTGAAATTTCTCAGTGTGAATTTTTCTATTGTTTGGTGAAGTGCTGTCGCTCAATTTATTGATCTTGTGTTATCAGTAATAATAATAATTTTCAAACAACAAATGTTTGAGTATAAAACCATTTCCTTTATAAAATAATGAAGATCATCCACATTAAAATTATTTGAATTGTTAACCTCATTCTGCACTATTAAATCACAGTTTAGTTAAATTACATTTGGATATTTAGTTATATAAAAAAACATAAATATGGCACATGGCCAAAAAGTTGGAGCAGAGGGAAGCATTGCTTATTATCTATATTAATGTTTAATTTAGCAAGCCACAATCACTAACCCACTCATTTGATAATATTCCTTGCATCTAAACACCACATTCTTACCATTCTTACTCCAGTCACTATGATATCACAAATTCTCCATGAAGGCTAAACTAGTCCCCATATCTAGAAATATTTTGGAGTGTGGGAATAATAATTTCCCATTCATAATATTAGCCACTCATTCAAGAAGTGCTCCACCATATACATATACCATATATGCATATACCATATATACATATACCATATATGCATGCTGCATATAACAGTGCATATAACTTGTTATATTTGCATAAAATGAGTTTAAATTTGCTAATCTCCAGGAGAGCAACTCATTGCACCTTCTTGGTCTTATGTTTTCTACTGATATAAAACAGAGCAATTGTATAGTTGATGTTCACCTCCAAGAGATTGACTCGTTATGCTATCTCGGGCTAACATTTTCCACTGACATGAAGTGGAAAGATTATATTGAATCAATAATTGTTAGGTCTATTGCTAAGAAGATTGGTTCACTGTGTTGTGTCAGACAGATTTTCTCATCAGAATCCTTCTTGCAGATTTATAAATCTACCATTTTCCATGCATTGAATATTGCAGCCATATCTGGTATAGTGCTTTGGGTATATATCTTGAGATTCTTAACAAAATCCAAAGATTCTGTAATGGTATTCGTCCTGACCTGGCAACTCAACTTAAGTAATTTTCCCACCACCATGATGTGGCTTCCCACTGTATTTTCTATAAATATTTTCATGGTAGTTGCTCTAATGTTCAACTGCATGAATTTAAGCCTATTGCTAGATTGGCTACTAGGTTGCATTGTTTTACTGTTGAAATAACTAAATGTGCATGTATATATATATATATATATATATATATATATATATATATATATATATATATATATATATATATATATTCTTTATCTATTCTAATAGATTCATTTCACATAATTCTCATCTGTGGAACTCTTTTCTGATTTCTCACCTTCTTGCCACTTATGATCTTTAAATGCAATATCAATCACCATCTTCTGTCTTCCTGAATTCTGTTCTTTTACTTTTATTGACCTTTCTTTTCACTAAAGTCTTCTCATTCTCTTTCACTCTTAGTAACCTCTTGCATCTTAATAGCATTATCACCTTCCTTGGGGTGAAATGATTAAAAAAATATCTCTAACACTTCAAGTTACTTCTTAATCACATCTCTAACATTTAAAGTCCTCTTCTTCTGAACCATATCTCTGTCACTTCAAGTTTCTTCATTCACTGGCGTACTGGTTGATAGATATGGCAAGGATGATATAATATCCAGTCCAGTACTCTTTTCTATCATTCTACAGAATTTGTTTTGTTTCTTAATATATTATTTACTTTCTGGATGACAACTTTTCCTATTATTATAATGAGCATTCAGATTTTTGGAGTGTGAAAAAAAAAAGCCCAAGAAGATATTGTGTTTGTTATATAAGATCAGCTTAACACACATAAAAAAATGCTAGTTATGATTAAAAAAGAAACCACATATTTCACAACATGCAATAACAACAAACCAACAAGAGCTGAAACAATAAACAAAGATTTCACCCAAAATATGTTACAGGATATACTAGTAGAAAAACACTTTAATCACAGATACTACCCTGATTCTAGGCAGAAGTGCTGAAAGAAACACTTTCATCCTCAAATGGAAGGCAACACTTTCATCCTCAGTAGAGTGTACAGATACTATCCTGATCTGAAGTAAAAGTAATGAAAAGCAACACTTTCATCCTCAGAAATGTGCACAGAGTAATCCCAGGTAGAAGTACTGCAAAGCAACATTTTCATCCTCAACACAGATACAACTCTGATCATAAACAGAAGTGTTGGAAGCCAATACTTTTATCCTCAATAGAGTAGACAGATACTACCCTGATCTGCGGCAGAAGTGATGGAGAGAGGGAAACAAGTAACCTAATGAGCTTATGTAAACAGATAGCAAAACAAGAAATAGGAAGGATAGTAGGCAACACACATTGCTTAGAACTATGAAGGATAGGAAGTTGTGAAGAGCCATAATTATCCACGTTCTGAAGGGACATAGCAAGAAGAAGAAATACTTGAACAAGTTACTAAACAAAGCATGTTTAGGGAAATTGATATCTTTTTATATGAACTGGAAAACAGTTGCAATTTTTAAAATCATTTTGAGGATTCATTTGTGTTTATTCTTTTTTTTCTTTGTTTTCTCAGTGTCATTGAGTCACCGTTTTATTGTGCTGAGTCAGTGGAATATGTTGATCAATTGAGGAGAATACCCCTCCCCACTTAATCATTTTAAAATCAATGACAAATCTGCAGTTCTTATCCACAAGTTTGCAATTAAAATAAAAGCAACAAATAATGAATGTTTGTAATTTTAAGAATACAAACGAGTAACAATTAAGCTGACTTTTTTAAAAAGTTATTTTAATGGATTCTACTTTCATTCTTGGTTTTTGATTGCACAAGTTCTAAATGTATCATTATCCAGGATTGTTGTGTGTAAAAGGTAGAGAGATTTATGTGTTGTTCTAATAAAAGAGGCTGCTCACAATACTAATTATATGGAGTTGTGCACAATTAGGTCCTAGAATAATAACAGAGCATTAATTTAGGTACATCAATAAATTTGTAGCCTCTTGATGCAGTTTACACAATAAACATTTATTTTTCAACATAATCCACCTCCTTATAAATACAGTAATGAATATATCAGATTAATTGCACATTATAAACTGAAAATTTCAGATCAGAATTCTACTAATAACTGTTTCAGGCTACAGGTTTATTTATTCCCCTTTGTGTATAATCATAATCATAAATAGAAGTAAAAACAGTTACCAATATCCAGAAGGAGGCTTACATAGAAGCGTTCTGTTTTGAATATTTTGAATTTGACGTAACTACAAAATATTTCGCTTTTAAACTTGCCTTGAAAAAGTCAGACTGATGAAACGCATCAGCAATGAAAATAAATATTTTCCAATTGTCATTTTTTATCCAATTTGTCTTATCTTCAGAATTATTCTGGGAAATTTAACAATATATATATATATATATATATATATATATATACAGTTATGAAAATTATTGGAAAAACCAATAGATATCAGTGGCAATAATGTGCGCACACATGCACACATATATATATATATATATATATATATATATATATATATAAAATTTCAAACAACACTATATATATATATATATATATAGTTTTGTTTGAAATTTTCTATATTTGTTGGAGAAGAGTGCTCAATACTGGAGATAGAGTGTTTGAAGAAGTAAACTATGGATATACATATGTTTGAAGGAATAGTCTGAAGAAGGTTTTAGGTGAAAAAATAACAATCACTATACACTCTTGATTTCTATGTCTACATTGTCTACTTTTACATATCTAATTCTAATAATAATAATAATAATAATAATAATAATAATAAAAATTATTGTTAGAAATCTTAATAAAAAATTATAGAACCTTGCTTCCTGTGATTTTCTTTATGGCTGAGCGGTAAAGCATGTTGGATCAAACAGTGGTTTTTCTCCTACAAAGAGGAAACATGTTCAATCTTTACCAAGGGGAATGCAATTTCTTTACTGGAATTTCTCAAAATGCACAGGCTGATAGATGTAATATGCACTGTTTAATACATAAAAATGTCATGTCTATTTCAAATACAATGTATCCAATATAATAATGTTTGAAGTAATATGTATATGTATGTGTGCGTGTTTATATATGTGTGTGTGTTTTTATACATATATATGTGTGTGTGTGTTTGTGTGTGTGTATATATATATGTATATATATATATGTGTATATATATATATGTGTGTATATATATATATATATATGTGTGTGTCTATATATACATGTGTGTGTGTATGTATATATATGTGTATGTATGTATATATGTATATGCTTATGTATATATATATGTATATGTGTGTATATATGTCTGTGTATATATATGTATGTGTGTGTATGTATATATATATATATATATGTGTATATATGTGTGTTTATAGACGTGTTGTATATATGTGTATGCATGTGTGTGTGTGTATATATGTGTGTTAGTAAGAGTGAGTAGATTAATAAGCCCACAGTCTAATGAAAGAAAATAGCATGTATTTTATACCATATATAAACTTTTTTTCTCATCATTATCTCCTGGCTTGTCAATACATCTAAGCAATTAATCACATAGATTGAACAATGTGCAGTGAAAATTTCAAGTCAATATCCAGGAAATAACTGTGTCATGCTATGGACTTATTGATCCCTTCTTTTACATAAGCCTGTAAGTCTGTAACACAGAAACATGATCATATCATCCTAGAGATTCTGTTTTTACCTTTTGAAATAATGAAATTTTATAGATTTTCATGGGAAAATAACCAGGAAAATTAATGTATAAAGCCAAAATTGTTTGTGAATAATTTCTAGATACTGAGAACATAAATAAAAACATTAAGGAATTAAGAAAAAAAAGCAGGGAAAATTAAGGATTGTTATGTTTATATAGGCATTAAACAAAGAAAATATATGAACAAATAGATTGACTTATGAATACATTCCTGAAAGCATTAGCAGTCTGTTTAAGCATTACAATATGTGTAATCTTCTGATACATATTTGTAAAGAAAAATTGTTCATAAATATATATATATATATATATATATATATATATATATATATATATATATATATAATATGAATAAAGACAAAAGGGAAACTTGGTTGAAGCATGAATTTATCACAGGACAACATGTCGGCTAAGAGAAATTTTCCTTTTGTTTTTATTCACATTGTCATTTTACAGATATATATTTATTTATGTCTGAATTTTTCACATATATATGTATATACCATTTAGCTAATGAGGAAGCATCTGGTTAGCAAAGTCAAATTACTATTTTTAAGCACAAAACTTCCCATGATTTTTCTCAAATGATCATATCTCTTTGAAATCCATCTCCCTCCAGCCATGGGTTAAATAGTAGAAATCTGGGAATATAAGTGTTATTCTCAAAAAGACTTTTAACGCAATATTGACTTGCAAAAAAATAATTATTCTTACAATCCAGAATATGTTTTCACTTTAAATAACCCACGAAGCATTGATAAACTGTAAAAAAACAAATCAATCAATCTATCTGGGGATGAAATATGTTGCTTGGAAGTTTACTTTTTCCATTTAGTCATTTGATTACCTACTATTAGTCTTGTATATAAATTCATATATCATAGGTTTAATATCTATACATATATGTGTATGTGCATGTGTGTGTGTGTGTGTGTGTGTGTGTGTGTAGTGAAGTTTCAGTTGACAATTGCTTTTAGGTTGGATAGTGAAAAACTGGTTAAAATAGAAAAAATTTTAATCAATAAAATCAATTTTCACCAGAAATAGCAAAAAGAAAAGACAGCAAAAAAAAATAAATCAGGAATATAAACCACAAGAAGAATCATTTCCACAGGTCAAAACAGGACAAATTTAAAATTCCAGTAATATCAGAACATACATATACTATTTAATTATAGAATTAAATTCATAAATAATTGTAATGATATTTACTAACTTAGATCATGACACAAATACAAGTAGGAGCCAGCTCCAGCATTCTCAAATACAGAGATTGTCTGGCATTCAATGCCATATAGGAGATTAACTGTTACATAGCAGTTCAGCAATCTGTTCTTTGTTTCTAACAATATTTTTCCATCTCTTAATACTTTGCTTAGTTTCTGAAAGGCATGATTAATTGTCCAACATTCATTGCCATATAGGAGATTAACTGTTACATAGCAGTTCAGCATTCTGTTCTTTGTTTCTAACAGTATTTTTCCATCTCTTAATACTTTGCTTAGTTTCTGAAAGGCATGATTAACTGAAAAGTTTCAGAGTGTAGAACTGCATTTCTGAATCTTTTACTGATTGTTATGTAGTCTCTATGGTTCTCTGTATCTCCTCCTGGGATTCTTCATGTCCACAAGTAGCTTGGATATACTTGGTTATTATTTGGTCATTCAATGTCCATCAATGAATCCATTTTTTCTCTGAATGTGTTGCATGATCCAAACCTATACTTACCAATTATGTTAGTGCCTCATTCCTTTTCTACTAGTGCATTTAGGTTCTTCATGATGATAATAATTTCATGAGATTTGTATTGGATTTAGGTATCATCTCGTGTATAAGAAAACATCTATTTCTTCTGTGCTTTGTGTTGTTGGCAGATATATTACTCTAATGAGTATATTAAATAGAATTCCTTTCAGCTTCACTAGTAGCATACCAGGATGCATTTTTTTTAGCTAATATTAGTCCTACTCCTCTTACATTACTTTCTCTGTGTCTATCATTCTGTGCTTGTTGCTTGTGAAGTTTTCATTATTTATCCATATTCATTAAAAATCAAATAATATTTTTATTTAATGATATAACATCATTTAAAATAAATAAACCACATTTTATTGGTAAAAATATTTTTTTTTTTTACTTATTTTCAATATTAACTTTATTGAATGTATTTACTGTTTTGTTCCACTATTTTCTGCCAACTTCCAAGCTAGTTCATAATTCCATTTTCCCAGATAATTTTATTTTTTCTAATTAATGAATTTCTCTTGGTTACTTTTACAGTCTTCTAACTTAACTGTAGAGCTTTGTGAAACTTCACAAAACAGTTTTGAAAACATCTGATCATTCACATTTTATATTTTTAATGTCATCACACTTCAGTCATGGACCTCAACAGATACTGTTTCTTTATCAGTGAATTGCCATGGCTTCTTGGCAAAGATAGTGGAATGGTCCTCTCCATAAACTGCACACATCTTTTTTGTTTGAGTTGCACTTGCTTAAAATAAAATAAGCATACAGTATATATAAAAATGTTGTTCATTTTCTTCCATTTTTCAATGTTAAGCAAAAATAAACCAATTTTGACAATATGACTGATATGACAGCCATAACAGTATAAGTTGACTTTTTAATGAAATTAATTAAAATAAAATGCACCTAATTCTAAGAATTCAGGTTTATAAATAAAATAAATCATAGTTAAAATTTGTTTACCCAGAAGTAAGAAAATTTATTTAAATCAGTATCTGTCTACATTTCTGAGATATTATATATTATGTATTATGTACACTATTTACATTATTGAGACTATTGTCCTCATCTTTGTCACCATGTTTATCAAGGACACATGGCACAGTGGATAAAGGCATTAGTTAGATCAACTGACAGGACCCAAAGAGTGTGAGTTCAATACCTGGTTAAGGCAGAGGGGAATTAACAGGAGATAACTGACATCCATTAGACATGGCATGTGGAACTAGAACAGTCTACCCCAGTGAGCGAAATAAAGGGTTTGACATTCCAACCACCTGAAGAAGGCCGGAGTGTACAGCGGCTGAAATGTTGTGATAAACATGGTGACAAAGATGAGGTCAATGGTCTGAATAATGTAAATAGTGTTATTTAAATCATGAAGAAAAGTATTTTTATCTAAAGCTCAAATGGAGGTGTTTAGTCAAGTACTCAAAATATATGAAAATCAAAAGATACAGTGTATGGCAGAAATACTTCCTACATATACATCACAGAAATCACTCTCATTTTTTAAGGAAATCATTGCTCAGTATTGGGGTGCTCATTAACATTCCCTTCTGTGTGAAATGAGTCTTATATTGGATCTGAAGAGACATAAATAGCCACCACATGGTAGGGTAGGAGAGTTCAGGGGATGGAGAGCTCTGACTTTTCTTTGGGTTCTGTTCATCTCTTCTATTTGTCTTCTAGTGTTTTTGAAGGATATTGTTTTTTCATGGACTGCTCTTCTCTAAAGGGCTTTCCTGCTCAAAGACCTCCCAGAAATATGTCCATGTAATGGTAAGACATTAGCTAGCTGAAGACACCATTGCCACTAATGTCATACCATTATGTGGAAGGTATTTCCAAACCCTGTATAAAGCATAAAACTGAACTAAATTTGACAATTGAAAAAGGAATACTTACTGGTATGACAGCTGTGACAATATAATTAAAAGTGATATTTTTTAATTAAACTACTTGAAACTAAATGCTACTAATGCCATCTAATGATGAAAACAGGATTATCTTAGCTAAATCAATATTAAGGATTCTAGTTTACAAATTAAATAAATTACAGTTATTTTTCATTCATCCAGAAATAAGAAAATTTATTTAAATCCCGAATAAAAGCATTTTTATCTAAAACTCAGATGGAGATGTTTAATCAAGTGCTCAAAATATATGACAATCTAAAGATACAGGGTTCACCAGAAATATGTCCCACATAATGGTAAGACATTAAATAGATAATGATGCTGTTGCTACTAATGTTTTACCAATACATGGGAAGTATTTCCGGGAGGTATATGTGGGATGTGTTTCTGCCACACCCTCTAAAAAGCATAAAAATGAACCAATTTTGACAATTTAAAAGAGAATGCTTACTGATATGACAGCTGTGACAATATAATGAAAAGTAATTTTTTTAAAATTGTTTTAATATTAAACTTTGATTATTTCATGAAATACATTAGTTAAAACTAAACATTACTAATGCAATCTAACAACAAACACAGGATGATCTTAGCCAACCCACCAGTAAAAATTCAAGTTTACAAAGGAAATAAATTACAATTAGTATTCATTCATCCAGAAATAAGAAAATGTATTTAAATCCAAAAGAGAACTACTTCTTTGAAAGTTCAAATGGAGGTGTTTAGACTTATACCTAAAATATTTGACAGCCTAAAGGTAGAAAGCAGAAAAATGTCTGTGATTGAGAGAACTCATAAATAAATTGTTACTAATGACTTAAAACCAAAAAGGTAAAAAGAACTTTAATCTCCACCTTTCAACTTTTTACACAGATGGAAAAAACTGGGGATTTATGTCAATCTGACAAATTTGTGGCTAACAGCATTTACAAACCAACCCATGTGTAAAACCTGTTCAAAGGAATTTACCTCATCCCCCTTCCAAACACTTTCCTTTCCTGCCCTTGGAAGTGGAACTGAATGCAAGGCAAGATGCTATGAAGCGTGATGTTGAAATGGCAAAAGTTGATACGGCACTTTTATGGATTAGCGGTGGTTGTTGCTATGCAACCGAGGGAACTAATGCCATTACATCTGCTTTTCTTTCTGGAATATGCAAGGCAAAAGCTATAAAAGGCTACATGGATTTGTCTTTGTTTGGTAAAAGTGGTTCCAGTCCCCTAACTTTCTGATTAGGGTTGATTGTCAAAGACTCTTTTGAGGAAGAACATTCTAGACATTAATAGCTATCTTCAAGTGTTCTTGGTATCATTGATTTTGGTCTGAGCATCTTTTGTGAGGTACTCAAAGGATGTTTAGAAATGCTACCATATATCCTTTTTTACAAAGAGTTAATAGAAAATGAGGGCAATCACTAGAGACATAGGGAAAGAATCTGCACTGCAAATTATTCTATGACTTGCAGATATTAAAGCTGGATTTTTTTTCAAGCATCTTTTTTGTTCAGAGAATATCAAAACAAATGCTTTTCTCAGTATTATTATCATTTATAGCAGAATAATTCCTTTTAATTTCAGGATAGTTCACAGTGCACTAAAGATTACAAAGATTACTATTTCTTTACTATATATAAAACACTGATTTTGAATGTCTCTATTTAACCTCTAAATAGCTGAACCAGTGGATAGTATTCCAACTTAACCCATAAAATCCAGTATTAATTATAAAAATTAAGATAAAACTCTGGTATAAATAATAAATTTCTAAAACATAATCTGGTATTAATTTTAGGTTTCTACCTATAATCATTGTTCACACAATATCTTCAGAAATTCTTGATAAAAATTACTGAGTCAAGCTACAAATGAATAAATTTTGAGGCAGATTCAGGATCTTTTTATTTTCCTAAGACTATTTCAAATCCTGTTAGTTCACTGATGACAAGATGATCAAATTTTAAATCTAAATTATTTATCCTTTAGAAATAATACATTTATTGGAAAATACATTCAATTTAAATACAGAATTAGTCCTAAAAATTACTTCAAAGAGATGACTTATACTCTTTTCCTGTTACCTAGAAGTTGTTTCCATTTAGATTTCATTCAAATTGTGTGTATGTATGTTTGTATATTTAAATTCAATGACAAACCTAAAAAATAATTCTACAAAAAAAACTTTAACAAATAATTTTATTTATTACTGAATAATTTCTGAAAAATACAATAAAATCTTAAAATTATATGAATTTTTAGATTTTGATTTCACAAATTAACATCTTTTTACTTGTTTTGAAATTTATGATTTTATTGCTCAGCCCAGTTAGAGGTTGTCCAGACTGAGTGGGAGGAGAATGTGTCATCCCAATATCTTGTTTCAAACTCAATCAAATTGCGTGTTGAGTTCATATGTGTGCCTGTGTATATATTAAATGACACAAGAAAATGTAAGTTACTCACACACAATGCATATACAGTGTAACCCGGATATAAGAGACCCGGATATAAGAGAGATCTTCTCTGGTCTCAAATTAGAGCCTGTGTTAATGTATATATAATAGACCAAACCTGGATATAAGAGAAACCCGGATATAAGAGAGGTTTTCTCTGGTCCCAAATTAGAGCCTGTGTTAATGTATATATAATAGACCAAACCCAGATATAAGAGACTTCTTCTCCGGTCACGACAACTCTCTTATATCTGGGTTACACTGTATATTATATCACACAACAACACACACAAGTTCTATAACCCATTAGAGTCACCACATATACTGCAGCCAAAGAAGCAAAGTTGTGTCTTGGACAGAACCCAACCCTCTCTAGACTGGTTGCCAGCCAAAGCTATAATGCCCAGTCTGTCCTGCAATTTACCCATAACTGGGAAGAGAAGAGATAGATTTATACCTCTCCCAAGGGTATTTGCGAGTGAATGTAATGAGCTTAACTGGAACTTGAACTCTGCTTTTCAATTTCTCACACTGATCCGCTATCC
Organism: Acanthosepion esculentum; assembly: GCA_964036315.1. Classification (NCBI taxonomy): domain Eukaryota; kingdom Metazoa; phylum Mollusca; class Cephalopoda; order Sepiida; family Sepiidae; genus Acanthosepion; species Acanthosepion esculentum. Next base: position 61,103,294 of record OZ038496.1, on the reverse strand, counting down.
ATTACACCACCATACATCTACATAGATTATTATACAGGCATACAAAGTCACACACAGACAGAGTACAATGGACAGAGAATCAGATCTTTTATGATATAGATTGTAAGGTTGACTATCATAACACATGTAGAGATTGTAGTTCTTTTTACCTTTTTGGTTTTAAGTCATTAGTAACAATTTATGAGTTCTCTCAATCACAAACATTTTTATGCTTTCTATCTTTAGACTGTCAAATATTTTAAGTACAAGTTTAAACACTTCCATTTAGGAAGAGCTTTAGGAAAAAATACTTCTCTTTTGGATTTCTTTACATTTTCTTACATTGGTCTAAATGGATTCTAATTGTGATTTATTTAATTTGTACCTTGATTTCTTAACATTGTGCTTTTGTTGTTAGATGGGATTAGTATTTAGTTTTAACTAAGTTCATTCAAAAAGATCACCTTAAATTGTATTGTCACAGCTGTCATATCAGTAAGTATTTTGTTTTTTAAATTGTCAAAATTGGGACAACTTTATACCTTTAGATTGTCATATATTTTGAATACTTAACTAAACACCTCAATTTCAGTTTTAGTCAAAAATATTTCTTGTTTTGGATTTAAATAAATTTTCTTACTTCCAGTTAAATGAACTCATTTCTAAATGATTTCTAAATGATGAACAATTATTAAAAGATGTTTTACATTGCAATCGGGATCTGTAGATTGATTGTCTAGATTTTACTAGCAATTGCAATGATGGAAATATGTGCTATTGGAGTACTTTCTAATTAAAGTCTTATTTAATATTATTGATATTTTTCTTTTAGCTTTTAATTTTTTCTGTTTATTCCTTGAATGAATTTGGCACTATTTTCAGAAGTTATAGAAAATTATAATTCTCTTTAATATAATCTGCTTCATAAAATACAGTTTTCTCTTCTTACACACACCTCCTAATGATAAGTTCTGTTAGTTGAAAGCTTGGGACAACACAATATGAATTTTATTCAATTTATTCACATATAATAACCACATTTGCGAAAGAATACTTCTATATTAACAAAAAAAAAGATCATTAAATAGACACTAAACTTCTATTGTTTTTAACAATACATGTTCAAAAGAATAATTGCTACCCAAATATATGGAATATAAATTAAATGTCAATGAAGAATAGTAATATTTATATCCTGTGAATTTTGTATGAGTGAGTGCTGAAAAAGAGGCACTTATATGTATTTTGCAACCAGAGGATCCTTTCTGTTAACTGAATAGGAAATGATATGTGAATGCATGTAGTATTAACTGAAACAACAAAATAGTAAAGGTAATATTAGCTCTTTCCTGATAAGGAAACACTTGCTATTTATTGACCGAGCAAACAGTACTATGTTTTGTTTGAATTTATGAAATGTTTCTATTAGAATAATCTTTCTGGAAAATAGGTTTTTCAAGTTCAGTAACTGTTATCACTCTTTCCAGTAGTGATGGGGAGTTTACTTCATAACCTTTTAGTTGAAGTAGTGTGGAATGTCAACATCAGTGTGAAACATCATTATTCTCTCTCTGACTTACGGGTGCTAGCCATTTTAGTTGCTGCTGCTGTTGAAAGTTTGATGTGGTTTCTGTTATTTTGCACAGTTCTTCATTTGTGATTCTGCAGCATCAGTTCATCAGATTTGAAGAAAGATGATTTTTGTCAAGACCCACAGTCTTCATGAGCTCAAATCCATTTTTAATCATTGATCTGAGAAAATGGTTGTATACAGCTGACAGTTTAGATATTTCTGAATGAGTTTGGCATCAGACATAGCATTTATATGAAAGTCTTGATCTGATGAGGTTATTTGTTAAAATTTTTTTTTTTTTCACTCTGGGTAAATTTCAGCTCTTGGTAGTTTGGGGGAAAGGATGAAGGTAATAAAATAGTTTACCGAAACCTTTTCCAGGCACACAAACCACCAAATCTGTGCATCCCTAATATTTAGTAAAATTTTATTTACTTTTATTTCAATAAAATTGTTTTGGTTTTATATCTCACTGAGTATCTCTCATAATTTTTTATGGTTCACCTTGTCACTTGATCTCTTTTCTCCTCAATCTTTTTTTAATCAAATATATAAATGAACAATTTCTTTTTTCTCTTATTTTTGACATATATTTAAGGGATGTCAACATCTTGATCATATCATTATTTTCTCTTCAAGTTACATGTGATATGCATTTTAGCTATTGCTGCTGTTGGTAGTCTTCAAGTGATGTCATTTCAGTTGTCTGTTAGAGTTCTTTGTTTATGATTCTGTAATGCCAGTTCAAAACATTCGAAGACAGATGTTCTTCACCAAGACCAACTGGCTTTTCTCACTCAAAGCCATTTTTAATCATTGATCAGAAAAAAAAGTGGTTGCTTGCAGCTGAAAGTTTAGATATTTCTGGACGGGCTTGGTGCCATGCATGACTTCTACATGAAAGTCTTCATCGGACGAGACTATTTAAGTACAGAAATAAAAATATAATTAATAGTCTTGAACGTCACCCATAATGTTATGTCACAATTTTAAGAAATGTCATTTTTATATTTTTTTTACTTTTTCTTTATAAAGCAAAAAAAACTTTTTGCTTAACCCGACACATGAAACTTACATTTTGAAAAATCCCTTCTAAAATGATGGCCTCGGCAGAAAGCATTCCAATATTCACAAATAAGCGTTTCTGAATGAGTTTGCTATAAGGGCATAAAGGGAGGAAGTACATATTATGAGGATATGTAGGATAGATAATGATTGACCCTAGATTTGAAAAGTTTAAGATCACAGTAATACACTTTTTCCATATGATGAATTTTCTTTTAAGTCTTTTTTAAAGTAAATTGTTTATAAGGGAGTTGCAGGTGGAGTAATGGTTAAAAAAGCAAAAAATGGAATTGGTAAGCTGAGTTCAAATTCTGACAGTTTGTATTCTCTTTATGCCAATGCACTTTGGAAAGGTACAAAACTATCTATTCACCTCCAACTATGGCTTTCCAACAAAATTTCCCTATATGTTAATAATTTGTTTTGATTTTGGAAGATCTTCCACTTTGGCAGTAAATGTGGAAGAATTTCCTTTCAGATGACAAGAAGACTTGAGGCAACAGAGATATGGTTCTGCAGATGGATACTGAGAACACCATGGACAGAAAATGTGAGCAGTGAGGAAATTTTAAAGAAAATGGAAACAAAAAAAAACACTTTTACTTAGAATCAAAAAGAGGCAGTTGAAATTTCTAGGATACATGAGGAGAAAAGTATGGTTGGAGAATTTGATACTCACAGGTTACATCAAAGGCAAGAGGTACAGATTTCAAACCTCTGTTGCTTTGTAGACATATCTAATAAGTATAGCCTTTTGGATCAAACCTTGAATCACAAAGGTTTATGTTCTTATCATGTTGAAACATTGATTCCCGTATGATCATCAGAGTTAAGCAACATTGAGTCTGGTCAGTACCTAGATGGGTGACTGTTTGGGAATACCAGGTGCTGTAAGCCCGGATGTGCAAGTGATATAATGGATACTGGCTTGGAATTGTTAATCAGAGAGCTGAGTTTCAATTCCAGTTCAGTTTGTTATATTCACTTACATGCAAATACCCTTATGAAAGGCATGAAACCACTTCTTCTCCACCCAGCTGTAGGTTAATTAATAAAACTTGTATTGTTAAACCATTATTATCTACAAAAATATTTTCTGGCTTTAAATAACCTGCAAAGTATTGATAAGCCATAAAAAATGAATGAATCAAATCAAATAACTAAATCAGAAAATCTGGAAATGGAGCCCTAAAGGTAGTCCAGTGTTTAATCCAATCTTGTTCTGCCAATTCCTGCGATGACACTGGTGGTAAGTAGTATCAGCCACCTCCCTTCCCTTGGACAACATTAGTGGTGTGGAAAAAATAGATATACTACATGGACAATTTCTGATCTACCATTAAAAAAAAGAAAAAACATTCTGCCCAGGTCAGCACCCAGGAGAGGACACTCTAGCATTGCTTCATCTGCATTCGATTGGAAAAACAAGAACTATTCTACCACCACCAGTTGAATTAAAAACAGACAAAAACATCCTCGGTACAGAGCCATAGTCTCTTGAGACTGACCGATGCCACACAGATTGAGAGCCTAATTCAAACAATTGCTTTTTTCTGACTTTCATGAATTAAAAAAAAAGCTAACTCTGATTTATTTTAACTTGAGTGATATCCACCAACTACAGCAGCATTTTCTATAAAATCCATATAACTTGAATCATCATCTCCCACTTAAAAAGGCTAATTTAAATTTGAACTAATTAAAGTTTAACATTTATAATATGCTATTTGAAAATATTTATATTTTATTGTATTTATTCTGCAATACCAAAAGGAAAATACCTTTTAGGACCATTAATGATTTTTATTGTCCATTTGTCAATTTAACTTTTAACATAGATATTAAAATTAAATGAAAGGAAATACAGAAATCTAATATTCAAATGTGGAGATGGCAAATTAGTCAGTCATCTTAACAATGCAATGAAAATTCCTATTTCTAAAACTTCTGTCTCAGATTACCAGCAAGGTCATATTTATAAGGTCTGTCTGGAAAGCATCCAACTTTTTTAATATTAACAGAAAAAAGCCTACCTAGGGCAATGGTATTTTAGCCTATGACAAAGTACTAAACTTGGAATCTCACACGCTGTCCAGTTGAGTTTGTTACATTCACTTACATGTTATTTTTAGTGGATGCCAATATTTGAGTAGATCTTCTGCTTATTTATTAAATAGGATATTTATTTACATCTATGGGCACATATTTTTCTAATAAGATTTCTCAAATATTCTGGGTGGTAGATGCAAATAAATAAATAAATAAACTGTTTAATAAATGAACAAAGCATCTACACAAATATGGGTATCCACTAAAAATAACATTTAAGTAATAAAATATGCCAGATTAATAAATGAAAAATCCATTCCTAAAAATTCACTTAGACACAAATACTCTTTGGAAAGGGATGAATCCATTTCTGACCCCCCCAGTTAGTAGGACATGTATTTTAAGAAATCTTTAATGTGCAATATTCACTCACATACAAAAAAGAATTCATTTTACAATCCAAAATATGTTTTGACTTTAAATTTTTATTTTTAAGCATAAAGCAAGGTGGGAATGCCTAGGGGTTACAGAGAGTGGGAGCAAGAGTAAAGAGGCGTGATAAAGGAAAGGATGAAGAGAAGAACGGGGAATTAAATCAAGGCATCTGAAGATGTTGACTGACATTGCATTTGAATAATTGAAGTTTATAGCTATCAGGGAAGCAAGTAAGAGGAAGGGAGTTCCACAGACAGGAAGTGCAAGACATGAAGCTGTTGGAGTAGAAGATACGGCTATATTTAACAGTTTTGACAGTGAAAGGGTGGGACTGAGATGCCAACCTAGTAGCACACTTAAATTCATGCAGTTTGGGAACCAGCAAAAGTAGCTCATCGGAGCAGTCACCATGAAAGTATTTGTAGAAAAGACAGGGGGAAGCAACAGCACATCGGTGAGAAAGTGACTGTAGATGATAGAATAACCCCAAAAAGTTTGATAAACTTAAAAAAAAAAATCAATCGAACCTCACATACTGATCTCAGAATCTATTCCATCATTTTTCAAAAGTCAACAATGTCTTCTTTTGAGATCACCATTAGCTGCTTTGTTGTGTCCTACTTATTTTGCTAACAGTCGGAAATATAATTCCATTTTATTGGTGATTTTATCTTCGGGCAAAAGCAGAAGTCACGGAGAGTCAAATTTATGCACCATGAGGGAGCTGACATACCTTTCCAAAAAAAGAAAAAAGTACATGAAATGTGAAAAATGAACAGATGCATTGTCATG
>OZ038496.1:61084901-61092401 GCA_964036315.1 Acanthosepion esculentum | reverse complement strand
CCAATAATCTTCCATTTGCTACAATGTGAAAATAAGGGTTTTACATGATCTTTTTTTATTTGATGTGTTCCTTCAAGACATGGGTGATAACAAATATCCAAAGTTTCCTATTCCCTGTTGTAGCTCTAAGTAATGTTTCTCCACTAACTATCCCTCCCAGTCCCTGTCCTGACCCCCACTAGCACAAAATCCTCAGTTAGGTCACTCAATGTTTTTCTATACTCTTCTTGCCTTCAATATGTTGTTCTGTGTGTATCAAATTCCCCAAGCCCTTATGTGCCCAAGAAATTTCAACAGTCTTTATCTGTTACTATGTATAAGTGTCCATTTTCTTTTCATTTTCCTTAAAACTTCCTCATTGCTTACATGTTCTGTCCATGATATTCTTGGCATCCTTCTATAGAAGCACATTTCTGTTGCCCCAACTCTTCTCTTCATGTGTCAGGAAATTCTCCACTATTCACTGCTATATGACAGTACTTTGAGAATTTTGTTTATTTGTATCAACAAAATAACAGCTATGTACAGTGATCCTACACTTTAATTGGTCACTCCCATAAACATCCAACTAATGTATACAAGTACCTTTACATGGTTTTAATGAGGTATAAGGCTTATGCACTTATTACAAAACCTAGTGCTTGCTTTTTATGGAAAGAACTTTTCATCCTTACCCCTTTTTTTTTGCAGTGGTTGAAGATCTACAAGGTTCATTGGCTTCTAAAATAGGTTTACTAAAAAAGAAGTTTGATGAAAAAGTAAAAATTAAAAATGGTAAAAATACTAAAATAAAATATATTCAAACTATTTATCCTTATGAATAGGTGTTACATTATCACAAAAAATTGTTACCAAATCAATAAACAAATGGACACACGTACATACATGTATATATAACAATAGTGTCTAAAAATTTCTATATTTATGGAGAAAGAGTGCTCAATATTGAGGGTAAAGTATTTTCTTTAGATATAAACAGTGTAGATATTGAAATAAAGACGCTATAGTGACTGGTGGTTTAGGTGATATATTGTTTCTATAGCCATTTTGTTAATATCTATATATGGTCTAATGATTGTTTAAGTTGTGAAACTGCCAGTCACCATGCAGTGTTAATTTCTATGTCCACACTGTTTCTATCTATCTATCTATCTATCTAAGATCTAGCCAAAATTGTTACTATTATTAATAATAATCATGGTGCCCAGGACCTATTTTTGCACAATTAATTTGAGCTTGATCTTAGATTGCTTTCTTTTTCTATAAAACATTTAGCACATTTTCTGTGTACCTATTGATATATAATAAAAATATGCCATATATCTAAGTGCTGACTTCCATGTCCACTTTTATATATACACATGCTCTATCTCTGATATTGAGCACTTTATCCCATAAATATAGCACACTTTAAGACTATATTTCTTCATATATATATATATATATATACATATATATATATATATGTGTGTGTGTGTGTGTATGTGTATATATATATATATATATATATATATATATATATATATATATATATATATAAAAAGTGTGTGTGCGTACGTATGAACAAACTTTACAAAATAGGCCAAGCCCTGTACAAAATGGTTTTCTCTATCTGCAATAAACATTGCTAGTCACTTGCAGGCTTCAAGAATCATTGTCATTCTCACGAGAACCAAAAATTGATCAGACTTGTCAGTGATGGTCATACTTGTCTAACGAGTTGACAGTCATTATATGAGTACACACACACACACACACAGATGTTTGTGATTATGTGTGTATATATATATGTGTGTGTATATAAGTGTATATATGTGTGTGTGTGTGTGTGTGTGTGTATACATATATATAGAAATGTGTATTATATATATATATATATATATATATATATATATATATATATATATGTATATATAGTTCATCAGAACAATTACCATGAAGGTATTTATAGAAAAGATACAGAGAAGCTATGTTATGGCAGTGGGAAAATGACTGAAGCTGAGATGCCAGGTCAGGATCAATAATATTGCAGATTCTTTGGATTTTATCAAGAATCTCTAAATATATAGCAGAAGTACCAGACCAGGGCAGTAATATCCAATGCATGGACTTATAGTAGACTTATATTCATCAAATACAAGACATGCATGCCACTCAAGTTTGTTGACTATTGTTAAAAATGGTAATGATGAACAGGGTGTGTAGTATGAATGAAAGAGTCGGTAGGAAGTGAAAATGATTAAAAGAAAAAGGATAGATGACAATTGACTCTCAGCTGAAGAGGTTAAGATGGCAGTGTTCAGGCAAGCAGCCATGTTCCATAAAGGGACAGCTCTTGGGAAAACACTGTCAGAGTTGAACTCACTTCTTACCTTTGGAACACAGAGGAAATGAGGGTGATTTGACTTTGTGAAAGTAGCTGTAATGGTTTTAATGAGTAGCTCTGAATAGAGTCTGCCCCAAAATAGCCTTCTGGCATAAAAGTGCTCCATGCCACAAGGGATGTCAGAGCAGATGTGCTCCATTCTTTATATATTGTATATAGGGTACTCACCTCACTATTACAAGTCACTCCCTTCCTGATGATTGTGCGCCTTTTGCTATACCGGAAAACCATTCGAGGTGACATTTTTTTTTTTGCCATTTTAGACCTTGGCTGGCTGATCTACCCTCCCCACTGTGCGAGTTTGGTTTGCTTGTCAAATTGAATTTGCCTGGTGGTATATAGGGTACTCCCCTTACTATTACAAGTCACTGGCTACCTGATGACTGTGTGAAAACACATGAAACTAATAGTAGTGGCCAGTCATTTCCAACCTGGTTTTTGAATTATATATATATATATATATATATCCAGGAATTCCTTCTTGTCTTATGTACATTCGATTAATGCATTTTTGATTAGTGTGTTGGAATTATTATACCAAAATTATATCAGTGGATGCATAATACTTGATTAGTGCAGCAAAACATCCTTCAGTTTAACCATAGTAAGTGAAACCCAGTCATGGCTGTCAGACAATTTCTCTGACCACATCAACCCTTATATTTGTCCACCTAATTCCCCATTTATATATATATATATATATATATATATATATATATATATGAATATATATATACAGGAATCCCTGGATTAGTGTGGTAGATGTGTACATTAAAACATTTGCACTAATCAAAAATGCATTAACTGAATATAAATGAATTGACAAGCAAAATAGTAACTCATTTTTAAATTTTAGTAAATTTTTAATTAGTTACTGATTAATTAAAGATTTACTAAAATTTAAAAATGAGTTACTATTTTGCTTGTCAATTCATTTATATTCAGTTAATGCATTTTTGATTAGTGCAAATGTTTTAATGTACACATCTACCACACTAATCCAGGGATTCCTGTATATATATATATATATATATATATATATATATATATATATATATATATATATATATATATAATGGGGAATTAGGTGGACAAATGTAAGGGTTGATGTGGTCACAGAAATTGTCTGACAGCCATGACTGGGTTCTCCAGCTTGTCTGGCATGGTGCAGAGTCCTACTATTTCCTCAAGGCACTTGTTGCTGAGGGCTTCAGTGTTAAGCCTGAGGTCCTCACCAACAAATTCAGGAGTTCCTTTCTTATCAGAATGATCAGAGTGAGTTTTTCAAGCTGATGTACATTCATAATCACTATTAGATTAATCCAACTGATTCTGAATGCTCTGCACTGTCCTCAGATTGACACCCAAACACTTGGAAATGTTAATATTAAAGCTGCTGGTGTGATTGCCAAGCAGTACAGCATGCCTTTTTCCAAATTTCTGGTGGAGTGGATTGTGTGATAGTGCTCTTTTTCTCACAGATAGTGTCGAACCATCCCTTCTATAATGTGCAATTGACAAAATAAAAAACAAACAATACGCATACAAAAATTAAAAATATAAAATGGCGACAATTTATCCATTGTATCCTGTAATATATATATATATATATATATATATATATATTTCTGAGCACACCCATCTACTAGGGCAGATAGTCAATTCATATTTATGCTTTTTTGTGACTAACAGAGCTAATCTGTGATTTATACTGCAAATATACTGAACAAACTTTAGTTACATTTTCTGGGTGAGAGACACATCATCTGGCATGATGAACAGATTGAACAAGGCCAGTATGCTCAGATCCTTGGTCATGATGACTTGTGACTTCATGCTAGCACAACCATTGACAGCCTTTGAACAGTTCTGTCTCCCCAATTTTACTCAGAATATTTGGTTAACCTGTGATGTGGTTTTCAGACACTTTCCAAAGGTACCACATACAGAAATCACTTTCCTGACAAATCAACCATGGTGAAATTCAAACTTTGGTCTAATGGATGGAAAACAAATATTCTAACCATTCAGCCACATACACATGCTAAGGTATGCTAAACTGTACAAATAAATGCATAACGACAATTATAATTAATTTAATAATAATAATAATTGGTAATGAATAATTGATGAATGCATAGAATACACTGAAGTAATTAATAATAAATAAAACTATAAAAAACTGCTTTTCATCCCATAATTAGTTCTAAACAATAGCTGTTAGAATAATTTAAAACAACCTTTCCTGCCAATTAGTAGCTGTTAGAATAACACAATAAACCAGAAATAACTGAACTTGCTACCCATAATGGCCCAATGACTAAATATATAAATATATAGTTGACCTATTATCCAACCCACATGGCCATGAAACAGACTGTCACCATTTGGTGTTGAAATTTGTGTCCACACTAGTTATATATTTGTATGAATATATGAATAAGGTATATATATTCTGGCAGCAAGTATTCATCCAGACAAGTTTGATTACAAAGAACCAACAAGGTCTGTCACTTGAATTATTTATTGCATATCTTAAATTTTCAAATAAGGTGTTGTGTTCATGACATTACCATAGATTATTTCAAACTTTCAGCTTTTCAATTATCCATTATGTGGAGAAAGGAATTCTGCTTTCCACACAGACACCACATGATTGGTTTGTGAAAATGACAGAGATGGTCAAAAGTACTTGAACAAACAACAACGCAAACATGGACTTTGGACAGTTTATGCACAATTTTGATCCCAGTGCACAAAACTTTATTTCAAAATTAGAAAAATACAATAAAAAATTAAACAGATAGACATTGTCAGTTCTGTTTAATTAAATTTGTTGTGTGTGTGTATGTGTGTGTGTATATATATATATATAATGTGTATTACAACAACAATAACATCCATTGAAATAACACCATTAAATGTAACTGCTGAAATAAAGAAAATTGCCCACTTAACAATAAATGTTTAACCAATAACATAATAAACAAAGCTATCATAACTAATAACATTGACACAGACAAAAAATTTACATATGCGCCACAGAAAAAACTTTTAAAGAAAGATATTATAGCCACAAAATGTCATTTGAAAGAAAAATTCCACAAAGAATAGAACCCTATCAAAATACATATGGAACCAAAAAGAAAACAATATCTCCTCCAAAATCAAATGGGAAATTATAAAAGAGCAGTCTCATACAGTATTAACAATAAAAATTGTAAATTATGCTTAGAGGAAAACTTAGCAATAATTAGTTTTAAAAACCAAAATAAATTCTTAAACAAGAAAACTGAAATAATGGGTAAATGTAGGCATATTAATAAATACTTAATTTGCCATCTAAGCATTAATTAAAAATAAACAAATAAATATAAATAAAGTATAAACTTTAAATAAGTAAATGAAATAAATAATATCATAAAAAATTAATTATTAATAAATAAATAAACAGATATTAAAGATACATATGTATACATGTGTGTGTGCATTTACATATAAATATATACCAACACCTACAAATGAACAAACCTAACAACCCATAACTAATACCTCAATATATAACACCAGTGCAAAAACAAATAAACTACTAAACATTAAATAAAAATGAAACATTAGATAAACGATAATATATCATATAAGCAAATACTTACTTTAATACATATATACTACTTAACAATTATATATGTGTGTGCAGCATGTGTGCAGGTGTGTGTGTGCGTGTGTGTTTGTGCCAATGTGTGGGAGTATATAATATATATAAATATCCAAACAACAAATTCTATTAACCCAACCAATCATAATTAATACCCTAAAAATAGAAAAAATATCTTCACTAAGCACTAATTTATTAATAACAAGGCACAAGCATATGTGTGCATATACATGAATGTATAAATACAGACTTATGCCCATAAATTCAAACAATAATAAATAAAAATTTAATTATAAATCTAACATCCTACTAATTGATACTTAATATACCACAAAGCAAAATAAAAAACAAAAGAATAGCCTAGTGAATATATGTAAGTATATGTGTATGTGTGCATGCATGCATGCATGTGTATGTATATATATATATATATTGTGTGTATTTAGGCAGCATTTTTTCATTAATACATGTTTCATTAAATAATATAGATAAGCGTTGTCTATATATTTTATGTAAGTTTTTTTCATATAGTCTGATAATCTTAATAACATTATCATTAAATAATGAAAGAAAATCACAATATTGATACATACTTTTTTTTTTTAATCCAATCTGAGCTTTCGGCTTACATAAGCCATTATCAAAGATGACAATTACACAATATATTTATGCAATACACGAACAAGAAATTGATGATAGTATTATTTGTTTACATGGATGATTTCCAAGCAACGATAAACACGTGCATATAAAACGCTGAAAGCGAAAATCGCACGACAGCTCATGACGTCACACATGACCACGCGAGAGTGAATATATATATATTGTGTGTATTTAGGCAGCATTTTTTCATTAATACATGTTTCATTAAATAATGTTATTAAGATTATCAGACTATATGAAAAAAACTTACATAAAATATATAGACAACACTTATCTATATTATCTAATGAAACATGTATTAATATATATATATATATATATATATATATATATAAAATATTTATCATTTAAACATTAATATCATTAGTATCATACATACATATATATATATATATATATATGTATATAAAATATTTATCATTTAAGCATTAATATCATTAGTATCATACATACATATATATATATATATATATTTATATATATATTTATATACATATATAAATATTTATCATTTTATCATTAGTATCATATATATAATAATGGACTCTCCCATTGCTTTCAACATATGAGTGTCAAGCAACTTAGCTCCCAGAAACTGACAACCAGACTACCACACAAATTATTTGATTATAGTGGTGAAGGCTTTGTGCAGAACCAACCACACTTTTTGAAGGGCTGAATACAGAGACCTGGTGCACCATGTGCCACAAGGTCTCCAAACGAACCTTCATAGGTTTTGAATTCAGAGTTGTCCTTCTCATAGACCAGTTTTCATTCAAGGCTATAGAACCCAGTC
>OZ038496.1:61044901-61079901 GCA_964036315.1 Acanthosepion esculentum | reverse complement strand
GATGGAGTGTAACTGTAAAAGGACAATAGGAATAAAGACAAAAGGAAAAATTATCTTAGCCGATGTGTTACATCCTCTGAGGGACTTTGTCAAGGCAAATGCAAGGATTTTATTTTTTGACAAGTGTTTATATACAAGAGCAAAAATGTTATTGGTTTTTCAAAATTTTTAAGTTGAGGAATACTCATAAATATTCATCAGGTTAGCTTCTTTGATGTTCTTCTTCAGTTTTGGGAATAACCAAAAGTCACAGGATGCAAAGTCTGGACTGTAGGGACAGTGAGGGAGAGTTTTGATACCCATCTTGGTCAACAAAATTTTAGAGAGCTTTCTATTTGTCTTCATGTCCCAACTACATTCTGCAAAATATTCAGCTCTGACAAGCAGTGTTTAGTTGGGTGTGTCCTAACATCTCTTACAGCCATCTCTTTTAATCTGGAATAACAACAGCTGGCAAATCAGCCTACTAGACGTATATTAATGATATGCTAAAATTATAATCATCTAACTGCTTCCACTAAAAGTCTTAAAACATATATATATATATATATGTATATATATATATATATATATATATATGTGTGTGTGTGTGTGTGTGTGTATTAAAATAATAAGAAATAACAGTAAGATTTATAATCTGATGTTCTTAGTAATAATTTTATCTTTATGCTCGATACAAAAACAGTAGAGCATAATATTATAATTATTTGCTATTTAAAAAATATGGTTCCATCGCTACACAGGAATTACCTTGTTTCAAAACAGAAACTAAAATTTTAAATTTAATTATAAAATTAAATTAAAAATCCACAGCTCCGTTCCATTTTCAAGTGATTTTTGGAATAACCTATTAAGAAATTTAAATGATTGAATTTTTCCATAACCGTAACAATTTAGAATATTAAGATTGCATATGCTTATAAGTGAAGTAAATTTCTTAATAGGTTATTCCAAAAATTGCTTGAAAATGGAACCTAGCAATGGATTTTAAATTTAATTTTATAATTAAATTTAAAATTTTAGTTTCTGTTTTGAAACACAGTAATTCCTGTGTAGTGATGGAACCAGATTTTTAAAATAGAAAATAATCATAACATATATATATATATATATATATATATATATATATATATATATATATATATATATATATATATATATATACAGGACACTGTGGATTAATGGATAATAGCTCAGGTTGAGAAATTGGAGAGCTGAGTTCAAATTCCAGTCAAGTTCATTACATGCTAATACCCTAGGGAAATGTATGAATCCATCTATTCTCCCCACCAGCTATCAATAAATATCAGGACAGACTGGGTAGTGAAGTGTCTAGGAGAAGGACAACTCTGAATTCAAAACCTCTGGAGGGTTGTTTGGGAATCTTGTGCCATACTGTGCACCATTTCTCTGTATTTAGCTCTTCCAAAAAGTGTGGTTGGTTCTGCACAAGCCTTCACCACTATAATCAAATGATGTGTATGGGTAGTCTGGCTGTTGGCTCTAAGAATTGAGCTGCTTGACCCTCACACATCGAAAACAAAGGAAGAGTCCAGTATATATATATATATATATATATATATATATATATATATATAGATAGATAGATAGATAGATAGATAGATAGATAGATAGAGTTAAGCATTGTAGATGTAACACTAAGATTTAAAAACTGGAAACTAACCTCTAATATCACAAGTCAAAGGAAATAAAAAGAAAAACAAAAAATAAACAATGAAAGTAAAATATAACAGAAAATAATCTAATTTAATCAGAGCTTCTCTTGTCAGAAACTTACATCAAATATTAAAGTGATCAATATTTTTACTACATGGGAATCATAAAGTGTACATCATTGATATTCTGGTGACTGCTTGTCTGACATCTCCAAGAGATGACAGACAAAGTTACAAGAAAGCACTTTCTGCAAAAACTAAACTATTAGGTTAATGCATAAATTCCCAGTCTCATTTTTTTGGGCAACATTAGGGAAATCTTAGATTTGTCTTTTCAGTTTAATCAGCTGTTTATTGCTTGTTCAATCAATCAAATGTTGCATTTCTTTTACAAGAAATATTTTAGAAATTTGGAAAATGCATTCTAAATGTTTTTAATAAAAGAAACATCAGTCGGTATTTACACACCTGCATTCCTTTAGAAAAAGTTATTTTAGGACAATATAGACATAAAGCATGATAAATGGATTTATTAAAATATCTAAAATGAAGAAAATCATAGCTAGATCCAGGACAGTCTTTAACATCTTAACACCTGAAATAAAACAGACCCTACTATGAAAAATTTCTCCTCTGTGAATAGTGGTAATAAAAGGAAATTTTGATTACAAGTTGCTAGAACATAGACAAACCATAACTGTAGAATGTTACAGTGAGTAACTGACTTATTTGAATAATGTCTTAGACCAGAAAATCCTTTTATCAGAGAAAGGAAGTTGGCTGGATTTTGCTGCATGGGAAAACATGAATTCTGGTTACTGACGCAATGCAGTAAACAAAAATGGATCTTGAAAGCTGGAAGACAAAGTTCTTCTCATATGTGGCATATTCACTAAACTTGACATCTTGGCTCACTAAACTCACATGTGAAAAGAACTTTCAGTCTCAGAACATTCATGGAACTTGGAGAGTAACATCTTCCCACATGTGACATAATTATCAAATTTAACCCCTTGTTGTACTATATTCATAGAGCTTGGAGAGACACTTCTTCCCCCATTTCCACATGTAGAAAAAACTGTCACAAAACAATAATGGAGCTTTCAAAGAAATATTTTCCCACATTTGGCATATTTACCAAATGTAACAGCTTGGTTCATTATATTTATAGAGCTGGGTCAGAAAGCTTTCCCACATGTAGCATATTTACCAAAAGTGACACCTTGTTTTGATTCCTGCAGTGTCAACTTAGCATTTCTGACAAGTATAAGATATGAAAGAATTCATTGCATCAAAATTAGAATTGTTGTCTCTGCCAATCAAATTGGACAGAAGTTATGCATTTACCTTTGTTTGTCCATACAATATCTCCAGAAATTCTTAATGAGCTTCAATGATATTTTGTGGGAGAGTGTTTTATGGGTGAAAGTATAATTGATCAAATTTTGGGGGCGGTTCTAGAAATTGATTTTGATTTTCTTAAGATTACAAAATGCAGTGTTGCACATTGATTGAGTTTAAGAGATTGCTTCTTGGACAAACACTGTAGCTGAATGCAGAAAATTTGGCATGCTCACAAAGCAACACTGCTTTTTAAAAAAACTCAGACAATAAAAAATAGTTAAAAAATAATTCTGATTTATTCATGTGCTTCTGTCTTGAGATGAAATAACTGCTACTAGACTTTGGAAAAATGGAGAGAGTGAAGAGTCTCAGATAGTATCCCTCATCATAATACGGACCCAGAGTGGACTGTTATGAGCTGGCCAAACAGTTCTTCTTTTATGGAGCTTGCACACCTTTCTCCTGTAATAAATCACAGCTCCCATATCAAACTTGACCCAGACCAAAATATTTTTGTCAAGATTGATTGGTGATAGGTAAGAGTGTTGCCCCCAAGTGTTCTGAGCTATCATGCTCTATTAAAAAGTCATTCTTCCACTCTCAGCTCATTTAATTCTTTTTTAGCCAGGATCAAAGTGGGTTATCTGTTCTTATAATTAATGGAGAAGATCCTTGGTCCCAGAGATTCCAACCTTGTGGCAGAATTCCCCACTCATTGCAGTAAAACAGAGAGGGTCATTGGAATATTGTTACAAGCATGACAGTGATTGCAGGCACTGGGTAATTTTTGGATTAGCCAAAGACAGCCCCTCATTAAAAACGCTTCATGTTACATCTTGAGGAGGCAAGTAAATATCCATGTCTAGGGTTATTTCATCTAGTTCTTATTCTTAGTACTGATCAGTTATTGTTCTTTACAGTACAATAACCAAGTGGATTAAAGTAATGACTTTGAATTTGGTGACATAGTAATTGTGAGTACTATCTCTGGGCCAGTGTGTACTTGAACTCACTGGAAACAAGGTAAACAATAACTGAGCAGTACTAAGTAAAAGAACTAGATGAGATATCCCTAGACATGGTTAGTAGATTAAATAAAGGGTTTCAGTTCGGTATACCCTGAAAGTTACCAAGATCAACTTACACCTGATGAAGGCCAGAGAGCACATCAGCTGAAACATTTGCCTGTAAATAGTGCAAATAATAAATAAATTTGAGCAAATGTTTCATCTATCATTTTTACCACAAATTTAATCTTCTACAAAACTTGGTTTCCATTTATAAAAATTGATGACGCTATAAACAAAGCTGTCTTCAAATTTTGGTATCCTTTCCAGAATTCTTCTTCTATGTGCCATGTTTATTCATGATGTTGTGATCATGGCTCTCCAAAATTTCCTGTCCTTTGTAGCTCTTTTTTGTCTTGTGGTTATCTCCCCTCAATTTTGCTCCACCATCCATTTACTCACACTCTCTAGATAGGTTATGCATTGTTTTTTTCTTTCCTTGTTGCCTTCAATATGTCCTGTGGGTATCACATTTTCCAATCCCTCTTTCCTCACTATTGGCCTTAGAAATTTTAACATCTCTTCCTGATGTTAAATATAAGGGTAATTTTTGTTTCCATTGTCTCTAAACCTTTGTTGTTGCTGACATGTTCAGTCCATGGTATTCTCAGCATCCTTCTGTAGAATCACATTTCTGTTGCTTCAGGTCTCTTCTTCATCTGTAAGGGGATTGTCCAGTAGTCACAGCCATATAGGAGGACTGATATTATGTAATAATGCAGTACACTTTTGTTTTTTTATTTCTAACAAAACTGTTCTCTTTCTTAATTCTTTGCTTAGGTTTTGGAAGGCATCTTTTGCTATCCCAATGTGCTTCAGAAAAAATTCAGGAAATACTTTGGTGATTTAAAAATGATGCTGTTATAGGAATAAAAAGTTTTGTCAAAAAATTACTAGAAACTTTTGCATCAACCTATTACTTTACTCAGAGACAACCAGCTATTTCTCTCATTTTAAAAAAAATATTTTTAACTTCTTTTACTTACATATAATCCAAAGGATTATTTATAAGTGAATTGTAAGCATCAGTGATACTTTCAAGAGCCTAAACATAGATAATTATTTTTCAAGAGAAGTTTGAACTGCTGGAAAATTGAATTGTCTTATCTTTGTGCATAGGTGGTAAGACACTGAGTGGAATTAGTTTTTGTTATAAAACATAAAATATTGAAATTCTATGTAGACAGTGATTTTAAGAAACAAATGAATATTTAAGAAGCAATAGAATTAAGAATATCATAAGAGTTTTGTGCTGTTGAAATCGAGGGCAAAAGAGCAATTATTGAATAGGTGTTAGCTTGAACTGGATCTCTCCAGAAAAACTTCAGAACAAAAAGTGCTGAAAAATAATTGTACAGATTTTACAAGAATTACATTTTGATTATGAAGACTATGTCAGAAAATGGAATGAAACTAGTTTGAATTTCTGCGCCGACTGGTGATGCTTACATATTACTAATATAATTAAGAAAGGTATAAATCCATTTTTCCCTATGCATGTGATAAATGGAGGTGCCATAGATGAAGTGACAACAGAGGTGTGGTTCTACAGAAGGATGATGAGAATACTGTGAATGGAACATGGAAGCACCAAGGAGGTTTTAAAGAAAAGGGGAACAAAGAGAATGCTTACACTTAGAATAAAAAAGACATTTCTAGGACACATAATGAAGAAGGAAGGCTTGGAGAATTTGACACTCATAGGACACAGTGAAGGCAAGAGGAGCAGAGGGAAACAGTAACATACCTAATGAGCTTGTGTAAATGGTTGGCAGAATAGGGAATGGGAGGAATAGCAAAAAACAGAGTTACAGTTGTTAGGAAGTTGTGGAGAGTCATAATAAAAGCCACGATAAAAGGTGATTACAGTATTTACATTAGTCGGACTATTGTCCTCGTCTTTGTCACCATATTTGTCACAACGTTTCAGCCGTTGTACGCTCCGGCCTTCTTCGGGTGGTTGGAATTTTGATCTGAACCCTTTATTTCGATCACTGGAGTAGACTGTTCTAGTTCCACGTGCCATGTTTGATGGATGTCAGTTATCAGTTATCTCCTGCTAATTTTCCCTCTGAAAGTTCTCCACTGCCTTAACCGGGTATTGAACTCACACTCTTTGGGTCTGTCACTGGATCTAACCAGTGGATCGGCAGTGGATAAAGGCGTTGGTTAGATCCAGTGACAGATCCAAAGAGTGTGAGTTCAATACCCGGTTAAGGCAGTGGAGAACTTTCAGAGGGAAAATTAGCAGGAGATAACTGATAACTGACATCCATCAAACATGGCACGTGGAACTAGAACAGTCTACCCCAGTGATCGAAATAAAGGGTTCAGATCAAAATTCCAACCACCCGAAGAAGGCCGGAGCGTACAACGGCCGAAACGTTGTGACAAATATGGCGACAAAGATGAGGACAATAGTCCGACTAATGTAAATACTGTACATAATACCTCATCTCAGAAATATAGACAGACTCAAAAGGTGATTACTTTTTTCTATAAACAACTGATCCAATGAAAGGGGAAATAGATTTCTTTAATATTATATTTTTTTGATTCTGTAATATCCAGTGCTTAACAGCATAAGATAAGCAGATGATACAGTGTTGATGGAAGGTACAGAAAGAAAACTGCAAGGACTCCTAGACAAAGAAGTAAAGGAAAGTGAGAATAAAGGACTATCAATTGTAAGAAGATAGATTATATAGTTGCCAGCAAGAGGAACAGCTTTAAATGTAAGCTATGAATCTGAGTTGTCAAAATCAAGCCAGTATGAAAATTTAAATATCAGGTCAAGCGTTTTAACAGGTGATGGAAGATGTGACATGAAAATGTGAACACACACTGGAATAACAAAATATGTCTTCCAGATACTAAACAAAGTATTATGAAAAAGGAAAAGTTTATTAGAAATAAAGAAAGAAGTGCTCAACTGCTAGTTATAGCACTGAATTTCCTGGACAATTTTCTCACAGATGAAAAGGAGACTTGAGGCAACAGAGATATGGTTCCAGAGAAATGATGCTGAGAATACCATGGATGGAGCATGTGAGTAACAAAAACATTTCAAGGAAAATGTAACCAAAAAGGATGCTTTTACTTAAAATCATATTCAGTAGTATATTCTGAATACAGTTGAAATTTCTTGGGTACATAATGAAGAAAGAGGGCTTGGAAAATTTGACACTCACAGGATATAATGAAGACAAGAAGAACAGAGGAATACAACAAGAAACTGACCTAATGAGCTTGTGTAAATGGATAGCAGAATAGAGAGAGGGAGGGATAGTAGAAAGACAAACATTGTGAAGAGCCACAATGGATAAGTTGTGGAGAGCCATGACTGCCTAGATTCTGAAGGAACATGTTGCATAAAAGAAAGAAGAATATCAAGTGAGAAATACACCATTAATTGCAATGCATTTTTATTTACATTGGCATCTCGGTCCCACCATTTTAGTGTTGAAATAGTTAAATGCAACCGTCACTTCTCCAGCAGTTTCTTTTATCACACTTCTTGACAGTGGGACTCCTTTCCATTTACTTGTTTCCCTGATAACTACAATATTCAAAAATTTAAATGTGATGTCAATTGCCATCTTTTGTTGCCTTTATCCCTGTATTTCTTTTATCCTTTCCTCAATCTTCTCTATAGACAGTCTTTTCACTCACTTTCACTCTCTGTAATACCATGCGTGTTAGTGACACTTCTGCCTTGCTTGGGGTGAAATGCTTAAAAAAATTTTTTAACTTATACTTTTAACCTAGGGAAGGTTACTGAATAGAATAATCACACGAAAGTTGGTAATGAATGATAATACTTAGGACAAGAACAACACATATAAGATATGCCAGCGGGGTGTAGAAGAAGTAGTCAACTGCTAGAAGTAAGTCAAGTGAATTCCACAATGAATTTCCAACTGCAGACCGCAGACCACCGCATACAGTATTCACTACTGTATTTATGTGAATGTGGACATACCCATTATCGTCCGTAGGTATGCTACAACAATACTATATTTGATTTTATTATGCAAGGCAGTACTTTTGCAATAAAATTGGTAACTGTTGTAGCATACCTATGGATGATAATTGGTATGTTCCCATTCACATAAATATAGTAGTAAATATTGTATGTTGGACTTCAGTTAAAGATTTGTCTCCAGCTGTGCTGGTCAAACTCTGCCCCTGGGCAGAGAGGATCTGCAGACAAGGCTATTTCGAAGGGCAGAGTCTTGTCTCGGGAAACAGCTACCTGACCCCATTTTATTTGGGGTCTTTGGGGAATTTTCGGCCAAGACTATGGGCTCAGATACTCTAGATTAATTTCAGCCTTGTGCCACATCTGACCAAATGGGGAGGTTGGTAGATATCCTGCAGTTGGAGATTCATTGTGGAATTTACTTGACTCACTTCTAGCAGTTGACTACATCTATGTGCTGCTGGTGAATCTTATATGTGTTATTCTTGTCCTAAGTATTATCGTTCATTACCAATCTTCATTTGAATAGAATATTCAATAACCTTCCCTAGATTACAACAGTAACCAATATTAATAAAATTTTCAAACTATACATATTTCTGTATGATAAATATATCATGAATATTTCAGTTTATATTTATTTTTTTATTTTTTACTAGAAATATTTTCAATAATTCATTTACTTGGGTGAGTATTTTATCATGTAACTTGTTAATCAGATTGTAAATAAATATATATATATGTATACTCATATTACATTTTAATGGATAAAAGTAGGGAAACATCAGTCTGATAATGCTGATTGTCTGTAGTTATTGACACTAAATCTGTAGTGGCTAATATCAACAATTACTTCATGAAGAGGGAGGCAGAGTGGAGTAGTGGATAGCGGCTTGGATTGAGGAATCAGAGAGCCGAGTTCAAATTCTAGTTGAATCCATTACATTCACTTACATGCTAATACCCTTGGGAAAGGTATGAATCCTCTTCCTCACAGCTAGGGGTAATAAGCAGGACAGACTGGGTTCTATAGTCTTGGATGGCAACTGGTCTACTGCAGAAAGAAATGGCAACCTACTGCGGGAAAAAATCTGCCTTGTCAGTCATGTATCAAAAGATACATGATTGCCTAAGCGTGTATCACACATGGCACATAATGAACTGATTACATTGGCAGCAAGGTGTCATCATTTTACAGTTGAAATGTCTAGATATAACCATAAGTTTTATGCTTAAATTTCTTTTCTCAGACTTTTTGTTTGTGAAACTCTTCCAGCTACTTGCTTTCTAGTCAATTTTGATCTTCAAAATTTAAAATGAAATGTCAAACATTATCTTCTGTCTTATTAATTCCTCTTCTTTAATTGTTCTCTCACCTTAATAATGTTCTTCTTTTTCTCATATTCTTTCACAGTCAGGAACCCCCTTGCAAGTTAGAAGCTTTATTGCCTTGCTTGAGGTGAAATGATTAAAAAGAAAATTCAAATATTCAAAGATTGCCACTGATCTTAAGAAAGATATGACCTTAAAAGGGAAAACAAAATATTGTAATGTTATTGAGTGACTGGAACATAATTTTGTAAATTGTGAAAAAGTCGGTAAGTGATCAGAGGAAAAGTGAAAAAGAAAGTGAAAACATTGGAAAGATAAGAACAAGAAAAAAACTGGTTTTAAGTAGGTTGCCAGAAGAGAATTGAGAAGAAATTAAAAGGATAATAACGGAGAAAAGTGGCTTGACAGCAGGAACATATTTTAAGAAACTGCTGTTTCAAAGACAAAACAAACAGAAAAGTAGCAGAATATAAATATTGGCTAAAGACGGGAAGAACAACAAAACTATTACCTTTAGGTAAATATACTAAAGGGGAAATTGTAAGTTAGGTAAAGAAGTACATGAAAACTGATTTTTCAACAGTAAAATTTAAGGATAAATGAAGAGCTACATTGGATGGACATAGTGACTTTTTCCCTATAATGACTTAATTTGTGTGATTTGAGCTTTTGTTACCATAACACAGCAAAAATGGCACATTATAATGTAAGGTTTTTAGTGTAATACTGTTAAAATTCTCCTAGAGAATAAAACAATTTTGATCCAATTGGGCTAATGGTTTCTAAGCATTTTTTATTAAATTAAATTATCCAAAAGAATATCTGTCTAAGGGAGATAATTTATTAACTGTTAATTACAGTAATTTCTCTGTTTTCTTAAGAAAATAAGAAGAGAAGAATCCTTGACCCGTCTGCAATCTTTCCATCAGCCATAATGTCATAGCACCCATAATACTTTAATAATAATTAATAATAGTAATTAAGCTTAGTGATAATTATTGTTTACAAATAAATACTGAAAAACTTCTATAGATAGGAAGTGACATAATATTGAGTGAAGTCTCGTGAAGACATCTTTTAAGTGAATATTAAACTATTTAGTTTTTCATAATTTATTAATTTTTTAGACAATTTTAATTTATTTCATGCTTTGTTTTCACAAGGATTTGATTAATTCATTCTAATAATCAAATCTGCCATCAGGCAAAAATTAGTTCCACTTGATGGGGAATGATCGGAAAAAAAGTAGCACAAAAAGTTCATAGCAACAGTTTTAATTACATTTGGACTGATGTCTTTATGTTTGTTGTTATTATCACAAAGTTTCAGTTGTACTCTCCAGCCTTCTTCAGATGTCTGTCACTTTGGGTAACTTTCAGGGAATTTCAACTGAATCTTTTGTTTAATCTATGGGAGGGCGAGATTATTCTTATTTTACTGTCCATGTCTAGGGATATCTCATTTTGTTCTCTTCTCAGTACTGCTCAGTTACTATTGATGGTGTTTCCACTGCACAACCAGCTTCAAGGATTGAACTCATAATTATTGTGTTACCAAATTCAAAAATCAATATTTTAATTCATTAGGCTATTCAGACAGAAACAACATTTTTCTTTAAAATTTGAGAGAGACAATACAATACACTGCTTGGAAAGAGAACCTCTTGTATTTGCTGTGAAATATATATTAATGGTACCAAGGATTAAGTCTCACATCTTTTAAGCCTTCAGTCCCCTGCTCTAACACTGAACTGTAAACAAAAATACTTTTCTTGTTCCTTATTAATTTTCCAATTTCTTAACTCACCAAGAAGAAGGTAAATAATTTCTAACCAGAATGAAAATATTTTTTCCACTTGTTGGGAGTCATTCCATGATCAAATCCTTCTTCTTTTATGTGTCATGTCTCTTCAGGATGTAGTCGATTATGGCTCTCCACAATTTCCTGTCTTTTATAGCTCTTAATAAATTTTGTCTTTTTATTATCTCTCTGTCATCCATTTACCCTAGGTAGGTTATGCATTGCTTTCCTCTGTCCCTCTTGCCTTCAGTAAGTCCTGTGAGTATCAAATTTTCCAAGCCTTCTTTCCTCAATATTTGCCCTAGAAATTTCAACTGTCTCTTCCTGATGTTAAGTATAAGTGTCCTTTTTGCTTCTATCTTCTCTAAAACATTGTCATTGCTCACATATTTGGTCCATGGTATTCTCAGCATTCTTCTGCAGAGCCACATTTCTGTTGCTTCAGCTCTTTTCTTCATCTGTGAAGAGATTGACTAATATTAACTGCCATATATGAGGACCATTCAAAAACGGTTATGTAGAATCTAAATTAAGCTGAGTCATTCTATTTGACAGCAATAGCAAAGACAATAAAATTTTCAAATATCTTATATATTAATATCCATTAAAATTCATGTATGGGGATTTGACATGGGATCAGATTTGCTTTTCATACTAGAATCTTCTTGGCATGATTCAGGGATAATATTGAAATGTAAAAAGAAATTTTATTTTTATGACTTCTTGAATACTGGAGGCTGATGCACAAAACATATAAAACAAACAAGAAAAAAATAAGAACTTCAAAGTACTAGCAGTAACTGATTTTTCTAAAGTGCTGCACACACACACACACACACACACACACACACACACACACACACACACACACACACACACACACACAAATATTTCCAAAGTGATTCACTCATAATTGCATTCATATATATATATATATATATATATATATATATATATATAAAAGTGGACATGGAAGTTAGCACTTAGAGGCGACAGTCTGTTTCATGCTAGTGCAATCATCAGGACTGACGATTGCACTAGCATGAAACAGACTGTCGCCTCTAAGTGCTGACTTCCATGTCCACTTTTATATTTACACACGCTCTATCTCTGATATTGAGCACTTTATCCCATAAATATAGCACACTTTAAGACTATATTTCTTCATATATATATATATATATATATACATATAAACTTTCATATTCGCAACCGCTTTTATATGCAAGCATGTATGAGGAGGATCAATAGATTGACACAGTCATTGCCAGAATTTTAATCTGACATTTTCACTGTATAATGTTCAAGCAATATGATTAATAATCTCTGAATTTTGATCTGACATTTTCACTATATAATGATCAAGCTATATGATTAATATTCATTTCAGAATTTTGATCTAACATTTTCACTGTATAATGTTCAAGCTATATGATTAATATTCATTTCTGAATTAACAAAGGAGGAGATTATAAGTATTTGTTATGAAAGCTTAGCATATGGTTAAAACCCGTTGAGGTCAGTGTGAAAATTTGATATGCTTGTGAATACTTCTGGTTCTGTTATTGCAGAACACATAATAATTAATTTCATCTGTACCTTGTCTTCTCCAAGAAGTTTTTCAACATAATCAGTAAAGTGCATTCAGGTTACCATTTATATTAAGTCTAAGCAGCCTTCCATTTGTAAGCAGAAAGAATAGCTGCTGGGTCTAAATATAATCTGTCTTCGATTTATATGTGGGTACATTTTATTTTCTCCCAATTTTTATTTTTTGTGCGCATATTTTTGTCATTGATTGACTATGAAAAGTGAAAAGTGATAACCGATTAGTCTATTTTGTGTTAATTTATTTTGTGGTTGTTGATTTTTTGTTGTTTTTGACCTAACATTTTGTGCTGAGTAATTTCTTTTATTATATTTGCTCTTCCACCCCTTTTATATATATATATATATATATGTATATATATATATATATATATATATGTATATATATATATATATATATATGTATATATATATATATATATATATATGTATATATATATATATATATATATGTATATATATATATATATATATATATGTATATATATATATATATGTATATATATATATATAAATATATATATATATGTATATGTATATATATATATATATGTATATGTATATATATATATATATGTATATGTATATATATATATATATGTATATGTATATATATATATATATGTATATATATATATATATATATGTATATATATATATATATATATGTATATGTATATATATATATATATATATGTATATGTATATATATATATATATATATATGTATATGTATATATATATATATATATATATATATATATATATATATATATGTATATATATATATATATGTATATATATATATATATGTATATGTATATATATATATGTATATATATATGTATATATGTATATGTATATATATATATATATGTATATATATATATATATATATATGTATATGTATATATATATATATATATATATATATATATATATTTATATATACTTTTAAAATTACCATTTTTAAAAGCAAGTATTTTGCAGTCATTCCTAGAAAGATTGAAATCAACAATATATATGTATATCTTCATTCAAGCATGTTTTGTTGAATAAACTTGGACATATTATGTCTATTAGTTAATTATGAGTATGACAACAAGGTTTTAAATGTCTATAATAGCAAAGGTTTTAAAACACTTATGTTGTGACTTTAAAATATTCCACTTGTAATGTTTAAAGTTTTTTAATTCAGTGTAGAATAGTAGTAGGTTGCCATTTTTTTCTGTGGAAGACCAGTTGCCATTAAAGGCTATAGAACCCGGTCCGTCCTGCTATTTACCCATAGCTGGGGGGGAGGAGAAGAGGATTCATACCTTTCTCAATGGTATTAGCACGTAAGTGAATGTAATGGATTTCATTGGAATTCGAACTTGGCTCTCCAATTCCTCATTCTTTTAATTTCTTCTATTTTCCTTGGGAAAATAGAAGAAATGAAAAAAATATGGTGCCTTCCTTAATGAGTTTAATAACAACATTAAGAAATTAATACATGAATTGGAGAGGATTAAAATACACACACACACACACACACACACACACACACACACACACATATATATATATATATATATAGGGGTTGGACAAAATAATTGAAACACTTCTTAAATTCAAAGAAAATTTATTTAATATGGAGTTGGTCCTCCTTTAGCCTCACATACAGCTTTAATACGTCTAGGAATGGAATCATACAGCTTCCTAACTTCCTCCAGAGGAATTTTCAGCCATTCTTCCATTAACACCTGCTCCAGCTCTTTAAGACATGATGGTGGAGGATAGTGGCTCCTAACTTGTCACTCCAAAATGCACCACAGATGTTCAATAATATTGATATCTGGAGATTGGGGAGGCCACTCCATGTGTTCTAGCTCACTTTCATACTCTTCATACCAATTCTTAACCACTTGAGCGGTATGTATTGGAGCATTATCGTCTTGGGAGATGCAGTCACCATCAGGGAATAAAGTCTGGGCCATTGGATGAACATGATCTCCCAAAATGTTCAGGTAATCTTTGCTGTTGATTCTACCATGCAGGGAAACTATTGGACTGAGACATTTCTATGATATGGTGGCCCAAACTATCACTGATCCACCTCCATGCTTCACTGTTGGAAGAAGGCAGTCAGGGTTGTAAGCTTCTTTGGGCTGCCTCAACACATAAACTCACCCTAAAGTTGGGAAAAGAGAAAAACTGGACTTGTCTGAGAATATGACTTGCTTCCAGGCATTGTGATCTCTGCACCATTTCAACCTCTTCTGAATGTTGTGAGTGGAGAGAAGAGGTTTCCTAACAGCTTCTCTTCCAAGATATGCAGCCTTATGGAGCTCATAACAAACAGTTTTAGTAGAAACTAGACTATTCAGATGATTATTCAACTCAGCTGTTACTTTGTCCGCAGTAGTCTGATGATTTTTGCCACATTGCGTTTCAATGCACATCAGTTCCTGTCAGTAAGTTTGCAAGTCAAGCCTGAATTGCTATGATTGCTAGAGGTTTTTCCCTGTTTCTTGAATTGCATCATAGTTCTTGATATGATAGCTCTTGAAAAACCAAACAGTTCAGCAATCTTAGTGATTGAGGCTCCTGTCATGCAAGCTCCAATAATTTGCCCTTTTTCGAACTCAGAGAGGTCACACATTTAGCTTAAATTTTAATAAATTCTAAAAATAAATAAGACAAAGACAGTAAATTAGATAAATAAATGTATTTACAATAGATATAACCTGCAATTAGGAGGTTTTAGTTAAAGTTCTTAATATAATAGGTCTTTGATATATAGGAGTGGAATTTGCACCTATTCCAATTATTTTGTCCAACCCCTGTATATATATTATATATATATATATATATATATATATATATATATATATATATATATATATATATATCATACCCAATTTTGTAATACCAAACATTTCAACATATAGTTAAAGAATGACAATCAGCAATAATCAAAAGTGCTTGAAAATCGAATTTAGGGTTCCTCTTCAACCAACTGGACCCTGGCACAAAAGAATCACATGACAAAGTGAAAAAAATCTAAATAAAAAGAGTATAAAAAAAAAAATTTCCTTGTTATTTAACAATTTATACTATTTACATTATTCAGACTATTGTCCTCATCTTTGTCGCCATATTTATTACAATGTTTTGGCCGTTGTACACTCTGGCTTTCTCTGGGTGGTTGGAATGTCGAACTGAACCCTTTATTTCGCTCATTGGGGTAGACTGTTCTAGTTCCATGTGCCATGTTTAATGGATGTCAGTTATCAGTTATCTCCTGTTAATTCCCCTCTCCAAGTTCTCCACTGTCTTAACCAGCAAAATAAAGGATTCAGTTTGACATTCCAACCACATGAGGAAGGCAGGAGTGTACAATGGCTAAAATGTTGTAATAAATATGGCAACAAAGATGAGGACAATAGTCCGAATAATGTAAATAGTGTACATAATACCTCATCTCAGAAATATAGACAGATACTTAACAATTTATGTCTGAATAATGATTTGCAGTCAAGATATACACTATTTAAACTCTACAACTGTGATGCATATATGGAAATAAATACAAAAATTCGGGAGAAACCTTATTGAAAGTCATATAACACCAACCAAAAATGGAATGTATGAATTTACCATCAAACTAAAATTGGCTATGGAATCCCACTATAATAACACAGTAGACAATTCAATGAAAGCTCTTTGAAATACTGCAACTGGAAGTACAGAAATTCAAATAAAAATAACCAAAAATTAAACAACTTATATCAAGGAAGAATATACTTTCTCAACACCAACAATAAATCTACTAACCTCTCCAATATTCATCTTTCAGAAAATCAGCAACAATTCCTAAATGTAGGCCCAAACTGTTGCCTCTTCAAAAAATATGACAAGTGTTGTGGAGGCAGAAATGGGTTATTTACCTATGCCTCCCCACTGAGACAGGATGTGACACAACTGCAGGTTTAATGTAGGGAATTCGAGCGCGTACACTCAGGTCAAGTACAAAAATTGCCCAAGCCTCCACAACCATCAGTTGAATTGGCCTCATTGGCAACCACCACTCCCCCTGTCTAGTGCAATGAGCAGCTGTTCCCCAGGGCTGGGCACCTCAAAGTATTTGTTTCCTCTGCTGCATCTCTGTCTGCAGACAGAGCCCTACTGAGTTGCACCGCCCAAAAATAGAGATGCAACTGAGAGATAATAAGCCCCCCCTCTGGAAATCAGATTGAATAAAAAAAAAACAAAAAAAAAACATGCCTACCCACTGTGACAGAACGCAACACAATATCAGGCTTAACGTGGAGAACCTGTGCATATAATGGGGTAACTTGGAAGACAGGATCTTGTTGTTACTGTTGTGGAGGTTAATCCTTCCATCTTAGTAAATGTAAATTCAAGTAAAAAGAATACATTGAATATGGGTAAATAAATGTATAATTTATTTACATATATACAAAACTAGTAACTTTTATCTGTTTCTGTTGCTAAGGCAACAGGGAGAGAGAATTGTGAAATTAGAAGTGAAATATACATTGCTGATAGCTGTTATTGTCAGTGGCATTTCTCTCTCAATGCATCAGTGTTGACATGAAGGCTGGTTTGTGTTGAGTCTCTCAGTTTGCTGGTGTTGATGTTGAAGCTGGTCTCTTTTAGGTTTCTTTGAATTAGAGAATATATAGTCATTGTTTGGCTCTGAATTAAAGTTTTGGTTTTGGGCATGAGAGTGGCTCTGACTAGTTAATAAATTTACTTTGATTAAAGCAGCTTTATATGTGAAGCCTATGTGCAGAAAATGTATTTATGCAGTCTGCTTTTGGGTTGTTGAGCAGTCAACATCTGGTTTGTGCAAAAAAATGTAAGGGGCATGACAGACCGTAACATAAAAAAACTGAAAGTTAAAATATTTTAACAACAAATACAAAATTTAAAAAACAATATAATCTCTCCACATGGTAACCTCCGTGATATACTTGAAGCTGAAAGAATAAAATATCACTTTAACCATAAATGTCAAAATCTCTAATAATGACCACACTAAAAGAAGTTACTAACCAACTTTATAACAACTCAGGCATCACAATCTGTATAGGCAACAAAGCCAATATATACATTAGCCTAAACAAAAATGAAGATAACACAAAAATAGAAAATATTCAAAGACAAAAAATTTCAAAGGCCCACAAAGAATCCCACGAACTCAAGAAACACATCAATAAAATAATTACTGCTAACAATGCTAAAATTGGTTTCTTCAAACTAACTAAAATAACTACAAACCAGACTAAATCTATGGGAAAATAAAAACCCACAAGCCTTGATACATACTCAGACCTATAATCTCACAGATCTCTACCCCAGTATACCACATAGTAAAAACATTAAATAACATTATTCAATCATATATACCAAACAAATACAGCATTAATTCAACTCATGACTTCATACAGATTTTACACTCTCAGCCCCATCCACTAATAACTGCATAACAATATCCCTCAGCACTGAAAACCTTTTTTACCAACATCCTCATACAGGAAACAATTGAGATTATAACTGAAAATATCTACAACCATCCTTCAATCCACCCTCCTGCCATAAAACCCACAATGCTCAAAAAACTACTCCAAACCTACACTATACAACTTCCATTCTGCAATCCCAAGGCAAATTATGCATACAAACCAATGATGTTTCAATGGGCTCTCCTCTTGGCCTCATGTTTCTGAATACTACATATCCCATATTGAAAATACAATATTCAACAAACAAATAACCAAACCTACAATCTATGTAAGATATGCTGGTGATATCTTCATAGCTATACAATTTTATGATAAAATAAATAAACTTAAACAAACCCTTAACAAACTAAATTTTACCACTGAAGTTAACATCAACAAAAAATCCACTCCCTCACATATTTATTGACTACTGTACAAAAAACAATTAGTCACAATTCCTGCCTACTAAACTACCATAATGAATGTCCTCAAAATATGAAATAGAAATGATCGAAAACCTTATAATCAATAGAGCCTATCACATCTCCTCAACCAGAACCATATTTCACAAATATCAAAAAACGAGAAAATAATAACACTATTAATCTATACTGCAGGAATCAAATACACAAAAATGATAAATTAGATGAACAAGCCATAAACAACATTATATACTGATAAACTAAACCTACTGAATAGTACAAACAAATTTAAACTAATCATTCACTACACAAAATTTAAAAGAATCAATCTCATTGTTAAAAAGTTACAAATTCCTCTAAATCCTTTTGTTGAGTCTTGACTCAATGTTGAATCTCGCCTATTGCATGGAATAATAATGCAACACAAAATGTACTTAGAACAAGAATGTATTATAACAAGAAAGTGTACATATAGTATTTCTGTATATTTCTGGGAAGACGTTCCTGGAGAATGTGTTGACTAGTCGCAGTCGATCAGAGTCTCTAGTTGGATCTCGTGATTCCCTTCTCTTCTCCCTCGTCTTCCGGTATCAACCATTATTTATATAGTTGGTAGTCACCTATGCAGATTAGGTGGATCCCACCACAACACCTTTTTAAACCAGACAAATGTAATATACATGTTCTCTTGCTCATTTCATGAGTCTCTCAAACAATATCTCAAGAACCACCAGTACCTACATTGGTTATACCACAACAACCCCTTCCACCATCTTACATAATAATCGTCCAGAATCTAGTGCATTAAAACAGCATATACAGGGGGCCGACACTATTTTTTGGGACACTTTGAAAAGTGTGCTTAAAGGTGTTTTTTGCTGCCGAGAGCTTTTGTGTTGATGAGTAGGTAGTTCAGCAGTAACTGTCCATTAATGGTATGAACATTGATTGATGGGTTTGTCTTTGGTTTCATGTTTTCTTTATTTTTACTTCAATTTAGGTGACACTATTTTTCGGACATGACACAAATTCCGTTTTTTTAATGATTTAGTCGTCGAATGTCTACAATATACAAATTTTCTGCAGGTAAATTGTACCCTGACCATTACATTTGAGTATCTTTACCATTCACTGCAAAAACGTATTAAAATCCCGAAGAAGAGTGCATTCAAAAGAAGTCATCAGTTTGGTTCAAAAGAAGAGAGAAGATGGGATCAGCATCTGAAAGATCGCCGCTGAGATGAAGCTACCAAAGTCAACAGTTGAATACATGCTAAGTACAGACTATGAGCGGAAGAAGAAGAAGAGAGGACGGAAAAAAACAATTTCCAAGAGAACAGAAAGAAGAATGAAGAGGAGTGTTATGAGGTTGTTATCATCTGGAGAAAAGGTGACAGCGAAGAAAGTAAAGGAGAAGCGTGAACTTGACGTCAGTGTTCGAACTGTACAAAGAAAGCTACACAAAATTGGACTTAAGTATGCTAAAATCAAGAAAAGAATTACACTAACGAGAAAACACAAAGAGGTAAGGCTGGAAAGCACCAAAAGATGGATAACAAACCATGTCGACATCAAGAAAGTGATATTTACTGATGATAAACGTTTTAAGTTCGATGGACCTGACGGGTGGTGTACATGGTCAAGAAAAGGTGAACCTGTTATTCTCAACAAGAGACAGATGGTAGGAGGAGGAATCAAAACTTTGGGGTATGGTATTTCCGAATGGAAACTTGTGGCTCGAGTCCAGACTTAAATTTAATTGAAAACATATGGGAAATGTTTGCAGAGCTTGTTTACAACGGGGCAGAAATAACCAGAGAGGCTGAACTGTGGCAGCGCGTAAAAGATGCTAAAAATAGACTGCTAGAAACACGAAGAGACGTTATTATCAATATGTATGAACATTATGAAGATAGACTGATAGAAATCATTGAAAAAAGGGTGCTGCCATAAACTATTAGCATTGTTTCTGCAATGTCCGAAAAATACTGTCGTCTGTGTAATGTGAAAATTTCTAAAAAAATAAAAATACTTCTAATTTGAATTCTGCTTTTCCATTTGTAGTATTGAAACAGATTTTAAATGTTATTGCCATTACACTAAAACAGTACAGACTGCCTGTTCTACCTAAAACTTGAAAAAATAAAGTGTCTGAAAAATAGTGTCGGCCTCCTGTAATAAAAACACACAACAAACTTACATCTGCTATTAAAGTTGTGTGCAAAAATAATTGTAAAAATGCCTACAAATTCTCGAAGCAATTAATATTAAAACAAAAAAGCTAACCATAAACAAAATAGCATTTAACACTAGTACGAACATGGTAAACATCATTAATAACTGACACAACCAATTACTAATATCTATCACCCCCAATAATAAACCTGACTGAAACAACAATTTTCACACTCAATCTAATAAAGCAGACACAAAAAGTAAGGAAAATATTTCCCCTGATGACAAGCAATAATGATCCAAAGGACTTGGAAAATGAATTTAGGGATACTCTTCTACCAAATGGACTTTGGTATATGAAAGATCACTCAAAAAATGGAAAGAATCCCTAAAAGATTATCAAAAGAAAAATTTCCATGGTATTTAATAAAACATGTCTAAATAATAATTATATATATATATATATATATATATATATATATATATATATATATATGTGTGTGTGTGTGGGGGTGTGTGTGTGTAGGCACATTTGCACACACACAGATTTTTATATACATATAGACACATATATACTTTATCATCACACATAAATTTGTATTTGTTTCAGAGTGCTGCAATCATAAAACAGAATGAAAGTCACATAGACTGCAAAAGAGATCAAAGGCACTATTGATTTAAATCAATAATTGTTAAAAGACAATGATATGTCTACATCAGTGATCAATAGATATGATTGATAGGAATTCATGAATGCTAAGGAACATGAAGACGTTTTTGAAACATCGATACCTACATGGGTCTTATAAAAGCAATCATCACTTCCTTTTCCACTGGAAAATATACAGTGATCAAGACTACTCATTTGTGTCCCCTCTTGCAAACCAAAATCTTTGGAAAATGATATTGTTTTGTTTACATCCTCACGGGTTTCATGAAAAATCACATCTTTAATATTCAGCATTTTCTTCTACGCACATTTATAGAAACCCAGATTCTTTACAGAAATTAGATCATGTTACTGTGAAGTTTAATAAAAATTATAGAATTTGCTTCTTTTAAAAAATCATTTCACCCCAAGTAAGGCAATAATTCCACTAAGACACAATGAGTAGACTTTAGTGAGGAGAAATTTAAAATGGATTCCCCATCATTATTTTTATTTTCAACAGTGTGTATTACATTGTTGGATTACCACTCCTGGTGATGATCATAGGTGGCAAGATTTTGAATTACTGCCCCCTGACAATAATTAAAGGGGGCATGAGATTTGAAGGAATCCATCTTTTTCTATGTGACTTTTCACAGCGATAAGACATATTCTTTTCACTTCTGCAAAAATATAAGTACTTCTTCTACAGACACTGAAGGTTGCTCTGAATACTTCACATTTAATTTAATTTATCATTTTTCCTTTTTTAAAATGTTCTATCAATATATTTGTTAATATTTATTTGTTCAAATTCTATGTCTTATTTTTCCTTTAGTCTTACACGAGTCTGTCAAAAATTGTTTGTGGATCAAATGTACTAGAAGCATAAAAATGTCATCAAAATCTTTCAGCCTGCAACAATGTCTATCAAGAAATCTTAATAAAGAAAATGTGCTCTCCATTGGGGATCAAACCTGTGTACTCTTTATAGGAGAAACCTCTTTTTGATCCAGCAAGCTTTACCACTCAACTACCGAGCATTTTATAGTTCAGCAAGGCTCTATTTTCTCTTTTAAACAAGTCAATTTTCAATTTGTGCCTGAAGATGAAAAGTATTTTTTTAATATCATTTCACCTTAAGCAAGGAGATAATGCTCTTATGATACAAGGAGGGTTACTGGGAGTGAAAGAGAAGGAGAAGAATTTAATGAGGAGAAAAGACAATAAAAGAATAAGATTCAGGAAGATAGAAATATTGCAATTTACATTGAATTTAAATTTTTGATGATTGTAGTTAGAAGGGAAGCAAGAAACCGAGAGAGAGAGAGAGAGAGAGAGTTCTACAAGTGAGAAGTGCAAGAAAAGAAACTAATAGAATAGAAATGAATGTTTACATCTATCTAATTTAACAGTGAAATGGTGAGAACTATTTGTTAATCTAGTAGTATGCTTAAATTCATGTGGTTGAGGTACCAAGGAGAAGAGCTCATTAGAAGAACTGTCATGAAAATATTTATAGAAAAGACAAAGGGAAACCACATCACAGCAACTGAAGTTGAGATGCTAGGCCAGGATCAATAACATTACAGATCCTTTTTTGGATTTTTCAAGAATCTTGAGATATATAGCAGGAGCACCAGACCAGATATGGCAGAAATATTCAATGCATGGATTCATGGTAGATTTATAAATGTGCAAGATAGATTCTGATAAGAAAAAATTGTGTGACACAACTTTCCTAGCAACAGATCTATCAATTGATTCAATATATATTTCTTACTAATATGAATAGAGTATTCATATTAGTAAGAAATGTGAGACCAAAAATGTACAGTGAGTTACTCTCTTGGAGGTCAGCCATGCTGATGGAAGGCAAAAATGTTTCTCTGTCGTGATTAAAAGATAGGAGTTTTGTTTTGAAGGTATTAAAATTTACAAGCTATTTCTTGCTCCAGTTAACAACTGATTGGAGGTAATTTTTGATAGCAGCCAAGTATTAGGGTGCTCACTGGCATTTCCTTCTGTGTGAAATGAGTCTTATGATAGATTTGATGAGACGTCTACAGCCACCGCATGGTAGGGTAAGAGGATTCAGAGGATGGAGAGCTCTGGCTTTTCTTTGGGATCTCTTCATCTCCTCTATTTGTCTTCTGGTGTTTTAAGACAAGAGCCCTGAGAGACCCCTGTATTAATGTGAAATGATCTAGAAGCATGGCCATTCAGCATCACCTTCATTACACAATTGAATAAAACTGTTCTTTGCTGACTTTCATGAACTTGTTGACAAGAATTTAGTCTTAAGTGAAATATTTTAAAATAATGTCACTTGGGACTGATAAAATATACTACTGTAAAAGTCTTGATAATTTTACACTAGCCTTGGTACTGTCAAAATCAAAAATCATAAATTATTGATTAATATGTTACATGAAACATTTCATTTGACTAGAATCTGAAGTCACATGCTGAACTTTGACCTGTCAGTGTAGCATCAATGATATACTATTTTTGTCTGTGCCAAAACAGAACTTTTGAAGAATGACTCATTAAAACATCCTTTTAATAACCATATTTTCCAGTATATAAAATTCATTATTTACATTATTTATATTTGGACTATTGTCCTTATCTTTGTTATTGTTATCATCCATCGATGTATCGCATCGGGTCCATAGCATTTTGGTAATTTCTGTCAGAATTTTTGGGATAAGGAGTTATCATTATTTACACTATTTATATTCAGACTATTGTCCTCATCTTTGCTGTTATCACTAATCAAAGAACTTCATACATATAAGATTTACATTTAAATAAAAAGAAAATAGAAACATTACAGTGTATCCCATATGCTTGCATTGTGACTATAGAGCTGTCTATCAGAGGTTGAAACATGGACCAAAATTGGGCTGGGATATGATGCCATGAGAGTTTTATATTATTCAACCTCTGTTGAGACTGTTGGGAACACAAACCCCACCATACAGTTAATTGTGAACTCCATAATCTTTTCATTGGTTGTATTGTATATGCTTTGCCAGGGCTACATACAGTTTTGCATTCAGAGTTTTCCTTCTCCTAGATTGATTGCCAAGAGAGCTTAGTCTGCCTTGTTATTTAACTCATAGCTGTGAGGAGAATAAATATTCATACTTTTCCAAAAGCTATTTGTGTGAAAGTGAATGTAACAAATTTAAAATGAATTTCAGAATTTCAACTGGAGTTCATTACATTCATTTTCACAAATAATAGTAGCCCTCCCCAAATAGTACACTTGTGTCACTTTTACATGAATAATTGTAGTCCCCCAAATAGTTCCCTTAAAAACCGTGTGTCACTTTTGAATGAATAATAGTAGCCCTCCTAAAATAGTACACTTGAAAACTGTGTGTCTTATAAGGTAACAAATATGGTTTTCTTTGAAGATTTTTACTGTTTTGCTTGAAGTTAAAATATGTGAATGCTCCTTCATGTATGATTATTTATTATATTAACACACACACACACACACACACGCACACACACACACACACACATCTAATGATTATGTATTATAACACACACACATATCTAATGATTATGTATTATAACACAGACACACACACATATCTAATGATTATGTGTTATAACACGCACACACACACACACATATCTAATGATTATGTATTATAACACACACACATATCTAATGATTATGTATTATAACACAGACACACACACATATCTAATGATTATGTGTTATAACACGCACACACACACACACACATCTAATGATTATGTATTATAACACAGACACACACACACACATATCTAATGATTATGTGTTATAACACGCACACACACACACACAACTAATGATTATGTATTATAACACACACACATATCTAATGATTATGTATTATAACACAGACACACACACATATCTAATGATTATGTGTTATAACACGCACACACACACACACATCTAATGATTATGTATTATAACACACACACATATCTAATGATTATGTATTATAACACAGACACACACACATATCTAATGATTATGTGTTATAACACGCACACACACACACACATATCTAATGATTATGTATTATAACACAGACACACACACACACATATCTAATGATTATGTGTTATAACATGCACACTCACAGATCTAATATTCCTTGACAGATGCAGAGATATGAAGTTGATTGATCTGCATTAAATCTCAAGGCACCTGCCAATTCCAGAAGAGCATGAGACAAGATCAGGACACCACTTTAAATACATCAGGGTATAATAATATGCTCATTAGTATTTGTACCCTTGCTGACAACCGTAGATATATATATATATATATGTATATATTATATATATATATATATATATATATATATATATATATATATATATATAGTATGCGATAGATAAATTGTTATCTAAATTATGCAAAAATAACACTGACATGTCATTTTAACAGATATATTTACCAAAAGTACACTAAAATATCTTGAAATACTAAAGAGTAAAATTTATTAAAAAAATTGCCATTGGCTTCAACCACGGCTTCCAGATAACTTCAGAATCTCCTGCAACTCTTCTGGATGGTCTCCTTGTTTAAGTTGATGAATGCTGCCTTCAGTTCATTGTTGGTTTTACAAGGAGTTTTGTTGGTCTTTCACTCAACTGCGCCCCACACATAATAATCAAGAGGGTTACAGTCTGGGGAGTTAGGTGGCCAGATGTAAGGGTTGATGTGGTCGCAGAAATTGTCTGACAGCCATGACTGGGTTCTTTTGCTTGTGTAGCATGGCACAGAGTCATGTTGCTAGACATAGGGTCTTCCAGGAGCCACCCTCTTGACCCATGGCAACAATAACTTTTCAAGACACTTGATGTAGGCCCCCCTGTTGAGTCTGAGGCCCACACAAACAAATTCAGGAATTCGGTTCTTATCAGAATGATCAGAGTGAGTTTTCCAAGCTGCTGTGACTTGGTAATCACCATTAGACTCACCTAACTCTTTCTGAATCCTCTGCACTGTCCTCAGATTGAAACCGAAACCCTCTGAAATATTCATATTGAAGCTTCTAGTACGAATACCAAGCAGTATAGCATGCTGTTTCCAAATTTTTAGTGATATGAATTTCTTCATGGTGCTTTTTTCTCACAGAGTGTGCCTAACTGACCCTACGATACTGACAAAATCAAAAACAAACAATGCATGTGCATGAAATTCAAAACATAAAATTGTGACAATTTACCCATCGCACCATGTATATATATATATATATATATATATATATATATATATTTCTATGAAATTTCTCAGATATTCAGACAGTAAATATAATTAATACTGTTTAATTACAGCAAAACTTTTCCCCCATTAAGTTCTAGCCATAAAAATAATGCATAAACAGAAAATATATTATATATATATATATATATCTAATATAATAGAATATTTATATAAATATAAAAGTGAACATAGCAGTCAACACTTAGAGGTGACAGGCTGTTTCATGCTAGACGCAATTGTCAGGCCATGATTGCGTCTAGCATGAAACAGCCTGTCACCTCTAAGTGTTGACTTCCATGTTCACTTTTATATTTACACACGCTCTATCTCTGATACTGAGCACTTTATCCCATAAATATAGCACACCTTAAGAGTATATTTCTTCATAAAACAGAGCATTTACTCAAATAAGTTGTATCCATAAAAATAATGTATAAACAGAAAATATATTAAAATATTTGTCAGATTTAATCCACTACATCTAATATGTATATGTTGTATTTGTAGGCTTATACTAGGTATAAAGATATTTTGCGAATTGATATTTGCTGAAACATATCTTGTTTCTCTCACTATATTTTTCAAGTTGTCAGTGCACAACCTCATATCTGTAATACCAGTTTATCAGATACAATGTAATATTTGAATACTTATTTTAAAAAAATGAGTTATATAGGCAAGCTAAGACAATTAAAAAAGATATATATATATTATAATCACAACTTTTGAACTGAGAGCAAGGCACTGCCATTCAAAAATGCTTGGTATCTTGCAGTGTCCGGTGTGCCATGAATGTGTACTATTTTGCCTGTTTTAGCTGCAGCAAAGCATGTTCAAATCATAATGCTGCTGCTGCCATGTTCAACTGTTGGCACCAAATTCCTTTCTTCAAAAGCCACATTAGGAGTTTGCCAGACATACCACCTATCATTTCTCCCAAAAACTCTACTTTGGTCACATCTGACCATAAAACCTATTGCCAGAACATTTCTGGCTTA
Source organism: Acanthosepion esculentum (assembly GCA_964036315.1). Lineage (NCBI taxonomy): Eukaryota > Metazoa > Mollusca > Cephalopoda > Sepiida > Sepiidae > Acanthosepion > Acanthosepion esculentum. The sequence goes on along the minus strand of OZ038496.1, from coordinate 61,052,048 downwards.
TTAATAGGAGCTTTGGCATAGTTGAGTTGAGCTTGTTTATGCTTTTTTATAAGCAGTGGATTTTTCTAGGCATTCTGCCATGAAGACTGGTATCATTTGGATTTCATTATGCTGTAGACGTATACATGGATTTGAACATTGGTGATGGAACCTTGGAGGACAGCAGAGGTCACAGCAGGAATTGCTTGGGCTTGCTAAACTAGATGTCTATCTTGTAGTTATTATTCACAGACAGCCACTTCTTGATTGTGATGCTGTGATACCAAAGGCCTTCCAGTTATAAATAATTTGTTGCACAGTGGAGATGTGCACTCCAAATCATTTTGATAGCTTTCTGTATCTTTCTCCATCATTATAGGGTTCAACTCTTCAATTTTTTAAAGAAGAAAGTTGGAAGTTCTTTTGATCTTGGCATATTTTTTTTTAATTAGTCTCTAACTGCACCCTTTTGCATACACAATATTTTATATTGGTTTACAGCAGCTTAGCCAAAAACTGAACACATGTCATTTTGATTTTTACCCATGCACAAAAATTATTTGCACTGGCAACAACATAAAACAAAAATACAGAGTGTAAATGTAAGGATTCACTTACTTTTGCACATCTTAACTTTTAATTTTAATTAATATTTTTATTCCAGCTAAATAAAAACTTTTGAAAGTAGTTGTAATTTGTTTAATAATGTTTTTTCTTAGTGAGTATATAGTTTAATTAAGATTTGATGATTATCTAGTAAAAAAAGAATTTTTTAAATATTATCTTAGGGATTCATTTACTTTTGCATAGCACTGTATATATATATATATATATATATATAATTATTATTATTATTATTATTTGACACTGCTGCTGCTCTGTTTGTAACATCCGTTTGTGAGACTCAAGAGCTATTGATTTGATTTTCGACTGCTTGCAAGTCATTTGGTGTAAGAATTAGTATAAAAAATTCCACATTTGATTTGGTGGTTTTAATTTTCTAAACTTTTGGATAGCACCTCATATCCAAAGAAATAGTCATTGTTAGTGTCTTCAATTCATTAAGCATCAAAACAACTGAGCAGTTAGTTTATCCAAGCCAAGAAACTCAATTTGATGTGGTGTGGCATCAGAGGAGTTAATGCTATTTAAATTTTCATAGTTTTCTTTTAACCAGATTTACAATTTTACTCTTATTTTGTTTATGCCATGAATTTCAGATTAATGAGTAAAGAGAGATTAATTTTGAAATGATAGAAAGAGAGAGAGGAGAGATTGATAAGAGTAAGATTATGACAATTAAGCATATTTGAATTATTGGATTTGCTGATGGAATTTTGACACTTTGTTGTGTTACATTTTATTTTTCTGATAGAATAGGACATTCTCTTAGATTTTCAGAACATAATCCTATTCCCAATTGAAAGTGTTCCCACATTTTCCTAATATTCTGAAGATCAACTGATGCTATTAAAAATAGACTCCATCTTTTAAAGAATAGACGTTGTCATTCAAAGAATGACTTAAATTCTGCATTAATCAATAAGTGACTATAGTTATTATTCAGATTGTTATTGTAGTTGCTGTTATTGTTGTTCATTTTCTTCTTGTTTTTGTTGTTGTTTTTGTTCCTGTTTTTGTTGTTTTTATTATTATTCTTGTTCTTCTTGCAATTCTTCTTTTTGTTATTGTTTTTGTTGTTGTTCTTGCTTTTCTTGTGGTTCTTCTTCTTCTTCTTCACTCTTTGGTTTTTCATGCCATTAAGTGACAGCAAGTCTCCTCAATACTTCAGCACTCTTCTTAATATTCTTGCTGTTTTCAGTGATACTATGGTCAGGATGGGTCCAACTCTTTCTTTAATTTGTTCTTCTTGTTCCAGAACTTTAACTCCCTAGCAAGGTCAAGATACTTATCTATATTTTCACATTTCTTCAATTTTACTCCTTGAACTATGGAAACTGAAGAAGCCTAATGCAGCACCCAAATTGTAATACAACAAACTCCTGGGTGACACATACCCGAAAGAAAAATATATGGACAATGTAAAAGGAAGATATGAGGGACACAATGGAAATGGCAACTTGAAATGGGACACACTATGAGATGCTTTAGTGACATCAGCAAACGATATCATCCCAAAGGAGAATGGATGAAGAATAAAAAACGAATGAATGACTGATAAGATTCTTCACATGATGCAAAGGAGATAAAAAACTCTGCCAAAATATGGAATGGAATACAGAAAATTACACAATGAAATAAGGACCAAATGCAGGCAGGCTAAAGAAGAGTGGTTAAACAAAAAAATGTGCAGAAATAGAGAGATTGAGTATTACAAACAAAGGAGATATGCATAAACAAATAAGTGAATGAACAGGACAGAAGATATGCTTGTCAACAAGCAGCATAAAATGAAAGGATGGAACGCTCATATTATAGAAGGAAAAATATTCTTCAGTGCTGGAGTGAATATATTGGAAAACTCTTCCACAATAAAAGAGAACAACCAGCAATACACAGAACTACTGACGTGCCTGAAATTCTAAAAACCGAAATAGAAATTGCACTGACAAAATTGAATAGAAATAAGGCAGCAGGGCCAGAGGGAATTGTGACGGAAATGCTGACAGCCTTATATGATTTTGGCATAGACAAGATCACAGAAATAATAAATGAAATCTATAACAGTGGGGATATACCAGAAGATCTCAGCAGATCTATTTTCATAGCACTGCCTAAGAAACCAGGTGCAAATGAATGTGAACTCCACCAAACAATCAGCCTAATGAGCCACATAACAAAACTCCTCATCCGTATTCTGATGAATAGAGCATGCGGCAGAATCAGGCCAAAGATAAGACAAGAACAGTGTAGGTTCGTTACAGACACCAGAACAAGGAAGGTGATATTCATGCTCAGAATGTTATCAGAAAGAGCAATACAAATGCAGAAAGATGTGCACCTATGTTATAGACAACACAATGGCATTCAACAAAATACACCACAAAGATCTGTTGGAATTGCTCGGCAAACTTGATATATTTGGGAAAAGATATTAGAATAATCAAGACCCATATTGGCAGCAAACGGCCTTGATGTGGATAGAGAATGAGTTCAACAGATATACAAAAACAGAAAGAGGTGTAAGGCAAGGATGTGTCTTCTCACCAGACTTATTCAATCTATACAGTGAGGCAATTCTGAGAGAATTGGGAATCCTACCAGGGTTCATCGTTGGTGGCTACAATGTTAACAACATATGCAGATGACACAGTGCTGCTAGCAGACACAGAAAAGAAATTACAAAACCTCCTGCAGAAGGTAGCGAAAGAGAGAAAGAAGAAAGGAAGAGGCAGCTTAAAATTCTGGGACATGTAATAAGAAAAAAGGGACACCTAATGAGAAAGAAGGGCTTGGAGAATCTGATACTCACAGGCTGAATAGAGGGAAAGAGAGACAAGGGAAATCAACATGTGACATACCTAACAGACTTAAGCAAGTGGATGACAGAACAGGGTCAGGGAGATGTAGAAAAAAGACAAAACTTATTGAGAGCTACAAGGGGTAGGGAAAGTGGAGAGAGCCATGATCATCTATGTTCTGAAGGGACACGGCACATAAAAGAAGAAGAAGATCTGCCAGGACAGTAAACTCTAATATGTGATATGTTCTTTTCTTGTTTATGACTTATTAGATCCAGTTTTCTGCAGTGAATGATCTGTTTGAAACTCAAAGTCTCGGGGAATTTCAAATAACAATGATCTGTATGGTGAAATACAGTTGTTTACACAATACCAAATAGATCATCTTCCTCACCCAGGTATGCCTATTCTTGTATTTGTTCTGGGATACTTTGCTATATTTGTTTTTTATGCAGTGGAGTGACTCATATTTATTTCCCCATATTTGCTGTTTGATTGTGTTCTATCAATCCTGTTTTTTTATTTAGATGATCCTTTTGAGCTGCTATTAATAGTGATACAGTTTCTCTCATGAGGTTTCCTCTGCATAACCATGTCCTTATAGATTTATCTGTTATTCCTTTGATTTCTCTTCTGAAATATTTGTATAATTATTTTATTTCTTATTTTTGAGTTCTTGTATTTTCTGGGTTTCTGTTTATTCGTCTGTTCATTGTACTGCAGCTTTTGGTTGATGTTAGTAGCCTTTCTTTGCTCTGTTTTATTTACTCTTTAAGTGCCTTCATTGTACAGTCAACACAATCCTTGATGCTGATTCATCCTCTTCCAACTTGTTTACTCTTAAGTGTAGTGCTTAAGACATTTTGATTAGTTTTTATTTTTCGTTTTGTTTTGTGGCACAAGTTTCCGAGTTTCTCAGTTGTTTTCTTGAAGATCAATGGTTAATGAAGGCTTTGAGTGAGTGAAGCCTGTGGGACTTGGCAAAGACCATCACAGTAATAATCTATTCCTTTAATTAAATTTCTGTTATAAAGTTTAGTCTTTAGTATTTTCCCCTGTTCTGTTTGGGGAGTTCAGTTTCTTCTTCTGGTATATGATTCATGCCAGGAAATACAAGAAGTTTGATTTGAATTTATTGCCCATCATGTACCATTGATCATAGAGGAGTTGATCTGTGGTGACCCCAATATACACTTGAAGTGATACCAAAGCTGGCTTTGTAGTTAGTGCCACATCAGAGCATAAAAAAGCTAGGTGCATTAAAGGGTTAACCTAGAAAGTAGCCTCATAGTCACTAAGAGCAGAGTCAAACGATGTTGATGATATAAAACAGTAAATCCAGTTGAACTGAGAATATACATGCAAGACAACCAAATGACATATAACTGGCTGACCTCACATAATTACAAGAAGAACTAATGTTTAAAGAATGCTCCTGAAAAACTACATACCCTCCATAGCTAATTTTAATTTGCTAATTTCTCAATGCCAAATTCCATTCCTACATTCTGGTTGAAGATTCTGATTGTCTGTATGACATTTTCTAGTTACTCTTTTATTATTAGCAAAACTTCCAATTCACCCATGAAAACTGGTTTACTTTTTTCATGACTTTGTGAATCTGTAAACTTGCATTTCCTTTCTAAGATCAATGGTTAATGAAGGCTTTGAGTGAGTGAAGCCTGTGGGACTTGGCAAAGACCATCCTTTTTTGAACATTGTGGACTTGTGCTCTGAGAATCACAAACAAAGATCTGTACCAAATAACATGAACCATATCAGTTGAGGACTACCAACAGTAGCAACAACTTAAATGGATAGCACATATAACTTGAGGAGACAATAATGATATAGTCAAGATGTTGATGTTCTACACTATTTCAAATAAAAGGTTAGGAAGGAAACACTATCAGTACTGGAAAGAGTGATAACAACTACTGGACCTCAGAAACCTATTTTCTTGAAAAATTGTTTTAAGAGAAAGATTTTAGAAATTTCAACCAAAATTAGTAGAAGCTGCTAGGTCAATGAATGCTGAATGTTTACTTATAGGGAAATGGCTAATATTTCTATTATCATTCTATTAATTTGATGTCTGAAATATTTTTTAACAAGGTGGGCAATAGTCAGAATGTGAATGAGCATTGTCTTTTATGATGAATATACATTTTGGCTTAAGGCATCTTGGTTGTGGACTGTACCACTAAAATGACTTGTTCAAGAACTTATAATTATTTTTCTGTATTTATCTCAATACCATCACCAACTTTGAAAAGATGTATAATTTTAGTGCCAATAATACTAATTAAAAACTTTACTTCACCTACCCAGTGTTGTCATATTATCTGACTATTTTCAGAAGGACCCAAATCAGCTGCTTGGTCAATGAATACCAAATGTTTCCTTGTAAGGAAATAGTTAATATTACCATTAGTATTAATATTAATCTATAATCTTAATATATTAGCAGTATCATCACTATGTATAATAGTAACGAGGAACAGTCAGTTAAGTGTCATACATGATACACACTTGAGTGATCATATCTCTTTTAATTCATGACTGACTAGGCAGAAGATTTTCCTGCAGTGGGTTGCTGTTTCTTTCTGTGGATAGACTGATTGCCAACCAAGGCTATAGGACCCACTTTGCCCTGCTATTCTAACCATAGTTTGTGGAGAGATGGATACATATCTTTCTTAAGGGTATATGCATGTGAGTGAGTGCAATGAAGTAATTGAGATAACGTCTAAATGGAAGATACAACTTAAGAGTCAAATCCAGATTCTTAGAAACACCCTCAATCAGATTCTGTCTGAGGAGACTGGGTTACCTGACCTGAAAGTTATTTTTAACTGGATCCACCTGAAAGGTTATGCCCTACTTTTAGCAAAATCTGTCACCACATTGTGCATATCTGATATGTGATGCAAGTGCCCGAGATACACTTAGCAGATTGGGCGTCATGATGGATATAGTGACCTGCATATATTCACATCAATTTGTTAGCATGCTGCTCTCCCATTCAATAACAATAATGGGAAAAATAAACCAAAAGAAGATTTATGGCATGATAGTACAATCCTGGATAATAGAATGACAGAAGGTGCTAAAAATTTTCAAGAGAAGTTATGACCTTCATGATGGAAGCAATGGAAAATTGGAAAGTAGACCTAACCACAAAAAGACTGTACGTACGTAACAGGGGCTGAAATAAAAATAATTGCATTATTATTCATGCATTTGCATATTCATACTAGGCGTCTGATCGTTGTTGTCAGGGATTGAGAAACTCATAGAAACAGATCATACAGAATCAATATGTGCATAGGATAAAAAAGAAGGGGTTTATCGACAATACTCAGACTATATATTACTACACTGTATAGCCCAGTTACGGTGGGGTAATGGATAGTGGCTCAGATTGAGGAATTGGAGAGCTGAGTTTGAATTCCAGTCAAATCCATTACATTCACTTACATGCTAAAAGTATGAATCTTCTTCTCCCTCCAGGGAAAATAGCAGGACAGACTGGGTTCTATAGCCTTGGATGGCAACTGGTCTACTGCAGAAAGAAATGGCAAACTACTTCGGGAAAAAATCTGCCTCGTCAGTCATGTATTGAAAGATACATGACTGCCTAAGCATGTATCACACATGGCACATAACTAACTGATTACATTGGCAGCAAGGTGTCATCATTTTACACTTGAAATATCTAGATATAACCATAAGTTTTATGCTTA
>OZ038496.1:60964901-61042401 GCA_964036315.1 Acanthosepion esculentum | reverse complement strand
ATATTGGGCTGAAATCGCATCCAAATTCAACCTTTATCTTTGTTGGAAAATTTTCATTTCTCAGACGCATATTAGAAAAAAAAAATTAATTCCTATTTAACAAGAAAATAGAAAACTATAGTAAAATATTAAAGAAGCTGGATTGTTTTCTTTTTGTATTTTAATTTAAAAAGGTTTGAAAAAATAAACAGAAAAAACATGGCTGCATCCTTGTTTGAATCTTGATAATTTAAAAAAAAAATGGAAATTCACATTAAACAACATTTAACTACAAGCATCATTTTGCTGTGGGACAAAATTTTTCTTCATGGATTTGTTGATTTAAACAAAGCACGGAGTAATAATCAAATCATTATGCAATCAGTTATGTAAGTAGGAATATATATGAAAACAGAAAGGGGCAACGTTGGGTATTTTAAAAACAACTCATGCTTTAGTCATCCAATGCATTTCTTTCTAATTTCAAGTTTTCAAAAATGTCTGAATTGTAAAAGAAATGAAGCCATAATTTGGTTCTTATCAAATCTCTTACTTATTTGCTTTCATCATTTACATTATATATATTCGGACTATTATCCACATCTTTGTTGTTGTTATCACAACGTTTTGGCTTTTGTCGGTAGACTGTTCTTGTTCCACTGCCCATATCTAAGTACTGCTAAATCTGTAGATTAAATAAAAGGTTCACTTCAGAATTCACTGTTGGCTACTCAGATCAATATATACCTAATGATGGCCAAAGAGCATGATGGCTGAAACCTGATAGCAACAACAAAGATGGAGGCAATAGTGTGAATGTAAACAGTGTAAATATCTTCTCATCCCAGAAATTCAAACAAATTGTTTGATTTCTCTAAATAACTTTACACTAAATAACTTCATAAAAATGTGGCTTCTGAGTGTTTGTGCATATATATCTCTCTCTGTCTCTATATATAACTTCTTCCCCTGCCCACATCATCTGGTTTCAGATCCCTTCAAATGTATCCAAGTTGTTACGATGTTTGAATCTGCATAGATTAATGTTTGCTCTAACTGCAAATTTGGCTTTTTCTTTAAAATACAAAATAAATAATAAAATATATGTATATTCTCCTCAGTTTCTTTAAATAATTTTGTAATATTTTAAACTTAATACAGGTTAAATTTAAAATTGGTAATTTTTATTTTTAATTTTGTTGTAAAATTTAATATTAATCAGTTAGAATGATTTCTATTTTAGTCTAACATTAACATTAAGGCATTAATAATTATAATCAAGGTTTGTTGTCAAGTTTTTTGAATTCTCATATACTTGTATTTTGATTGGTCATTGTAGCTTATGTAACAGCGTTTCCCTATTGAGGGGTGCTTGGTGGATTTGAACATTTTAAAAACTCTTTATTCTACATTCAACACCATCACTTGAGAAGACACCAGAAGTGTTGAAACAAAATGACTATTTTTGTAGTGATTTTGTAACATGTTTATGTTATAATTTTTGAATAAATAATATTTGCTCTGCTCTGTATAAGAATAGTGTTTTTGGTTATTGGAATTTTATTCCATCTACACCAATCCTATGCTTGCTTATATATATATATATATATATATATATATATATATTTATATATTGAATATTACTGACATATAGGGTCTGGTGCTCTTACTATATATCTCGAGATTCTTAACAAAATTCGAAGAAGCATCTGTAATGTAATTGAGCCTGATCTGGCATGTTGACTTCAGTCACTTTCTCATTGACATGACATGGCTCCCTTCTGTCTTTTCTACAAATATTTTCATGGCAATTTTTCGGATGAGCTTTCCTCCTTGCTGCCTTGACTACATGAATTTAAGCATGCTACTAAAATGTCAACTGAGTCCCACCATTTTAATGTTGAACTAGCTAGATGCAACCATATGTGCTATTCCAATAGTTTCTTTTCTCTCACTTCTCACCTGTGGAACTTCCTTCCCATTTCTTGCTTCTCTGCCACCTATAATCTTCAAAAATGCAACAGAAATTGCAATCTTCTGTTTTCCTAGATTTTTCTCTTTTATTGTCCTTTTTCCTCACTAAAGTCTTCTCATTCACTTTCACTCTCTGTAGCTCCTAATGCCCTAGTAGCATTATTGCTTTGCTTGGAAAGGAATGATTGAGAAAAAAAAAAAACTAATAATATATATATATTTATGAGTTTCATGCATGTGGTAATATTCAGGCAGAAATATTCAAAAGAGAAAATAGAGCATTGCTGAACTGTGACACTCTCTGTAGCTGAATGGTAAAGCTTGCTAGATCCAAAAGAGGTTTTGCCTATAAAGGTGGACACAAGTTCTATCCCTGCCAGAGAGCACATTTTATTTATTAAGATTTCTTGGAAGTACAGGCCTGTAGATGTAATATACACTGTTTAAAATAAAAATAAATATGTGGCTTCTATTTCAAATCAAAGTATTCACTATAATAATTCTTGAAGTCAGTCATGATACATGCTTAGGCGATCGTGTATCTTTTGATACATGACTGACAAGGCAGATTTTTACCTGCAGTAGGTTGCCATTTCTTTCTGTGGTAGACCAGTTGCCATCCAAGGCTATAGAACCCAGTCTGTCCTGCTATTTACCCATAGCTGGGGGGAACAAGAAGCAGATTCATACCTTTCTTAAGGGTATTACCATGTACGCGAATGAAATGGATTTGATTGGAATTCAAAGACGGCTCTCAATCCGAGCAATTATCTATTACTCCACCATGCCTCCTTTGGTAATAAAAATACTGGATTAAAAATAAATTCAATAATTTTTTAGGAATTACTTTTTTTTTTTACATTTTAGATGTGAAACTGAGCAGATGTGGGTTTTTTGAAAATAAAAATATCTGAATTAGGAAGTGTGCATTCCTTAAAAAGAAAAATAGAGCCTTGCTGGACTGTGATACTCTCTGTAGCGAATAAGCAAGGCATGCCAGATCAAACAGTGGTATCTCTTATAAAGGGGGATGCAGGTTTGATCCCTGCTAGAGAGCACATTTTCTTTATTAAGATTTTGCAAATTTTCAGGCCAATAGATGTAAAACACAATGTTTAAAAAAAATAGAGCATCTATTTCAAATACGAGTATCCACTATAATAACACTTAAAGTAATAAATATATCTATCTATCTATTTTGAGGTATTGAGATCTATAGATAGATAGATAGATAGATAGATAGATAGATAGATAGATAGATAGATTTAATTAAGCATATATATCACAAAACAATATCAGTTTATCTATCTGTCTATGTAGATAGATAGATAGATAGATAGATATTGTTTTGTGATGCTTAATTAAATCTGCATACTTCTATGAATTCGTCCACTTTATTCCACTGCATATATTAGCAAGGTCATGCTACATTGCTTGGTTAAAATTAGGTTTCAGAATTATCTGCAACCTTTGTTGTAGATTTTATTTTGCATGTCCAGATTTAAAATAGAAAATGTAGATATTATTTTGAAATGAAAATGGAAGGTCTGTTCATTTGTATTCGTAATCTTCAAGGAAATGGTTATATCTGTACTTGCCTATCAAAAAAAAAGTAAGAATAAAAGATATTGCATTCTCCTATTCCAAAGCGAAAATCTTACTACATGAACCCTCCAAAAAGAAAATAGTTTATTCTTGCTTATTTTCACACTTGTTTCCTTAACACATTTAAAGCATTTGCTTCCATCTCTGCTCTAAAGAACAAAAAGAAATATGCCAGGTTTCCTTGTATGCAAAATGATAGCAGCATTGAAGTCACACTTTTATTTAGATCTATTTGCCTTTTAGGTATTGGGTTTAGTCTTGGAACAAAGACATAGGGATAAGGCAACCACTGAGAATCAAATTCATCTATCACTAGTAATGATTTAGATGCTGGGCTTTTATCCGTTAAACTATGATGAGGAGTCTGCAAAGCCTGTCCACAACATAAATCTTTGCCAATCAAGTAAGGTCTGAACAGTGCCTTCTTCATGGCTGAGTCAGTTAAGGCACATCAGATCTAACAACAGTTTTCCTCTGCCCAGGGGAATGCAAATATATGAAAATAAGAAAGAACGAGTTAGGTAAATAATCTGAAGTTCTTTAATATTTTTGTTTTTATTTAAAAAAAAACAGTGCTCAATACATAAGTAGAGCCCGAAACAGAATAGATGATATGCGTATAATGAGTGTCATCTTTCGCTTTAAAACAGATACCATGACCCTACCTTGAATTGACCTCTTTCCGAAAGTAACTAATAAAGTAACTAGTATGTTGAGAGAAATTGTTAACCCTTACGAAATAATTGCTTCAGCCGTTTCCATAGTAATTAATTTTACGAATGAATAAGCTTATAAAGATGCATAAATTTCAAGATTAGTTATTCCAAAGATTTCACTTGAGGATGAAACAGAGCTTGATACTTTAATTCAATTTAATTTTAATAATTATATCGAAGTTTTTGGCTCTTGTTTTTGAAACATGAGAACTCTTATGTAGCGAAGGAATCATATTTTTTAAAAATAATTATATATATATATATATATATATATATATATATATATATATATATATATATATAAAATTAATATTTATTTGGGCAGCAACCTTGCTTTTAAATATGACAGACAAGGAAAATTTAATTTTTTATTTATTTTTCCCAGTATTCTTAAAATTTTTCCATTTGGTGGGAATAAAAGAGTGTAAAAATTGTCTGAATGGTCCATTGTTCCAAGCGTTTTCGTCCCCTTGAAAATGTCTAAAGACGTGGCTGAAAGTGGTTGGGACAATAAATTTGCAATCCCTCACTCCCACTAAACAGAAAAGTGTAAGAATTCCGAAAAAACTAAATAAAGATTGATTAAATTTTCCCTGTCTGTCATAGTCAATGAAACATATATATATATATATATATATATATATATATATATATATATATATATTATAAATAAATGACAATAGGAAAACAGTAATTGCTGACGCGTTTCGTCCAATGTAGACTTTTTCAAAGCAAGAAACGAAATGAATTTAATTAAACAAAGAAAATTAATAAAAACAAAAAACAGAGTGTTCTTAGCAACTGGAATTTAGGGGACACTATTTTCATATTGTTAACTGAAAATAACATTGGACAAAACGTGTCAGCAATTACTGTTTTCCTATTGTCATTTATTTATAAATATTGTCTTCTCTAAAAGTTAACTTTGAGAAATTTTCATATATATATATATATATATATATATATATATATATATATATATATATGTATGCATAATATGTGTATATATATATATATATATATATATATATATATATTTATGCATAATATATGTATATATATATATATATATATATGTATGCATAATATATGTATATATATATATATGTATGCATAATATATGTATGTATATATATATATATATATATATGTATGCATAATATGTGTGTGTGTGTATATATATATATATATATATATATATATATATATATATATTAAGGCTTTGTCTGTTAATGTTAATATGGCACTGAGTTCCCTTTCTCTGATGTACTTGTCTCGCAGACTCTTTAGAAGATGCTTATTTTTTATTCAAATTCATTATATATACACATAAATATATATATATGTGTATATATATAATGAATATATATATATATATATATATATATATATATATATATATATATATATATATATATATATATGTAGATAGATAGATAGATAGATAAATAGATAGTCTTAGCTTATTTTGCTTGCATTTAAACTCTACAATGGCTTTTGAAAGAGAGTATTAAGTATAAACACGAGTTAATATTGATCTAAGCAAAGGTGAGATTGTTGAGAAAAACGCAAGTGCTATGAGTAATTCATTTGACATGTCCATTAAGTGCTAATGATTCCAGAAAGCAGAAGAATAAAAATATGGAATCAATGTTGACAGCAATTGAAAGAAGCCAATGACAATTCAAAAAATATATAAATTTCTAAAACAGCTGAGCATAAATTGAGCAAGAATAGATCAAAGGTGAATTATGGAATTAGAATTTACTTGATATCATTGATTTGTCTGGTGAAATGGTTGATATAGCATGATTTTGAAACCGCAGATGCCAGACGATTGATATTGTATGTACATGTCAATATATATATATATATATATATATACGTTATGCTGTTAATGTATTTTTTAATTCAACATCATTTCTTATTACTATAAACATTTTACCTGTTGATTAAAGAGAAGGTGACGTGAGACTTGTATTTATATTTCTTTCTAACAAAACTTTAGCTTGTTAAGAATTTCAAATTTGAAAATTGTAGGTTAGTATTATCGTTCGTTCACTCAGAAAAAGTATAAATATGGGATCTGATAATAAGTCTAATAGATTTATCGAACATCTGTCACTGATGAGCATTGTAATGCAAAACTCTACTAGACTAACCAGATAAGTAAATTAACTTTTCTTAATTTATTGAATTTACACATGTATATGTATTTGAACATATAGACAAAGACACACACATATATAAATATATGAGATAACGATATATAAATTTTTATATATCAAGAACAATATTGGTGGAAAAATGTATGCCAAAGTGAAAAAAGTTTTCACTTGACGTGTTTCTTTCTTTTGGACTTCATCAGACTAAGTTTATTGCATGTTGGTGTGACTACACATATATGGGAACGAGGGATGCTGGAAAATGTAAATTAAAATTTTTTTAGTATATAATCTAGCCAATTTGTATGCATTTGCAGTTGCACCAGCATGTAACAAATTTAGTCCGATGAAGTCCTAAGGGGTGAAATGTATCACACAAAAATTTTTTACCAGTTTATGATATATATATATATATATATATATATATATATATATATATATTTGAATTGGACAAAGTCCGACAATTTATTTAAAGACATTTATGATATGTTTAACATTCTTTTTATAGATACAAGTATTTAAGCAAATGCTCTGTTTTATAATAAACAGTATTAAATAAAAATTTCTCGGACATTCAGGCCAGTAAATGTTATTTAATACTGTTTATTATAAAACAGAGCATTTGCTTAAATACTTGTATCTATAAAAAGAACGTTAAACATATCATAAATGTCTTTATATATATATATATATATATATATATATATATATATGCACAAATTTATCATTGCATAGCAATCTTACATGCAAATAAAACAAACTATCATTGTTGCAATGTCCACATAACTATTCTAAAACAAAAAATTACCATCTTTGTTATACAATTTATTATTTAATTTATTGTAATGTACTTGTAATCTCTGATGTAAGCTTAGACAAGATTAACAAAAAAAACATGTATCAACATAGTGATTTTCTTTTGTGTTTCAGTGATAATGCTAAAAAGCTTATTCGACAATATGAAAGGAATTTACTTAAAATAAATAGACAAAACTTGTCTATATTATTTAATGAAACATGCATTAATATATATATATATATATATATATATATATATATATATATATATATATACTTTTAGGTATACATTTATTCATATATATTTTTACTTATATTTTCCTATGATGTTCATCAAATCTTTTATATTCTCATCTGTTAATCATGAAAAAGAGTTATATTTTTGTAAGTGCGTTTGTGTGGAATAATGGTTAGCAAAACTAGTTAGGCTTACTATTATTACTGAATAGGGAGTTCAGTCCCCACTGGGTGCTCCATATAAAATTCAACATTAAACAACCCAACACAGATTGACATGTCATAAATTCAACCAACCAATCAATCATATCTTTGTATATATATTTTTCAAGGTCATCTTCTTTGAATTGTTATCAGTTGCATTCCTAAATTTGTTAATTGTTTTTTGTCTTCTGAGGTTTTTCTGATTATCAAAAAATGCATTTCATCTCCCACTATGTGTCCACCTTTATCTCTCATTGATGGGATTCTATCTCTGAAAGGAAGAAGAAAACCAACCAGAGAAGAAGATGCAAAGAAAATGGCTGGCTATGAACAAACCGGATAAAAAATTCTGATTCTAAGAGAGAATATGTTTCACTTAAGAACAATAATACTGTCAAGGTATCTCAACCAATATGCCTAGAAAAAAAAAAACAAAAAAAAAAAACTGCACTTTTTTTTTTCCCAGAGGAAGCCGCAACACAGCTCTTTTTCCTCCCTGTCTGCTCCAACCTCTTTCTCCTGTGTCTATTGATCAGCCTTGTCATCAGTCAACATTTGCTCATTCCTTCTAAAGATATAAAGAAAACGTTGGAGAGTGGATTGTGGGAGGAGAGGCACTGGAAAGTTAGCATTTTATCATCCTTATTAACACAGAAGGAAAATTACCTCAATAACCTTCAGTAGGAATTGGCTAATCATTTGTGAAATTAGAAAGTGGAAAATTCTCTTTCATTTTTTTTTAATCATTTCACTCCAACCAAGGCAATAAAGCCACTAAGACATAAGGAGTTACTGAAAGTAAAAGAATATAAGAAAAAGAAAACATTATAAAGGAGTGAGAATAATAAAAATACAATAATTTAGAAAACAGAAGACATTTCATTTAAATTTTTGTAGGTCAAAGTTGACTGGAATGCAGGAAGTCAGAAGAGAGTTCCATAAGCAAGAAGTGCAAGAGAAGAAACTGTTAGCATAGAACTTGCGGTTCCATCTAGCCATTTCATCTGTAAAATGATGAAACTTTGCTGACAATCTAGTACTACGTTTAAGTTTGTAAAGTTGGGATACCAAAAAGGAATGTTCATTAGAACAATTACCATTAAAATATTTATAGAAAAAGCACAGGGATGTTGTGCTATGATGGTAAGAAAGTGACTGAAGCCAAGATGCCAGGTCAGGACAAATAACATTGCTGATTCTTTGAATTTTATACATAATTTCTAAATATATAGCAGAAGCACTAGGCCAGATATGGCAGCAGTATTCAACAAATGGTAGACTTAGCAGTGGTTGCATTGGCTACATGTACAGGGTGCGATGGGTAAAATATTGCCATTTTATAGTTTTAATTTTGTGCATGTACATTGTTTGTTTTTGATTTTGTCAACTGCACAGTATAGTAGGGTCAATTGGGCACTGTATGTAAGAAAAAGAGTACCATGACACAATTCACTCCATCAAAAATTTGGAAACAGCATGCTGTACTGCTTGGCATTCATTCAGGAAGCTCCAATATGAACATTTCAGAAGGTTTGGGTTTCAATCTGAGGACAGTGCAGAGGATTTGGAAAGACTTGGATGATTATGAAGTGTTTGGAGTGATCATTAGTGATGGCATTGTTATGCCTCCATTTGTCTACCCACAGGGCCTCAGAATCAACATGGAGGCCTACATCAAGTGCTTTTTGAAGGTATTGCTGCCTTGGGTCAAGAGTGCTGGAAGACCCTATGTCTGGCAACAGAACTTTGCACCATGCCACATAAGCAGGAGAACCCAGTCATGGCAGTCAGACAATTTCTGCAACCACATCACCCCTTACATCTGGGCACCTAACTCCTCAGACTGCAACTCCCTTGATTATTATGTGTGGGGCACAGTTGAGCAAGAGACCAAAAAAACTCCTTGTAACACCAAAGATGAACTGAAGGCAAGGATTATGGTAGCATTCACTAACTTAAACAAGGTGACCATCCAGAAGAATTGCAGATGATTCTGAAGTCGCCTGGAGGCCATGGTCGAAGCCAATGGCAATTTTATTGAATAAATTTAGTCTTTAGCATTTCCAGATATTTAGATGACACATTGTATCTTATAAATTGTAATGATATCAATGTTTTATTACTATGTTATAAGGTAAAAGAAACGCCTCGTATTTTCATGGTAATGACTACAGATGCTGGGAGCACAATAACATTATTGAAGCAAGTTTCCTGCTACAAAACACTTTTTCCACATAGTCACACCCAAGTAATTATATTTTTGCCAGGAATGAACAAGATGATGCATGTTGCATTTTTTAACATGAATTGTCATGCACATTGCTGCTGTCATAGCTGAAATGCATTAACCATTTTCTAACTGTGCTCAGATCCACTATTTGGTCTCTATAAGAATTTAGCAAGCCTCAGTGGATGCAAATTTTCTGCATTTGTCAATGACACAATTCTGATTCCTACACATTATCATGTCTGATAACATTTTGCCAGTTGCTATCTTTAGCATGGCAAAAGAATTTGTGCAACTAAATTTTGACTTATTTTGTCTTTGGACAGTAAGTGTTATTTCATAATTGCTTTTGCCGAGAATGCAAAGGAAATGACTATTATTCCTTTCAAACTTAGCTTTTGTGACCTGGACATCAATGTTTTGAAACTAACCTATTTTCCATTATATTTCAGACAGATTCAGTGCTGAGTTTCTGAACAAGAATTTTCTAGAACTTTCTAGAAGTTTCAAGACTTTTGAGAAGTTTCTAAAAACTTCAAGAATTTCTTGAACATTCTGACTATCAAGGATTGTAAACCTGATGGGAGACTATATTTGGCAGCTGATTTGTGAAAGTAATTTATAATAAATATAAATCATGAAAAACTACTCACTTTTTCTGTGGACTCAATTGTGTAATCCTAGAATAAATAAGCGCTACTTTTGAATGATATGTCATTTTGTTTCTACTTTATGTGAATGAGAATGTACACATTAACCAGTTTTCCCAATGTGAACAAGTAAATTTCAGAAATATTATCCTGGTCACAAAAGTTTGAAAGACATATTAGCCATTTTAAATACTTTCTATGTTTAAGCAAACAGGAAATAACAGTTGCTACCCAAGGACAAAAATTGTGTTACGCAGTGGATTACTGGAGAAGAAGGTTGCACCTCTTCTACTGTACCATTAACACCCATCTCTGATTTTGTAGACCACCATAATAAAATAGGCAGCTCTTTTCTTTAACAAAAGATATGGGAACTGTGTCTATAAGTATCCTTATTTCTCTTCAATATTTACACAAATTATCATGAACAAATACAACGGAATATAGAACAAGTATTAATGTATTATCTTGGTTTTATGTTTTATTAGATTAAGCATAATTGACAATTATTTATTTTTACTAGTATTTAATTTTATCTCACAATAATGGTTGACAATGTTTCAACTAATAAAAAGCAAGAAGGTTCAGCCTCTCTTGTTATACCATCAACATCTACCTCTTTGATGGACATGATAAAATAAAAGCAATTACAAAAAAGACATGCACTATTGAATTATTATTTGAATTGTTATTGTTATATACAAAGGAATATAGAACAAATACTGATGTGATATAATGATTCTTATATTTGTATCAGATGATTTTTCTTTTTTACTAGATTGAAGGCATTGTCAAGCATAATTAATTTTTCATTTGTATTTAATTTGTAATTTCATCTCTTAATAATGCTTGGAAGTGATTCACATAATGGTAATGGTAATATTAGCTGTTTCCTTATTAGGAAACATTTGGCATTTATTGACTAAGCATCCAGTACTACTTTCAGTTGAAATTTATAAGATCCTTCTATTTAAACAGTTTTACAGGAAAACAGATTTCTCAAGTTTTTTTGTTTTTAATAATTTCACCTCAAGAAAGGCAACAAAGCCACTAATACACAAGGAGGTTACTGAGTGTGAAAGAATATAAGAAAAAAGGAAATATAATTAAGGAGAGAGAACAACAGAAAAAAAAACAGGAATTAAGACGTCAGAAGATAATGATTGACATTGCATTTAAATTTTTGAAGTTGACTGGGAAGTAAGAAGCCAGAAGAAAGTTCTACAAGGAAGAAGTCCGAGAAAGGAAGTTGCTAGCATAAAACTTAGTTACATTTCAGCATTTCAACTGTAAAATGATGAGACCTTGTTGCCACAAAACACACATGCGCACACACACACACACACACACATATATATGTATGTATATAAGTAATAAATGTACATTTATATTATTGGTCAAGCAACCTGGTTTCATAACTTAATAAAGAGATATTTTGTTGTTATGATAACATTATATAGTGGCATCTAGTGGTATTACTTAATGCCACTAGATGCAGACATACGCAATGTTAACAACAGCAGAATATCTTAATACTAAGTAGTGAGACTGGATTTCTAATACATTGCTTTCTATATTTTTATTCCATGTTCGCTTTCTTTGGATATATTTTTACTTTTAATGATTTAAAAAACCAGAATTCTTTCTTTAGCATTCATTGACATGATTGTTATAGTGAAAGGAAATAAAACTGAATTAGTTATTGAATCATATCACCATAAATATCACTTTAGTCTTTGAAGTCTAAAAGGAAGAAACATGTTCCACAAAAAGTTTTTCCATTTTGTCATAGATTTTTCTAAAATTATTTGTATATATAAAAATGTATATATCATTTTCTCATATATATATATATATATATATATATATATATATATATATATATATATATATATATATATATATAATAAAAATATAGTTTTAAGGTTGCTGAGTGGTGAGTGCTTGAATACAATGTTTAGGTCATGTGTGTTGTGTTCTGGCTCAACTATTTTTATATGCTAGTCAATGGTTCATTATGGTAGTATTAGTGTTATGGTAATTTAACCATGCATGCATGGATTCTCCCAGCTATAAGTAGGAGCAGGTACTGCCTTTTAGAAAGGGAAGTTTCCAGCAGTCAGCTCTGACAGCCAGACTGAACATTCTTCCTGTAACACTCTCGTTTGTATATGTTTGTATTACTGTTTCTGTTAATATATTTGTTTAACTCAATACATCTCTTTGTGTCTTTATTTCTGGCCCTAACAAAGCCACAACAATTAGCCTGATGGTTATCAGGTGGACAGTAATGGCTGTGTTTGAAATTATTATACAGGCAAGTATATATATATATATATATATATATATATATATATATATATATAAGATATCACACATTGAGTGCTGCTATTAATAAAATAGTACTTGATGTAAATATAAAATAATACCATTATAATAATTATAATATAATATAATATAATTATAATATAATATAATTATAATAATACCCATTTATTTTAAATATAAATCCTGTCTATTTTAAATACAATTTTTTTAAACCAGTAATCTCCACATAATATATAAATTTTACCAACAATGCAGTAACCAGATATTTTTATTAAAATTTAAATCATCTAAGGCTCAGTCAATGATGAGGTCTTAGAGAAGTTAAAAACAAGGAGAAGGCTTATATTTAACATCAGAAAGAGGCAGCTGAAGTTTCTGGGACACATAATGAGGAAGGAGGGCCTGGAGAATTTGATACACATGGGTCAAATAGAAGGAACGAGAGACAAGGGAAAGCAGTGCATGACATACCTGATGAGCTTGAGCAGGTGGTCTGGAGGAGGAAGCAGAGGGAAGGAACTTGCTGAGAGTTGCAATGGATAGAGGTAGGTGGAGAGCCATGATTGTCCATGTCCTGAAAGCACATGGCACATAAAAATAAAAGAAACGGTCATTTTATACTCAGCACCTGAAGATTGTGTTTTGCCTAAAACTCTGAGCCATGCTACTGGTGAAGAAAAAATGTATATTTATTAATATATATATATATAGTAAAATTATACTTTTAAGGTGTGCCATATTTATGGGTAAAACTGCTTAGTATCAGAGATAGAGCATATGTAAATATAATCTGTTTCAGTCTGTTTTATGCTTCAATGCAATCTTCAGGCCAAGTATATATATCTCTATCTATCCATCTGTCTATCTATCTATCTATCTATCTATATATATATATATATACGAGTGTGTGTGTTTGTGTGTTTGTGTGTGTGTACAAAAGTTTGGGGAAAGCAGTTTAATATATTAGATTTTATCTAATTATATGCCACATTTTTATATGTGACTAGGTTCACAAGTGTGGGAGCTTTTAGATCAACTTCAAAAAAAAATTTCCATAAATAATTAAGAGTAGGTGGTGTGAATTTTCTCATAAAGGCTAGAATCTTTAGTAACCCTGATAGCTAGTCCATGACCTTGTGTAAATGTTTGGTTAAGTGGGGTGGCTCTTAACAAAGAAATCAATTTCAAATTTTCTCAACAAAGAAATCATTTCTCCCATCAAGAATGTTAGTAAAATGACAGGCTTGTGTTGAAAACTGTGTAAATACCTCAGCCAATCTTTTGGAATAGAGAAGTCAGTCTTTTTATAAAAGATATATTTTTTTGATCTCGGCAATGCTCTTAATTTAATTTTTAGCTTTGGAATTGCTATTAAGCTGCCCTAATTGTAATAATTAATTAAACCATGCTTAATTGCGTAAAATTGAATTATAACTGATTATCAATTGTTAAGAATCAGCAAATTCAATTCGTGAATATAATTACAGCATTTTTAAATTTCAAGCATCCTTTTAGATATCTGACTCACTGTATTAATAGGAAACATTTTTTTCTGTTAAATTTTTATAGAGACACTTATGACGAGATCAATGTTTCAAAATGGATTTAAGTGAATGAACCCTGTGGGTCTTGGAGAGGACTATTCTTCATCATATTTTAAAGACTGGCATTACAGGCTCACAAAGAACTTTATCAAATGACAAAAACCACGTCACTTGAAAACTTTCTAACTGCCACAACAACTAAAATAGATAGCACATGTAACTAAAAAAAATGACATAATTGAGATGTTGACTTTCCACACTTTCTGAAACAAAAGGTTAGGAAGGAAATGGCCTATCAATACTAAAAAGAGAAACCTATTTTCTTGAAAAATTACTTTAGTAAAAATATTTTGTAAATTTCAAATGACAGTAATGCTAACTGTTCTGGTAATTAGTTCCAAATTATTGGGTCTAATGGAATGGTTAATCATGTCATTACCATTCTAAAATCAAGCTAGATATTTTTTTTTAATTCTGCAAAGATTTTAGGGATAGTATAAGAAAAAGAGGTCACCAGTTGTCTTGATATTCAGTAGAATATTTTAATATTTTCACAGAATTGAATTCATACATGATTTTTACAGATAGTTATATACAGAACAACAAAGCTAAAAGAAAAAGTGTTTGAATTCTTCCCTTCTATATTGCTTTGTACAATGCCACCTAGTGGACATAAAAAGTCTCCTACCAGACAACATGTGGTAATCCCACAAATAGTATTACTTTTCTTGCTAATAATTTTATCTTGTAGCTTTTTGTTTTAAACATTTCACCCTAAGCAAGGTGATAATACCACTAAGATGCATGCAATTACTGGGAGTGAAAGAGAATGAGAAGACTTTAGTGAGGAGAAAAGACAATAAAAAAACAGGATTTAGGAAGACAGAAGATGCAGATTGACAGGAGCAACAGACCAGATATGGCAGCAATATTCAATGCATGGGTGAATAGTAGATTTATAAATATGCAGGATGGATTCTGATGAAAAAATTGTCTGGCACAACACAGTGAACCAACTTTCCTAGAAGTAGACCTAGCCATTAATAATCATGTGAGTGGAAAATGTGAGCCTAAGGAGGTTAGCATCAGCCATACTGATGGCAGGCAGAAAAGATTCTCTATGGTGATTAAATGAAAGCAGTTTTGTTTTGGAGGCATTCAAATTTATGAGTCATTCCTCACCCCAGTAAACTACTGATTGGAGGTCCTTTATGAGAGAAGTTGCCAGTTTTACTGTGTTGAACCTGTGGGACTTGCTACTAAGACAGGCTTAAATAGTTGAATAGTTGGAAACGGTTAACATTGGGAAGATCATTAGTAAAGATAAGAAACAATGTAAGTTACTCTCACAGTAATTGCTTCGAGGAGCTGCTTTGGCTAGTTCCTAGGCCTCATGAATTTAAACGTCCTACAAGGCTGGCATCCCATTCCCACCCCTTCACCGTTGAAACTGTTAGATGTAGACGTCTCTTCTACTCCAATAGCTTCATGTCTTGCACATCTCATCTGTGGAACTCCCTTCCTTATTCCCTGACAAATACAATCTCCAACTATTTAAGTGTAATGTCAATCGACATCTCCAGTTGCCTTGATCTATCCACTTCCCTTCTCCACATCCTTTCACCTTTCATTCCTATTGGCTCTCGCTCCAAATCTTCTGTAACCCCCTTGCCTTGATCGATCCACTATCTTTCTCCACATCCTTTCCTTTACCACTCCTATCTGCTTTTCCTCCAAACCTTCTGTAACCCCTTGCATGCTAGTGGCTTCCAGCCTTGCTTGGGGTGATATGCTTAAAAAAAAAAAAAATAAGTTCAAGTATAGAGTGCTGGGAGACCTTCATGTGAAATGAGTTAAAACCATGTCCGTTCAATATGATCTTCATTATAAGATTTGTTAAGGATGATTGGATGAAGGCAAATATTTGTCCAGAGAAACCATAACCAGCATGCCAAACCCTGTCAAATGCCTTTGGAATATTTAAAGCCACAGCCGGAGCCTCACCATTCTTATCTAAAGACTTGACAGAGAAGTTCAGTAGTAGCTGTTAACACATCGGTGATAAACCTGGAGTAATAAAAGATATATTGGTTATCTGAAAGAAGGCCATGTGAAGTAAGATGCTTAACCAATTTGGTATTGATTACAGCCTATAGCACTTGGCCAAAGAGAGATAAAAGATGAATAGGGAGATAATTTGAGTGATCAGAAGGTTTACTAGAGTTCTTAAAAACAGGAGGATTTTCAACAAGCTAGAAAGGAAGAAGCAGAAAGGATTGTAATAAATATCTAAAAGACTGTTTCATCACTTCTGAACACAAAATAGAAAATTTTATACAAAATACAAAAATAGAAATGAGTGTAAGACAAGGATGTGTATTCTCACTGAACTTATTCAACCTACACAGTGAGGTGATTCTGAGAGAGTTAGAAGTCCTAACAGGATTCATTAATGGTGGACCCAATCTTAACAACATAAGATATACAGATGATACAGTGTTGATAATAGACATAGGAAGGAAACTATTAGAACTCCTACAGAAGGTAGTGAAGGAAAGTGAAAAGAAAGGACTAAACAACAATTGTAAGAAGATAGAATGCATGGTTGTTAGCAAAAGGGACAGCCCGACGTGTAAATTACAAATTGGAAATACCAAAGGAAAAAACAAGTATAACAATTTAAATATCTGGGAAGTGTTTTAACAGAAAGTGTGACACTGAAATCCAAAGGCACATTGGAATAGTGAAAGATGCCTTCCAAAAGCTAAGCAAAGTATTAAGAAAAAGAAAAAAATGTTAGAATCAAAGAAGAGTAGTGAACTGTTACATAATATTACTTCTGCTATATGGCAGTGAATGCTGGACAACCTCTTCATAGATGAAGAAGAAACTTGAAGCAGCAGAAATGTGGTTCTATAGAAGGATGCTGAGAATACCATGAACTGAACATGTAAGCAACAAGGAAGTTTTAGAGAAAATGGAAGCAAAAAGGGAACTTTTATTTAGAATCAGAAAGAGACAGTTGAATTTTTTAGGGTACATAATGAGATGAGAGGGCTTGGAAAATTTGATACTGACATGAGAGATTGAAGGCAGGAGGGACAGCAGAGAACAATGCATAACCTACTTGGTGAGTTAAAAGATGGTGGAACAAGGTTTAGGGATAAATTTATTAAGCACTACAAAAACAGGAAATTGTGTAGAGACATGACTGCCAATATTATGAAGGGACACAACACAAAGAAGGGGACAAAACTGTAAACATTTTTTTTACATGGATTTTCAAACAAGCGCATCAAGTGAGGAAATCAGCACATAAATGCTTGAGGCTGAAAAAAAAAATTAAGCTATGAAAACAAATACACAATCATTATCAAAAAACAATGTAATAATGGCAGTCATTGCTGGACAATCTCAAAGATGAAGAAGAAACTTGAAGAGACAAAAATGGGATTCTACAGAAAGATTCTGAAAATACCATGGAGCAACAACAAAGTTTTAGTGAAAAATGGTAAAAAAAAAAGAATATTTATACTTAACATCAGAAAGAGATAGTTGAAATTCCTAAAAAATATAACAAGGAAAGAGGACTTGGAAAATTTGACACTCACAGGATAGATTGAAGGCAAGAGGGACAGAGGAAAGCAATGCATAACCTACATAGCAAGTTTGTGTAAATAGTTGGCAGAACAGGTTTTAGGAAAGATAACAGAATGACAAAATTTATTAAGAGCTACAAAGTAGAGAAAATTGTGGAGAGCCATTATCACCAATATTCTGAAGTGATATGGCACATGGAAGAAGATAAGAAAGTCATAATGAGTCATGTTTATCTTGGTGCAAATGTGATGCATTTGAAATGGTGTTCATTTACAGATTAATATTTATGAAGTAAGTATTTTTAGCATCTATCCTTTGGAAATTATTCAGCAAGGATAATTAATGATGCTATTCTCTTTTATTTTGATCACGTATAAATATTTATACACGTACTCAAATATATGCATGCACTCATAAAGACATTATGCACAAACACATATGAGGGAGTGAATAAAGATTCATGAACACTTCTAAACATACATACATTTAAAAGCATACTTTTGTAATGACATACCTCCATATGAATTGAATCACCACAAATCATTTTGATAAAAATGCTTCATATATATATATATATATATATATATATATATATACACACACACACACATACACTGATAAATATTTATATATGCACTCACATATACACTACTATAAACACATTTTATCTATTTATCTACCAATTTGTCTGTCTCTGTCTGTCTATCTATTTTTCTTTTTTGTGTGTTTGTCTGTCTTTCTTTCTATATATTTATTCATTTGTCTATCTATCTATCTATCTATCTATCTATTTGTCTTTCTATCTCTGTATCTATCTTCTCCTCTCTCTCTCTCTATATATATATATACATATATATATATATATATATATATATATATATATATATATATATATATATATATATATACACACACACACACACATGTTAGATGTGGTGTTTAAACTAAAGAATTGTGGCAAAATTTCTTGGCATTTTTTCAGTCTCAAAGTTCGATGTTCTTTCTTAAAGAGAAACTCATGTTAAAAATTTGATAGCTGCAGCATCTCAGAATAACAAATGGTTAGAAAATTTAAATGTTAGTTAATTTTTTTTAGTTCATTCATATAATAAAATATATAGTTATTTTTTATATGTTAATTCATTTTTTTTTCATCATATAGTAAATCTAAAATTTCCTGTTTTTTTGTGAGGCATCCTGTATTAAACAGAGAGAATAATAAAAGGACAGGAAATAAGAAAACAGAAGATAATGATTGACATTGCATTTATATTTTTGAAGATCGAATGTTAACTGTGAAGCAAGAAGCTGGTAGAGCATTCTACAAGTGAGAAGTGCAATTGAAGAAACTGTTAGCATAGAACTTATGGTTGCATCTAGCCATTTCAACTGTAAAATGAGGTGACCTTGTTGCCAATCTTGTACTGTTCTTAAATTTGTAATGTCTAGGTACCATAGAGAGAAGTTCATCAGAACAACTGCCATGAAAATTTTTATAGAAAAGGCACAGGGAAAGTAGTAATTTTCCAAGCGTAGCTTAGATGTGGCACAAGGCCGAAAGTATGGGGTACCCAGTGAGGATCGAACTCACTACTCAGTTGTAATTGTTCTAGCGAGACAAACTTGCTAACAATTACACCGCCTCGAGGTGCCCAAAGGTACAGGGAAAGTATGTCACAGTGGTGGGAAAGTGACTAAAGCCAAGATACTAGGTCATCACAATAACATTACAGATTCTTTGGATTTTATCAAGAATCTCTAAATATATAGCAGGAGCACTGATAGAGTTATAAAAACATAGTTTGCAGGTAAAATTTACTCGGACTATTTTTCTGGTTTCCAGGTTAACTTTGAAGATCAAATGTCTAATGACTTCTGAGCAATTTTGGCTTTCATAAATCATTATCAAAGAGTTTTATTTATGTATTGATTGTGTCTATATGCATGCATCATGTTTTCTTTAATAAAAATCAACAAATATCACGCCATGAATTAATGTATGAAGATGTGATACAAACAGCATAAGATCCACCAACATGCAGACACACCAATCAAAAGCTAGCTAAGAAAACACGATGCAAACATATAGACACAACACTATCAACATAAAATAACTCTTCTATGAAACACAATGCAAACATATAGACAAAATTTTATTTATTTATTTTTGTTTACTGAAGTCAACACCTAGAGGTGACAGTCTGTTTCATACTAAACGTAATCATCATGGCCTGACGATTGCATTTAGCATGTTGCCTCTGGGTGTTGACTTCAATGTCCACTTATATATATATATATATATATATATATATATATATATATATATATATGAAAATGGAACCTGAGTTCAACATTAAGAAGAAAAGTCTGTTTTATGCTTGGACACAATTTTCAGGCCATATATATATATATATATATATATATATATATATATATATATATATATGTATATATATATATATATATATATATATGTATATATATATATATATATATATATATATGTATATATATATATATATATATATGTATATATATATATATATATATGTGTGTGTGTGTGTGTGTGTGTGTGTGTATGATAGGATAAATAGAACAAATAGGAAACGTTTATCAATCTAACATGTTTCACTTTTATAATGGCTTCATCACAGAATGAGATATGGAGAAAAAGAAATTCTGGTATTTTTATTTTGTGTTGTTTGATTTTCATTTGTTAAGCAGGCTTTACATGTATTTAACTTGTTAAGCTTTAATAAAAGTCAAATATTTTACTTTGATAAATGTTTTCTAGTTGTTCTTTATTCTATCATTCTGTTGAATTCCAATCCATATTTGATTTGTATTTGATCCCAATTCATATATATATATATATATATATATATATATATATATATATCTGAGATTGTGCTGAAAAAGTTTGACCTATTTCCTAAAATATATAAAAAATGACTGAAAACTGAAATTATCAAGTATCAGAATTTAATTTTGTGAGGAAGTGTTTCTTCATTAGGCTATGAACTTTTCAGTACTCCCCGTATATATTCAGTTTTACTTAGATTTACCTTCCATCATATATGCTCAATTCTATGAACGTATTTTAGTCCTTATCACTTTTTAATTAAACTGCTCAAAGTTTCTATAAATTTTTTAATTAAAATGTCTTTTTGACTTTGCCAATTAAACTCTACAGACTAATTATTTTCTTCTTTACATCAAGGGCATTTTTTACCATTTTATTACTTTCGTCTCCTATCATTTCTTTCCTCTCCTTTCATTCTATCTGATTCCATTATGATGTTTGCTACCAAGTTTCTGGATGTGAAATTAATAATGCTTCCAGAATTTGGACAGTGCTCGGTAATCTTACTAGAATAAATGTAAACTTAGAATTACTGTGTCTGATTTTGTGTCAGTTCCAAAGAACTGAAATGACATATGATGCATGCGTATTGGTATTAGTTTTGGTAGCTGCTGTCAGTGTTTCTATTATGTAGAAACAGATTGAACTCAACTGACCCAGAATATTGGACAATTCTTTATATATGAAAAATGTACAATATACAGTCAAGAATATTTGTACAAATATTTATGATTGTGTAATCATACTAAGCGAAATAGAGTGCCTGTTGAAAAAAGAAAAAAAAATTATTAATAAACAATGAAAAAGTTGAATTTAATATGCTTGAATTCTGAAAGTACTGAACATTGATGATTTTGCAAGTTTCTTCAGATTGTGAGATTTGCTTTTTTGTCTTGTACATTTAATAGACCGGAAGTTGTGGAGGGCCTGTGTCCTGAACGGACACATGAAGGAGAAGAATGAGACAAGGGAAAAATTTGTATTTGTTTTGGTTTATTTATTCAGTTCCACCTTTAAAATGTAGAAAATGCATAAAATTGCACAATATTCATAACTGTTTGGTAACTGGATAAGTAGAAACCTCCAAGCAGGAATCAAACTCAACCATTCTTTGTATAAGCAGTGATGTGCAGAGGTTTGGTGATGCCCTGGGCTAACTCCTTGATTGTATGCCCCTAAGACTCAATTAAAGGAGGGGGGGGCTTTACTGAGAAAAAAAAGACATTTTAAATATGTAAAATTAGATGAAACATGAAATAAACACTTTATTCAAATTAAATATAAACTAAATTTTTATTTCACTCTTTGATTGGATGCCTGAGGCTACACTCCCATTCTGCACGCTACTGCATATATGACATGTAGAAAATTTGCCTTCTCTAAAATATATTTGTTATTGTTACTTTGAACATTGAGGACAGGTTCAAAAATTTAAATGCAACATCAAGTAAGCTTTGTCTTGAAAAGAAACTTAACAATTCGCAACATTCTTTGTAAAATCACATTGACAATTTGTAAATGTTTTGAACATTTTGACATGGCTAAATTGTCACCCCCCGTTCCACAATAGTATATCATATTTTGAATATGTGTGCATGTGTTCAACTACATTGGTCATGTCATGGTAAAAAATAATTTTCTTATAATGACAAAAATTTGACAAATAAGCAAACTTTATGAATAGCAAATACTTTTAATCATCAAATCTATCAAAGACATATTGGGATGGCCAAAGATGCATTCCAAAAGCTAAGCAGGGTATTAAGAGACAGAAAAATTTCATTATAAACAAAGAAAAGAGAACTGGACTGTTACGTGATATTTGTTCTCCTGTATGGCTGCAAATGCTGGACAATCTCCTCAAAGATGAAGAAGAGACTTGAAGCAACAGAAATGTGGTTCTACATGCTGAGGAGACCATAGACTGAACATGTGAACAACAAGGTTTTAGAGAAAATGAAAACAAAAAGGAAATTTATACTAACATCAGGAAGAAGCAGCTGAAATTTTTGGGTCATGCAATGAGGAAGGAGTGATTGGAGAACCTGATACAGAAGAGATTGAGGGAAAGTGGGATGGAAGAAAGCAGCATGTAACGTACTTGATGAGCAAGTGAATGGTAGAAAAGGGTTTGGGAGAAATAACAAAAAGACAAAACTTATTAAGAGCTACAAGAGACAGGAAGATGTGGAGGACAATGCTCACCTATGCCTTGAAGAAGATTTTCATAGTTAAAAAAAACATTTACTGAATGAGAGAAAAAGACAGTCATGTTTGCTATGTTGTTACAACAAGGAAAAAATAATGCTTACTATTGTCACAGTCCATACAGATATCAGTACATATTAATTTCTTTATTTCTCCTTTTTTCCCTTTTCTTCATTCTTTCATTTCTTATGGATCTTGAAGGCAAAGATTGTATTGTTGCTTGGGGCTTTGGATTATATTTCTTCAGCTATTGTTTTTAAGTGTGTTTGTGTGTACATATCTGAATGTTTAAGCTATTGTGTCTAGAAGTTTTCATGTTTATGTATCAATGAGATAAGTGCCAATGCATGCTGGGAAAAGGAATGGAAGTTAACATTTGCTTCTTATGCTTATTACTAGGGTTTGTCCTAGCATAATTTATGGATTAACATACAGGTTTTTTATTATCCCTTTACTTGAATTAATGAACTTACTTTTATTCTTCCTCATTTATTTTCTTTTTCTTTCATTGGTTCATATTTTATATTTATAGCTGTTTTTTTTGGCACTTCTTTGAAGCCATTTTATCACTTCCTTTTCTTCACTTTCTTCTTTCTTTTCCCTCTTTCTTTCTTATTTTTCCACTTTCTTTTTTCTTTCTTTATCCTTCCCCACTTTCTTCTTCCTTTTTCCACTTTCTTTCTTTCTTTCTTTCTTTCTTTCTTTCTTTCTCATCTTTTCCCCTTTTCTTTCCACTTTCTTTCACGTTTTCATTCTTTATCTTGCCCCACTTTCTTCTTATTTTTCTCACTTTCTTTTTCTTTCTTTCTTTCTTTCTTTTCTATCTTTCTTATTTTTCCACTTTCTTTATTCCTTTTTTCTTCCTTTATCTTTCCTCACTCTCTTCTTTCTTTTCTTACTTTTATTCTTTCTTTCTTTCTTTCTCATCTTTTCTATCTTTCTTATTTTTCCACTTTCTTTATTCCTTTTTTCTTCCTTTATCTTTCCTCACTCTCTTCTTTCTTTTCTTACTTTTATTCTTTCTTTCTTTCTTTCTTTCTCATCTTTTCTATCTTTCTTATTTTTCCACTTTCTTTATTCCTTTTTTCTTCCTTTATCTTTCCTCACTCTCTTTCTTTTCTTACTTTCTTTCTTTCTTTCTTTCTCAACACTTCCTGAGACTTCATGTGGTAGAAGTAATATTGGTATATATGTGTAAACAGAGCCTTAATGTTGCCCTATATCTATGTTGATATGATACAGTTTACTATCAAATATAGAACATACATAGCTTTCACAATCTAAAAGGTCTCAAACCTTTTCTACCTAAATGTAATAAATAATAACTGAATAAATAGTGCCATAAATATTTATCAAAATCAAGTCTATGAATCATTATTGGGCAATGTCTCATTGCACACTAGAAAATAGAAATTAAATCTATATACAAAAGAAATTCTTCATTTGCAAGGCATCAATTTAATGTAGTTTGGGTATAGCTGTTTATTTCTTTTCATAATAAAGCTTTAAAATTTAAACAAGATTTATTTATTTTACTTTTTGAATGGTATTAGTCTGCCATTTGTAAATTTCTCCTTGTGATAGTATTGCCTAAAAGAAAACTTTTACTTTTATAAACATTCTATGTATTTGATAAAGGTTAAGGAATAGTGATTTTGGGTAATATATATATATATATATATATATATATATATATATGTGGTGGACTCTCCTGTCATATTCAACGTATGAGGGTCAAGCAGCTCAGTTCCTAGGAACTGACAGCCCAGACACCAGCACATGATTTAATTATAGTGGTGAAGGCTTTGTCCAGAACCAACCATACTTTTTGAAGAGCCAAATACAGAGACCTGGTGCATTACATGCCACAAGGTCTCCAAACGACCCTCTGCAGGTTTGAATTCAGAGTTGTCATTCATCTAGACCAGTTGCCATCCAAGGCTATAGAACCCAGTCTGTCCTGCTAGTTACCCATAGCTGGAGGGAGAAGAAGAGGATTAATACCTTTCCCAAGGGTATTAGCATGTAAGTGAATGTAATGGATTCAACTGGAATTTGAACATAGCTCTCCGATTCCTTAATCCAATATATATATATATAGGAGGCACAGTGGAGTAGTGAATAGCTACATATATATATATATATATATATATATATATATATATATAATATGATATATATATATATATATATATATATATATATATATATATATATATATATATATATATATATATATATATATATATATATTAATTTCACCCCAAGCAAGCCAATAATGCCAATAAGATGCAAAGATTTCCTGAGTGTGAAGTGAAATGTGAAAGAATATGAGAAAAAAATATTATTAAAGAGAGAGAACAATAAAAAAGGATAGGAATTAAGAAGACAAAAGATAATGATTGACATTGCATTTAAATTTTTGAAGAACAAAGTTGACTAGAAAGCAAGAAGCTGAAAGAGAGTTCCACAAAGAAGATATGTGAGAGAAGAAACTGTTAGCATCGAACTGGCAATTTCAACTGTAAAATGATGAAACCAAGCTGCCATTGGAGTACTGTGTTTAAATTCATAAAGTCAAGTCACCAAAGGAGAAAACTCATCAGAAAATATTTAGAGAAATGGTACAGGAAAGCTACATTATGGCAGTGGGAAAGTAACTGAAGCTGTGGCAGGAATATTCAATGCATGAACAAATGGTAGACTTGCCAGAATCTATCTTACATATTTATAAGTCTCTCTCTCTCTCTCTCTATATATATATATATATATATTTAGTTTACGAAAAACTAGGTAATCCGTATAGGTAGACCCAAGGAAATAAAATCTGATGATCCACTGTCCTTTAAAAGAGCTGTGGTGAAATAATTTATTATATGGAACCTTAAAGTGGTCTGTTTTTATTTAAATATATATATATATATATATATATATATATATATATATATATATATATATATATATGATTGACTCTCCCGTCGAATTCGACGTATGAGAGTCAGGCAGATCAGTTCCTAGAAACTGAAAGCCCGACACCGACACATGAGATTTGATTATAGTGGTGAAGGCTTTGTGCAGAATCATCCACACTTTTTGGAGGGACGAATACAGGGACCTGGTGCAGTGAATGCCATAAGGCCCCAAACGACCCTCCGCAGGTTTTGAATTCAGAGTTGTCCTTCTCCGAGACAGGTTGCCATCCAAGGCTATAGAACCCAGTCTGTCCTGCTATTTACCCATAGTTGGAGGGAGAAGAAGAGGATTCACACTTTTCCCAAGGGTATTAGCACGTAAGCGAATGTAATGGATTCGACTGGAATTCGAATTCGGCTCTCCGATTCCTCAATCCAAGCCGTTATCCATTACTCCACCGTGCCTCCAATATATATATATATATATATATATATATATATATATATATATATATATATATATATATATATATATATATATATATATATTTTTTTTTTTTTTTGAATAATGTGTATGTAGATAGTAAGTTTGCTTTTATGCAGGTATTGTTGAATGTAACATTAAAAAACAGTCACATCTTCTTAACTTTTGGGGTTTTGAACCAAATGGCATTGCAATGCTTGAACAGTATATGGAAAGGTTTATATGGAAATACATGAATGAACATTCCATAATTGAATTTGGATGAAGGGTGGATTCTAGTATTTCTGAGCTTTCCATTTATATATATATAATAAAAAAATGATCCCACTGTTGAAAATGCTCCTGATGTAATGTCCACAAGTTAAGCAACATCAAGTCTGGTCAGTAACTAGATGGGTGACCGTTTGGGAATACTAGGTACTGTAAGCTTGGATTTGTGGGTGGTATAAAGGATAATGGCCTGGAATTGTTAATTGGAAAGCCGAGTTCCAATTCTGGTTGGGTTCATAATATTTACATATGCGTAAAGGAAAGACATGAATTCACCTCTTCTCTCCCATCTGTGGGTTAATTTGTAAGACCTTTTTTTTTTTGTAATTTGTAAGCAAAATATTTAAATTTTAGCATTAAATAACCCATACATGTTGATATACCACTATACAAGATCAATTGACCAACCAACCAACCAACAAGTCATATTTAAAAAGCCACCAGGGACTTTTTTATAATCTTGTAAATTGCAGAGGGAGTCAAAAGTGTATATAATAATAGTTGTGTACTGTGAATAACTGTTCTTTTGACATAATATTTTTTTTGGCCATGATGATTAAACAATGCTGAAATTTGTTATTTTTATTCTTTGAGTTCATTTTTAATTATAATATTAATAAATCAATGTAAATATATGCATATATTACTTAAATTACCTCCTTCTTGAACACGTCATCTTTGGGCTTATAGACACATCATGTTGAAATACCGGTTGCTATATAAACAATTATTACAAATGAAAAGAAAATTATTTTGGATTGGGCCAAACAGAGAATATGGATGAATTTCCAATAACATTCAACAATTTTTTCCTTAATATTCCTTGCTTAAATGGGGGGTTGTTTTTATATGCCATGGGTCATGTATGCTCTAAATATGGTAAATAATTCATGTATTATTTAAATTTTTGGAAGATTTCTTTTATTAGGAAAAGATTTCTATTATTAGAATCTTCTAGTCTGCTACTGGAATATCTTTAAAAATTATCTTTGGGAACAAAAACTGTAATTATTTGACTTGTAAAAAAAGAATTAACTGGAATTTTATCCTTATTTATACCAGAACCCTATTCTGGTGCTTTCTTCTGGTGCTTTATTAAAAAAAAGCTGAACAATATGGCGGTGGGGGGGGGGGGTATTTGCTTTATTTAGCTGAGAAGAATTGAAGTATTTGAATAGTCTGTTGATTAATCTCTCAATACAGGCAAATTGGTCTTAATCCAAGGTTGGATTTTTGATTGCTTTTTATGATTGATCTTCAGAAAGTTAAAAATGTTAGATCTCATTTTCTGACCATTGTAAATTCATCAAAACACCCTCCCCACACACACACATTCTCTTGTGTAAATATCAATCCAATTATTGGTTGGTTTGTTGGTTGATCCTTTTCCTATGGCTCACCAACACTTTTTGGTGAGGAAATAATAATGGTTTAGTGATACATGTCTTACTAATTAACCCATAGCTAGGAGTAGAAGAGGTGGATTCATATCTTTCCCAAAGTTATTGGAACTCGGCTCTCTGATTAACAATTCCGAGCCATTACTAATTACACCAGCCACACATCCAAGCTTACTTGATCTTCCCAAACAGTTCATCATCTAGGTTATGTTCAGGCTTGACATTGCTTAACTTTGGTGATCATTCAGGAACTGGTGTATTTTTTAATTGTATTTTAAATTTTTTTTTTTTTTTTTTTTTTTTTTTTTTTTCAAGCGTATCACCCCAAGCAAGGCCGGTGGCCACTATCACGCATGGGGTTACAGAAGGGTTGGAGGAAGAGCAGATAGGAGTGGTAAAAGAAGGGATGTGGAGAAAGAGAAGGACGGAGGGTCGATCAAGGCAGGGGGGTTACGGAAGATATAGAGCGAGAGCAGATAGGAATGAAAGATATCAGGAAGTGGAGAAGGGAAGTGGATAGATCAAGGCAATTGGAGATGACGATTGACACTACACTTAAACCGTTGGAGATTGTATTTGTTAGGGAAACAGTAATAGGGAAGGGAGTTCCATAGGCGAGATGTGCGAGACATGAAGCTATTGGAGTAGAAAAGACGTCTACATCTAACAGTTTCAATGGTGAAGGGGTGGGAGCGGGATGCCAGCCTCGTAGGACGCTTAAATTCACGAGGCTTAGGGACAAGCGAAAGCAACTCCTCGGAGCAATTACCGTGGAAGTACTTGTAGAAAAGGCAGAGCGATGCAACATCGCGTCTGTGAGAGAGCGACTATCACTTGTCTCTATTATTTGCCCCATCAGTTGCAAATTGGTATGATATAGGGAAAGAATTGATCCTGACGAAGAAATCCATATCTATTTTTAGTTTTTAAATAAAGCATTGTCAATATTATAATTATTAATTTTCACTAGTAGTCAAAATTAATAATAATAATAATGTTTGATGATCTATCATGTAAAAATAAATATATTTTTTATTATTTTTCACCCAGTACGAGGCCCAAGAGCCATTAAAAGTAGAGTATTACAAAATGAGGTGGCTATTATGGTGTACAGAGTTGGGTAGAGAGCAACTGATGCATATTATGAGGATATTTAGGATAGATAGCAGTTGATCAAGACTTGAAGAGGTTATAAATATAGCAATTAGTGAAGCATCCTTTCAGGTGTCTGTCTCGTAATGCAGCAGTTATGGAGAAGAAGTCTGAATGGAATATAAAGGGAATGAAGATGAGTCAACTCAGTGCACATGGCATGATGGGTCCTAACTGTTGCAACTAATACTACTAGCATAAAACAATTACAAATATAGTACCAAGAGAGATCTTGGAAAAATGCAGAGTAGGTTTAAATGTTAGATTTAATCTTCTGTCCACCATAGAGCTCCCTGTATCTTAGTAAGAACATTTTCCGCTCTCACTTGTTCACTGACACATTCTCTCGTACATAACCACATACATAAACAATGATTAAGTACAATGTTTCTTGAATTTTGTAAAAATTTAGCTGGTATGGCTAACCAAACTTCACAAAGATAAAGAGGATATAAGTTTTTTGATCTGTGCTGTTTACTTATTGCACTAAAAACCAATTAATAATTAATATGAAAGTAAAGTAATAAGGATAATTAATAATAATAATAATAATGTAATGTTGTTTATAATTACTGTTCAAGCATTGCAATATCATTTTGATTAGATTTATGCAACCAAAATTAAAAGACACTATTTACATTATTCGGACTATTGTTCCTCATCTTTGTCGCCATATTTCAGGTGGTTGGAATATTGAACTGAACCCTTTATTTCACTCGCTGGGGTAGACTGTTCTAGTTCCACGTGCCATGTTTAATAGATGTCAGTTATCAGTTATCTCCTCTGAAAGTTCTCCACTGCCTTAACTGGGTATTGAACTCACACTCTTTGGGTCTTGTCACTGGATCTAATTAATGCCTTTATCCATTGTGCCATCTATCCTTGAGCGTGAGTTCAATACCTGCTTAAGGCGGTCGAGAACTTGGAGAAGGGAATTAACAGGAGATAACTGATAACTGACATCCGTTAAACATGGCACGTGGAACTAGAACAGTCTACCCCAGTGAGCGAAATAAAGGGTTCAGTTTGACATTCCAACCACCTGGAGCATACAACTGCCGAAATGTTGTGATAAGTATGGCAAGAAAAATGAGGACAATAGTCCAAATAATGTAAATAGTGTACATAATACCTCATCTCAGAAATATAGACAGATACCAAAATTAAAAGAATTTTAAATACTCATTTTAATGTATTAGTAGTAGGCATTTATCAGTCACAGGAGATTATGAAGTATCCTAGGATTGCTAGCTAGTCACTGTTGTAGATGCCTGCTCAGGTGCATTTATGTTTCTTCAACGCCCACAGAGCTAACTTGTGGTTTATACTGTAACTCTGCTGAGGCCTTAATTACTGTCTCTGGGAGAGAGTGTATAATGTGTCAAGATCAGTGGTTGAACAAGGCAAGTATGGTGACCTGTGACTATTTTAATAATCATTTCATCCCAAGCAAGGGAATAAATCTACAAAGACACAAGGGCTTACTGAGTGTTATAAGAAAAAAGAAAACACTATTAAACAGAGAAAACAATAAAAGAATAGGAATTAAGAAGACAGAAGATAACAATTGACATTGCATTTGAATTTTTGAAGATCAAAGTTGAGTGGGAAGTAAGAAGCCGGAAGGGAGTTCCACAAGTAAGAAGTGTGATAGAAGAAACTATTAGCATAGAACTTACATTTACATCTAGCCATTTCAACTGTAAAATGATGAGCCCTACCTACCAAGTATAATCTAGTATTTCATACTAATACAATTGTTAACCGCTTGTGAAGAGTTTCATCTATCCAATTTTATTGACAATGCTGCGATCAACCCTTGATATGGCTTACAGGCAATTTCCAATGGTAATACATGCTGAATTTGCCTTTTCAAGCCAATATCATCATTATGAAATTACCTCCTTGACAAACTGACCGTGGTGAGATTTAATCCCAGGTCTAAATTTTAACTGCTCAGCAACATGCTCAATTGCCCATCTAATGTATTAGGTTGGTGCAAAAATAATATCGTTTTCTCACATGAAGTTGAACGTCAAAAAACGACATTATTTTTGCACCAACCTAATATTAAAGTTTAAATTTCCAGGCAAGTTTCCTGTGGAAATTTTTCTTTATTCTTTTGAGTTAATTGTTTGCACATGAAAGATTCTGAATCTGTGGTGAGAGGCAATTTGTTTTAATTAAGAAGAAATTGGAAAGACTTTTTGTGGAATCATTCTTCAAACTTGCTATTTAAAATCTTTTCTTCAGCTTGTCCAAAAAGATAATTGCTACTCTGTGAAGTAGAAACTGGCAAAAGGGAGATTTTTGCAAGGCATTATTTTTAAATAAAAAAAAGAAAGAAGCATTTAAAAAGCTTAAATTGATCAGGTTTGTTTTCAAAAACGTGGCTTGAAAAACATTGTAAATGATAATTAGAAGTGTTTATTCTAGATGAAACCATAAAAACTTTAAAAAAATGACTATTGCTATTTAAAAAGGAAAAAAAAAAATTTCAGTGTTTTCTGTTGTCATAGGGCTTACAGACATATTGTGTTGAAGCCCCAGTTCTTATCCAATTACTAAAGTTAAGCAACATTGAGCCTGGTCACTACCTAGATGGGTAACTGCGAAGACCAGGTGCTGGAAGCTTGGATGTATGGGTTGTGTAATGGATAATGGTTCAGAATGAGAAATTGGAGAGCCGAGCACAAATTACTGTCTGATTCAGTACATTCACTTATGTGCAAATAACCTTGGGAAAAGTGTGAATCCATCTCTTCTTTCTCCAGCTATGGGTTAAATAGGAGTACTTGTATCTAAAAATCATTATCTCCAAAAAATTATTAAACACAATATTATTTGCAAAAAAAAAAATAATGAAAAAAAAGAATTATTCTTACAGTCCAAAAATATATTTTGGCTTTAACAGTAGATAATAATTGACATTGCAGTTAAATTTTTAAAGATCAAAGTGATCTTTAAAAATTTAACTGCAATGTCAATTATTATCTACTGTTTTCTTGATTCCTTTTCTTTTATTGTTCTCACTTTTTAATAATGTTTTCTTATTCTTTCCCACTCAGTAACCCTTTGTGTCTTTATTGCCTTGCTTGAGGTGAAATGATTTAAGAGTCTTACAAAAAGATGCTAAGCTGTAACCCCCCCCAAAAAAACAACCAAACAAATTAATCAATCAAAAATCTGTTTTTAAAACAATAAAATGCTTTGAATTGAAAATCATATATGTTGAAATGCTTACACTGCACAACTGAAGAATCAAACATTGAATTTAAACATTTCTTAATAAAAAATATTAATATTATTTTTACCATTACTTTATTTATTTTTCCTAATTAACAATGGGAAAAGGGAAGTATTCTTGAGAACTGCAACTATAGAAAAACATGGTTAAATATGCACTCTGTCACTTTCAGAAATGCAATTCTTTCAACTC
Organism: Acanthosepion esculentum; assembly: GCA_964036315.1. NCBI lineage: Eukaryota > Metazoa > Mollusca > Cephalopoda > Sepiida > Sepiidae > Acanthosepion > Acanthosepion esculentum. The sequence goes on along the minus strand of OZ038496.1, from coordinate 61,009,646 downwards.
TCTTGACATTATCATAACCACTGTCATTACTCCTATCATCAACCCTAATAACAGGATCATCATCAATCCACTCCTATTCTTATAATTTCCAACACTATCATCATCAGCTTTCTCATGAATATCATTATTATCATTATTAAGATTTCTACCACTGTTCTCATTTTTATTGGAAACAAAGAAAAAAAGACCAAACTGCTATGTTATATCTATTCACTTATATGGCAGTGAATCTTGTTCCTCATAGATAAAGATAAGATTTGAAGCAAAAGAGATGTTGTTTAATGTGAACTGCTAATGAATGTCCTTAGAATCAGTGCCGAACTCCTATGTAATAACTATTCTTCTGTATGACAGTGAAGCATAAACAATTTTCTTCATATAACTCTGTCCATGGTTTCTGCTATCATCTATAAACTAGACCCCCCCATTAAGGTTTACAAACTTGACAGTATTCCTGTAATTGTCCTAAGGAATGTTGAACTGGCTCCAGTTCTCTCCAAACATTCCAGAAATGCCTTGCTGTTTCCGGCTTGTTGGAAATCCTCTTCTGTAGTACCTGTCTTTAAGAACTTTGCACCTTCTGATCCCTTGAATTATAATCCTGTTAGTATTTTTACCTCTTTTTGGCAAAGTACTAGAGGCTCTAATTAACACTGAATTGGTTAATCATCTCCTTTCACATAGCCTTCTTTCAGATAAACAATATGGCTTTTGTTTATCTAGGTCAACCACTGATGTATCACTGGTTATAACAGAATTTGTCTATCAGAAAATTAGAACTAGAAAGGACATACCAGAAAGACACAGTCAAAATTCCTGGGATACATTATGAGAAAAGATGGTTAATTAACATACAGAACTTTTTCCGCCTTCCATCAGTATGGCTGATGCTAATCTCCAGGAATGCAACTATTTGTGCCTTCTTAGTCTCACATTTTCCACTCACATGAAGTAGAGTTATCATTATAATTAATTCCTACATCTACTGCTATGAAAGTTGATTCAATGTGCTGTGCCAAACAATTTTTCTTGTTAGAATCCATCTTGCACAACTATAAATCTACCATTTGTCTGTGCTTTGAATCCTGCAGCCATATCTGGCCTGATGCTCCTGCTATATATCTCTAGATTCTTCACAAAATCGAAAGAAAGATTTGTAATGTAATTGATCTTGACCTGGCATCTTTACTTCAGTCACTTTCCCACCATTGTGATATGGTTTCCCTCTGCCTTTTCTATAAATATTTTCATGGCAATTGTTTTGATGAGCTTTTTTCTTTGGTGCCTTGACTGTATGAATTTTGGTGTACTCCTAGATTGCCAAATAGGTCTCACAGTTCTACTGTTGAACTAGGTAGATGCACTTCTTGCCTGTGGAACACCCTTCTGATTTCTTGCTTCCCTACCAACTACAATCTTCAAAATTTATTGAATCTTGTTCTTTTATTGTCCTTTTTCCTCATTTCTTGTCACTAAAGTCTTCTCATTCTCTTCTGTTTTAGTGGCATTATCACCTTGCTTGGGATGAAATGATAAAAAAAAAAATGAAGATGTGAGCAATGAGGAAGTTTTAAGGAAAATACAAACAAAAAAGACACTTCTACTTAGAATCAGAAAGAGAAATTTCTAGAATCCATAATAAGGAAAGAGGGCTTGGAGAATTTAACACTTGCAGGACATATTGAATGCAAGAAGGACAGAGGAAAGCAGTGAGTAACCAAACTAATAAGCTTGTATAAATGGATGACAGAATAGGGATTGAGCGGGATGATGAAAAAGACAAACCCTTCTAGGAGCTAAAAAGGAAAGGAAGTTGTGGAGAGCCATTTTTGCCTATGGTTGAAGGGTTATGGGACATAGAATAAGAAGAGATATTTGCTTAAGCTATAGTATGCTACTTCTTTGAATAAAATGTAAAATAAAGAAATAAAAAAACCTGATTTTGGTCAGAAAAAATTAATCTTTAATAATTTCTGAAGCACATCTCATCTGGTACCATTGTCACCACTGTTCCAATCCTCATAAAATTTCTACAATGAGATGCCTTTCTTCTTCATGAATTATCCTTCCCAAAATATCAGTGATGATCAAAATCATTCTTCTTCTATGTGCCATGTCCCTTCAGGGCATGGGCGGTTATGGCTCTCTACATTTTTTTATCCCTAGTGGTCCTCAGAACTTTTTTCTCTTTTGCTAAGGCTTACTGTTCCACCGTCCATGCACATAAACTCATCAGGTGGCTTGCTACATTCACTATGCCCTGATAGGTTTAAGTTTTCCAAGTCCTCCTTCCTTCTTATGTGGCTAAGAAATTTCAGCAATCTTTTCCTGATTCTGAGTATAAGTATTCTTTCTGTTGCCATTTTCTTTAAGACTTCCTTGTTGCTTACCTGTTCCATTCATGGAATTTTCAGTATCCTTCTGTAGAACCACATTTCTGTTGCCTTCAGTTTTCTCTTCATCTGTGATGAGATTGGCCAGCATTCACTGCCATATAAGAGGATGGATATCACGTAGCAATCCCACACTCTTTCTTTGTTTCTAATGAAATTTTTCTGTTTCTCAGAGCTTTGCATAGCTTTTGGAATGCACTTTTTGCTAGTCCAATGCATGTTCAGATTTTAGTGCCACATTCTCCATCCTCTGTTAAAACACTTCTCAGATATTTAAACTTTTTTACTTGTTTGATGCTAACATCTACAATTTGTAACTCACATCTTGGACTTTTTCTCTTGCTGATGATCATACTTTGTCATCTTGCAGTTAATAGTCCTTCTTCTGTGTGCCATGCCCCTTCAGGACCTTGGTGATCATGGCTCTCCATAATTTCTTCTCCTTTGTAGCGATTAGTAAATTTTGCCTTTTTGCTCCTAAAGCCTGTTCAGCCATCCATTTACACAAGCTCATTAAGTAGGTTATGCACTATTTTTCTCTGCCACTCTTGCCATCAATATGTCCTGTGAGTATCAAATTTTCCAAACCCTCTTTCCTCATTATATGCCCTAAAATTTTTAACTATCTCTTTCTGATGTATCCTTTTTGTTTCCATTTCCTCTAAAAAATCACTATGGCTCACATGTTCAGTCCATGGGATTCACAGAATCCTTCTGTAGAACCACATTTCTGTTGCTTTAAGTCTTTTCTTCATCTGTTAAGAGATTGTCCTGCATTCACTGCTATATAGAAGGACGGATATTACATAACAGTTCAGTACTCTTTTCTTTGTTTCTAACAAAATTTTCCTGTTTTTTAATACTTTACTTAGCTTTTGGAAGGCATCTTTGACTATAACAATGTGCTTCCGGTTTTCAGCATTGCATTTTCTGTCTTCTGTTAAAACACTTCCTAGGGATTTAAATTGTTGTACTTGCTTGATTATGGTATCTCCAATTTGTAACTCAAACATTAGGCTTTTTCTCTTGCTGATGACCATAACTTCTGTCTTCTTGCAATTTATGGTTAAACCTTTTTTCTTATTACATGAAAATAATGGCTAGTGCGATGATCTTGCTTCATTAAGCAAAAGTAGGTGCCTAAAAAATTAATTGAATAATAACAATGCTTCATCTAGAAAACATTAAACTCAGTGTTTGTAAGTTTGTGCACAGTGTGCAAATTTGTATTGGTGAGAATCTTAAGGGTGATATTTTTTTAAGTCATTATCCCGGCTCTATGGACCCATCCCTGATATTTCTACAATCTTATGGGAGTGCAGAATGCACTTTGCAGGACACTGTTGGCAAGCAAAGCAAGACATTGCAAGTAATCTACTGCTCTGGATGCCTAACCATCGAGTGTGACAGGTTAGTCACCCAGCAACCATCTAAATTGACCAGCTATGTTATGACACAGAATGCCAGTCTAACAACTTTCTGACCTTCATGCAGGACCATGATGGTTGACATGATAGATTCATGGATGTTCAATCTCGCTTGACCTGAATAAAAAAAAGTAAGATAGAAATCAAAACTGTGGAACTGACGTCATTTAATTTTAATGATTAACATATGTACATCCAATACATTACCAAAAATTTCATATCTGTTGAATTGAAATAAATAACTAGATAATGACGATGACGATGATAGACCATGTCAAGGTTGTCTATACATGTAATAAATTTCAACAGATATTCCTGCTTTGGTAGTTTGCTCAAAGATGCCTATCATATAGATATTTGTGTCAAAATATTTGATGGGCAGAGTACAGGGATGTAGATTCATGCCTTTCCCAATTATATTAGTTCTAAATGAACCTAAGCAGCTACCCTGCACCTTCATTTAGTACATATACTGAATACAGGAGGCCTGGTGGAGTAATGGATAGCGGCTCGGATTTAGGAATCGGAGAGCCAAGTTCGAATTCCTCTCAAATTCATTACATTCACTTACGTGCTAATACCCTTGAGAAAAGTATGCATCCTCTTCTTCTTCCCCTCCCCCACCCAGCTATGGGTAAGTAACAGGACAGACTGGGTTCTACAGCCTTGGATGGCAACTGGTCTACTGCAGAAAGAAATGACAACCTACTGCGGGAAAAAATCTGCCTTGTCAGTCATGTATCAAAAGATACACAATCGCCTAAGTATAGATCACGTATGGCACATAACTGACTGACTGAATACAGGGAGAAATGGATTCATGCTTTTCCCAATAATGTTATTAGTAATTGAACCAAAACAATGTCAGCCAAGATTTAAACACAGTTTGCTCATTCCATTTTCCATGCTAATAACTGCTTTGCTACCTTGCACCTTCATGCCTTTCCCAATTACATTATTACTAAGCAAGCCTAATCAGCCTTCTTCTTTTATGTGCCGTGTTCCTTCAGGACGTAAGCGAGTATGGTCCTCCCCATCTTCCTGTCCCTTGTAGCTCTTAATGCATTTTGTCTTTTTGTTATTTCGCCCAAACCCTGTTATATCATCTATTTATTCAAGGTTACGAAGTATGTTATGTGCTACTTTCTTCTGTCCTTCTTTCCCTCAATCTGTCCTGTGAGTATCAGATTTTCCAAGCACTCCTTCCTCATTATGTACCCCAGGAATTTCAATTCTCTCTTCCTGGTGTTAAGTATAAGTTTCCTTTTTGTTTCCATTTTCTCCAAAACCTTGTCGTTGCTCACAAGTTCGGTCCATGGTATCCTCAGCATCTTTCTGTAGAACCACATTTCTGCTGCTTCAAGTATCTTCTTCATCTGTGAGGATATTGTCCAGTATTCACTGCCATGTAAGAGGACAAATATCACATAACAGTTCAGTACTCTTTACTTTGTTTCCAACAAAATTTTTTTCTGTCTCTTAATACTCTGCTTAGTTTTTGGAATGCATCTTTGGCCATCCCAATGTCTTAGGATCTAAGTGTTGCACTTTCTGTTCTCTGTTAGAACGCTTTCCAGATATTTAAATTTTTGTACTTGTTTGATTTTAGTATCTTTGATTTTTAATTTGCATTTTGAGGTCATCTTTTTGCTGATTGTTATACTCTGAGCAACTCGCTTGCACGTGTATAAATGTGAGAACAGAACGTGGGACTAAGGGAGACAGCAAAAGCTGTATTTAGCAGTTGTCTGAGAAAGTACAGTAGTAATCTGCAGCTGGACTTACTCTAAGATTGACTGAACTCAACTAAGTAATAGACACATTACAACACTGATAAAATTCAGTTACAATGTTCTGTGCTGACAAATGTTAAATCAATTTGAACCTCTTTTTACTGTAGATATAGAATGTAGGGAAAATTGGATTCATACCTTTTCCAAGAACATTAGTACTGAGTGACCATAAACTGCCACAAGTGAAATTTGAATTTGGTTTGCTACTTCTGTTTTATGTGCTAATGACTATCTCCAAATAACCTGATCAGTTTCTGCAGTGAGAAATTATTATATATTGATTTGTTTGGACTAGTGTCCTTAAGAGGAAGACACAAGTCTGAATAGATCAATATATAATAATCCTGATAATTCATTATAAAACTGTAGTAAGCTTTTATTTTTGGCGATATAGATTTAAAGGCAAAAGAGTGGAAGCAAGATAAGCAGAGTGCAAGAAGAAACAGTCATTAACCTACTTGACAACTTAGCGTAAATGTATGAAGGAACAAATACTATATAGGGAAAGCAGGACTGAATAGAGGGTAGACTGGACTCTCTAGTGTTGGGCAGAAACCAGTCTAAGTGAAAGAAAACGGTGAATTAAAAATTATGGGGAAGACAATGTGAAAACACTCCATTATCTTTCCTAAAAATGCATGACAATTTACAGATAATAAAGAAAAGGAATCTGTGGAAAGCCATGAATATTTACATCCAGAAGGGACATGACAAGCAAAAAAGAGTGCTAAGAACAACAAAATACAAAAAGCTATAAAGAACCATTATTTGCCATATCATGAAGCAACATGGTCTAGAAATAGATAGATAGATAGATAGATAGATATGAAGAGGCTAAAGTAAATGCAATACATAGATAGATAGATAGATAGATAGATAGATAGATAGATAGATAGATAGATAAATAGATAGATATGAAGAGGCTAAAGTAAATGCAATAGATAGATAGATAGATAGATAGATAGATAGATAAATAGATAGATATGAAGAGGCTAAAGTAAATGCAATAGATAGATAGATAAATAGATAGATATGAAGAGGCTAAAGTAAATGCAATAGATAGATAGATAGATATATAGATAGATAGATAGATATGAAGAGGCTAAAGTAAATGCAATAGATAGATAGATAGATAGATAGATAGATAGATAGATAGATAAATAGATAGATATGAAGAGGCTAAAGTAAATGCAATAGATAGATAGATAGATAGATAGATAGATAGATAAATAGATAGATATGAAGAGGCTAAAGTAAATGCAATAGATAGATAGATAGATAGATAGATATGAAGAGGCTAAAGTAAATGCAATAGATAGATAGATAGATAGATAGATAGATAGATATGAAGAGGCTAAAGTAAATGCAATAGATAGATAGATAGATAGATAGATAGATAAATAGATAGATATGAAGAGGCTAAAGTAAATGCAATAGATAGATAGATAGATAGATAGATAGATAGATAGATAGATAAATAGATAGATATGAAGAGGCTAAAGTAAATGCAATAGATAGATAGATAGATAGATAGATAGATAGATAGATAAATAGATAGATATGAAGAGGCTAAAGTAAATGCAATAGATAGATAGATAGATAGATAGATAGATAGATAGATAAATAGATAGATATGAAGAGGCTAAAGTAAATGCAATAGATTTTAAATCATTGACCATTTTCTACAGCTTATCAATCTTTTGCAGGTTATTAACAGTCAGAAAATATTTTTAGATTATAAGAATTTTTTTGAAAGATAATAATGATTTAGTGATACAAGTCTTACTAATTAACCCATAACTGGAGGGAGAAGAGATGCATTCATACCTTTCCCAAGAGTATTTGCATGTAAGTGAATATAATGAACCCAATGGGAATTGGAACTCTGCTCTCTGATTAACAAATTCAAGGCATTATCTATTACACCACCCACACATCCAAACTTACAGCACCTGGTATTCCCAAGCAGTCTCCTAAATAAGTACTGACCAGGCTCAATGTTGCTTAACTTCAGTGATCATACAGGGACTGGTGTTTCAATGCTATATAGCCATGATTTTAAATGAGTGTTAATCCTCACAGGTAAGAGAGATTGGAGAAGGCAGCAGGTCAACTACCTGATGGACTTGTGAATGGATGGGTGGGATACTTGAGAAAGGGGGAAACACTGTTAATTAGTCTATGAGGTATAGGAAGTTGTGGAGTGCCATGATTGCAACAAAGTATCTGAATGTATAACTGAACATTTTGCTATGAATGTTTATTTAATATTAACTAGAAAAATCTCTTTCTTGTGCTAATATCTCAGCTTAAAGAATAAGAAATTTTCTTTTTCATTTTTTTTCTTTTAATCAAGTTCACCACCAAGCAAGTCAGCAAAGCTACTAAGACACAAGGGGTTAGTGGGTGTGGAAAAATTAGAAAACAAAAACATTACTAAAGAGCAAGAACAAAAGATGAGTAATCAGGAGGACAGCAGATAATTTTATTCTCTTTTTTCTTTTTAAAGAGGAGGAGGAATTATTCTTGGAAAATGAGTTTTCGAAAATGCTTTCAGGAACTTAGGTTCATTGGGTTGATGATTTTTCTTTTGCATTCAGAAATAAAAAACAAACCAAATTAGTTTGTTTTGCTTCTGGGATCATTAAAGATTCAATTTTTATTACAATACCATATTTTCTATTTCTCTACAAGTAAATTCCTCAACTTTTTGTTTTCTTATTTTATACAAGCAGGCAAAATGATATAATGTTTTGAGCATTTACTTCAACTACTCTAAAATAATTTCAGGTCTTCTTTGTGATTAAATTTAATCTAGTTGATGCTACAGACAAAATAATATCTTAGGAAGATATCAATTTAGTGCCATGGATAAAATAACTTGTTTTACAATAGTGTGCTATTCTTTTGCTAAATGGAAGCATGTTCTTGTGCAAACAAAGGAAATTTGCATATTTATTTTACTAATATAATAACAAGTGGACATTTGCACAACTTTGCTTTATGTTTTAAGATATTTCATGCAATAAATTGCAAATACCATAGTTGCATAGTCTTTCTTGTCAAATCATGAAATGAGAGTTGTCTTGAATGGCTACTCTTCTAGATCTTTTTTACATTAATTCAGGCATCCTTGGGTCTATGTTGTTCTTAGATTTCATCAACAATCTCTTTGATAGCATTAGTTCTAAACTTGGTATCTATGATGATACAACTATTTACTCCTGTCTTAATAGTTCGATAAGGTCAAATTGGCAGCTGATCTAAAAATTTACAATCTGTTGTTAACTGAGGCAAGGAATATGTTGTTAATTTTAATGAAAATGCTCTCTATTAATCATCTAAAAGAACCCTTTCTGCCTCCCATTGGCATGGTTAATGCTAACCTCCAGGAGAGTGACACTATGATCTTTTTTAGGCTAACATTTTCTACAGACATGAAGTGGAAAGATTATATTGAATCAATTGCTAGGTCCACTGCTAGGAAAGTTAGTTCACTGTGTTGTGTTGGAAAATTTTTCTTGCTCAAATCTATCTTGCATATTTATAAATCTACAATTTGTTCATGCTTTGAATATTACTGCCATATATGGTCTGGTACTTTAGCTATATCTTTAGAGATCCTTGATAAAATAAAATCCACAGACGAATCTGAAAATAATTTACACACACACACTACACACACAGACACACACATATATATATATATATAAAATAAAGTTAACCTTGTTTAATGAAGGTCATCTATAAAGATTACATGACAAATGAAAGAAATAGTCAATTCTCAATTTGTTGATTAGTTGATCAAGTTGGGGGTGAAGGCAATCAGGGGTTGATTAGTCATTCAGTCAAAATCATTTGAGCTGATTGTTTGATCATTTGATGTCAATCAGTGGTTTACTTGTAGAGTTGTTCCTATCAAGGAAAACAGCATCCATCATCGATTGATCATATAACAAATTTGAAAAGATAAAAAGAACAATTCTTTAATAAGTGTTTCTATTTTTGTACTGATTAACTCATTTCTTGAACAAAGACAAAATACTTTTCTAGCTGATAAAGGCTTAAAACTACCATCCCTGAATTAAGGAGGAAGACAAGTAGTAAAGTATAAAAACAAAGCAATTTTCTCTCATCATTGTTTTATTCAAAACATTTAATAAAATAAAGATGTAAAAGTATGTTGCCGATAGGGTACTGCTATGGTAACTGTTTGGTGCCTCATGGCACATAAGGCATCTAGGTATTGCAGAAACTGTAATAGAATAGTTACACTGGATGAGGTGATTGGTCCCATGCACAACCTCTGTAATCTGAAAAAGAGTCGATTTTCTGTTGGGATTTTCTTTTCCTTTGACAAGTCTAATCAAATCATATGTTTGAATAGTATTGACTGCTAAGTTTTAAAAACTGAGTTGCTGTACCCTTATATGGTGAAAATAATGGGAGAGTCCAGTTTCATACATATATATATATATATATATATATATATATATATATATATTCAAGCAAGTTTTGGTTGAATAATCTAGACATATTATGTCTATTTACTTTTATTTTAATCCTCTCCAATTCATGGATCAATTTCTTCATATTGTTATTAAACTCATTAAGGAACGCACCATAGTTTTTTTCATTTCTTTTATTTCCCCAAGTACTTTCAATCTCATTCAAGATCATCTTCAGTGGTGAATTGCTAAGACAAAAATTAATTTAAATTAGTTGTGAATTTTTTTTGTAAATGTGTATGAAACGTACTATGTTATAATTAAAAAAACATACAAACTTGCTCCATTATAGATAATTCAAAAATTAACATTATCAAAGGAGGTAACTTAATTTATATTTGTAATTTTTCTTTTAAATTTACAATTTAAGTATTTTTACACATTGTTGTTATAATTGTAACTTAAAAATAATTTGAATTTTGGTAGATTAAAAACTTGCTGTTATAAACATTTTAAAACATTGTTGCTATACTTATAATTAATCTTATTTAGTGTTTTTCTTATATATGGCTTCAAGAATTTTAAGATTTTGTTTTTATTTTCATGGTGGGATATACTTGTATTGTCAATTAATATTTCTCTAAATCATGAATGTGGACAGGAATGTTCCTTTAAATGTTATGCAATAGAGCTTGAATCCAACATATATAATGTAAGTCTCCTTGATAATGTTACCTCCCTTAGTTAATGTTAAATTTTGAATTAACTATAACTGCTGATAATACTTATGGAAACTATAAATATTTTATTTATTTTGCCATAATATCACATAGTATGAGTATAACATTGATGAACTTGGAAACTGTTTTCTATGCCATATAACCTTGTTAGTCTATTCATAAATCTTCTGCTATACATTTTTAATTTATAATAGTAGATTTGGGTCTTCCTTTATAGCTATTCCACCCAAGTTCTTTATATTTGCCCATAGCTGGATGTAGAAAAAGAAGCCATTTGTATTATTAATCCAGTGATTTCACACCTGAGTTAATGCAGCTGTTTAATTTTTCTCTTTTATTTGTACCCCAAGACTTTGACATTCTTCTCTCGTGATTCACATGATTGTGCAAGGAGGAACATGATTTCTGTGTGTCTGACTGAAGTTATGCTTATATATTGAATTGTAAAATGAAAGTAGCTTAATTTATACAACTGCAAAGAGCAAGAAATAAAAGGTTAATGCTTACATTCTGTCATATTGCTGGTTTTAACCCAACAAACCCAGCCATGCCTGATCTGATGCACATTTATCTTCAAAATTTCTTTATAGTTTTGATTCCATACTCAGTGATAGCATCTGTGTTATTCAGATTGTGTTCCTTGGATATTGATCCTATTGCAACAAAGATATCATAAAATGTAGAAATTCACTGTGAGCTGAATTTTTTTAGAAGTATAGTGCATTAAAAGTTCAGACAGAATTTATAAGATAGATGTAAAATCCACACAAGATGGGTGAAGTACTCATGATTATGATTTTTTGAAATTCATATATTTTAGGACTCCCTGGAATTCAATCCACATATTTGTTTTCTCCTTGTGATAACTTTCTCAGCACCCTACTAACAACAGATAATATTTTTGGCTTCAGATACCTCATTTTTCTTCTTCTTCTTCTTCTTCTTCTTCTTCTTCTTCTTCTTCTTATTATTATTATTATTATTATTATTATTATTATTATTATTATTATTATTATTTTCTTCTTTTTTGTATTCTTCTTTTTTGTATTCTTCTTCTTTTCATTATTATTATTATTATTATTATTCAAATCCTCAAATTTGGTCTTTTCCACTCTTTTCTTTCTTTCTTTTGAATTTATCCAGTGTATAGTTCTCTTTCTTTGTCTCTGTCTCTGGGATTTATCTGATGTTTAGTTCTCTCTCTCTCTCTCTGGAATTTATCCACTGTGTAGTTCCCTTTATCTCTCTTTTTATCTCCCTCTCTCTCTATGAGTTAACTTTTTTAGAAGTATGGTGCATTAAAAAGTTTAGACAGAATTTATAAGATAGATACAAAACATTAAATTATTATTATTGTGCTTTGCTTTGTCTTGTACGAGTTGCCTCCAATAGAATTCAAGAGACAACAAGTTTTTTGTATCATATAATGCAAACAAATAACATGCAATACAGTAAAGGAGAAAAAATGTAATTGTGGTCATTGCATGGAGAGAAATCTATGTAAGATGTGAGAATTATCCACCAGCAGGACTTTTTTTGCAATTCACATATTTTAGGGTTACCAGGAATTTGATACACATATTTGTTTATTCCTTTTCATACCATTCACAAAGCCTCCCTCATAATGTTTCCTTAATATCTTGCTTTCTTCACACATGGAGCCAAGTCCTTCCCTTAGGCTATGAACTGCTGTGAAAGTGTGATGGGATTATTTTATAGATAGAGTCCTTCATAATATGAGAACAGAACCAATGGAATTATTATTATTATTATTATTATTATTATTATTATTTTATTTCCTTTGATTTCTGGTGTGTACACATTTCTTTGCAGGTCCTGCCCAGGGACTTAAGGTTAGAAATGGTATAATGGCATTTCCCACTGACCAATTAAAAAAAAATAAAAAAAAAAAAAAAAACACACACACACACACACACACACACACACACACACACACACACACAGAGATAAAGCCCTTTGTAAGGTATGGGCTGTACTCATGAGATCAATTTTATTATTATTATTATTATTATTATTATTATTATTATTATTATTATTATTATTATTATTTCCTTTGATTTCTGTTGTATACTCATTTCCTTCTGGATTCCAAAGAGAGAACTAATGTCAGAAATGGCTTCGTGAAATTTTCCATTGAGCCCTTTTGTAAAAAAGGAAGAAAAAAAGACAATGTAATACCACACATATTTTACATAGATAAAGTCCTTCATAATATGTAAACTGCCTGTAGCCTTCTCATGGATCATAGGGAAACATGATCATCAAAAGATTCAATGGCAAGTGAAATTTTATAAGGTCTGGATTGTTGGCATAGTGCATCCAAGATAGACTGTTCTACTATTTAGCTATAGCTAGAGAGAAAAGCGGGTTAATGCCTTTCTCAACGGCATTATAATGAGATGAACACAAATGATCCCAGCTTGAGTTTGAACTCAGTTTATCATTTTGCATTCTCTGTACTATTAATCCTTATGCCACTTGCTTCTCCCAATCATTGCATCAGTTGAGTCAGGTGATCTTATTTTTAAATTACAATGTTTCACAGAATAGAAGAGGAATATATAAACGTTTAATTTCTTTGGCGAAGTAATTAACTCTGGCAAATCACTAAAATCAAAATTAAAAAATAATTTCTAAAATATGAAAAAACATAAAAAATATGGGCCAAAAAGTGTTTTTTTTTCAGTTACAGAAACAGAATGTCATTAATGCATATTGATCAATATATATAATTTTTTCTTTGTAATTAGCTGATCAATTAGTCTTAGTAACATTAATACTAATAAAATCAAAAAAGAAATAATTACACCCTGAAATCAAATCAAAATAAATAGATTTATATAAACACACATATAAAAATATAAATATATATATATATATATTTTAAATACCACATCTCTTCAGAATGTAGATAATCAGGACTCTTCACAGATTAATTTTCTTTATCTGTGAACTACCATGCATTTTTGGGGAAAAGAATAGAGTGGATTCCCATTGTTCTATATGATTTGGAATTCAGAGTTTTCTGTCAATTATACTGATTGCCACCCAAAGCTAGAGAGCCCAGTCTACCCTGCTATTTAACACATTGACTGCTAGGCATGAAATAACTTGTGGTTTATAGTTTTTGTTATGATGCCAACTGTGAGTTATCTCATGCCGACTACGAGTTATCTCATGCAAGGCATTTTCTGATATATTTTCATATATTTAAGTGTAGCTGTTAGTTCTATTCTAGTAGTTTGTTCTTTTGCACTTCTTGCCTGTGGAACTCTCTTCCAGCTTCTTGCTTTCCTCTCAAGAACAAGCTTCAAAGATTTAAATGCAACATCAATCATCATCTTCTAACTCCTTGAATACTGTTTTTTTTTATTGTTCTTTCTCCTCTATAATATTTTCCTACTTTCATTCACTCTCAGTAACCTATTGTGCCTTAGTGGCTTTATTACCTTGCTTGGGGGGAGAAATTACTAATATATATATATATATATATATATATAAAATAAAAATATAAAGGTATTTATAAATTTAAGGTATGCTATATTTATGAGTAAAAGTGCTCAGGATTAGGGATAGAGTGTATGTAAATATAAAAGTGAGCACTGAGGCCAATCCAGAGCAGTGACAGTCTGTTTCCAGTTTAAATGCAATCTTCAGGCCATGTGCTTTAGCTTGACTATATAGGCGAGCTAAAACACAATATATATATGGCCTAAAGAGATAGATAAATAGATAATGAACTGAATTAGATAGATAGATAGATAGATATTATGTTGAGTTATAAATAATTTCCCATTTTGTTTATCAATTTTATTCTACTATATAGTTAAGCCAAAACACAGCACACATGGCCTAAAGATTAGGTTCAAACATAAAACAGACTGTCACCACATGGTGCTGATCTAAAAGTCTGTTTTTATATATATGTAATAAGTTATCATGCAAGATAGTATATTGAAGTATAAGTAGCAAGTATTAATGAACTGTTTGCTTAATGTATATTGAGTCTTGACTTTTCATTAGTTAGTTAGTATTCACAGTGTTTTGAATGAGGAAATAGAGATGTTGGTATTTTTTTATTTTAGTACAAGCTTCAATTTTTAGATGATGGATTCCATTTTTTAAAATCATTTCACCCCAAACAAGGAAATAAATCCATTAAGATGGAAGAGGATACTGACTGTGAGAGAATATGAGAAAAATATTATTTAAGGAGAGAGAACAATAAAAGGAAAGGGATTAAAAAAATTAAAGATAACTATTGACATTGCATTTAAATTTTTGAAGATCAATGTTGACTGAAAAGTTCCACAAATGAGAAGTGTGAGAGGCAAAACTGTTAACATAGACTTATTGTTATATTAAGCCATTTCAACTGTAAAATGATGGGACCTTTCTACCAATCTAGTACTGTGCTTAAATTTAAAAAGTCTAGGTACCATAGTAGAAAGTTCATCAGAAAATTACCATGAAACTATTTAAAGAAATGTCACAGGGAGTCTACATTAGGTGTTGGGAAATTGACTAAAGCCGAGATGCCAGGTCAGGAACGATAACATTGCAGATTCTTATTTGTATTTTATCAAGAATCTCAGAAGCACCAGACAAGATGTAGCAGCAGCAATATTCAGTGCATTGATGAATGGTAGATTTATAAATAGGTAAGATGTGAAAAATTTTCTAGCATGGCACAACAAATCAACTTTCCTAGCAGCAGATCTAGCAACTGATTCAATACAATCTTTCCACTTCATGTTTGCCAAAAAAGTTAAC
Source organism: Acanthosepion esculentum (assembly GCA_964036315.1). Taxonomy (NCBI): domain Eukaryota; kingdom Metazoa; phylum Mollusca; class Cephalopoda; order Sepiida; family Sepiidae; genus Acanthosepion; species Acanthosepion esculentum. The sequence continues at coordinate 60,994,051 of OZ038496.1, read as the reverse complement.
CTGAGCAGGCGCAGTGAGTTATTCTCCATTCTGTCCATTAAATGTGTTTATGAAGATGATTCACAATTTTCATACTATTTTCTCATCATTTGAGAGAGGCAAACATTTACTAATTATAGGAAAATGATGAATAGAAAATGTAATTAACTGTGAAAATATTTTATGTCATCATTCATTGGAGATTATGTGCCTAAGAGATTGGTTCAGTAATGGCGAGAGGGTTGCTCATATCTGTGTCTTTTGACTTGTGTCTTTTGTACAGCTAATCTCTAAATGTGTGTGTTACTGATATTTCTCTGTTAAGTAGTCTTTTGGGAGTGAGCTTTTCATAATGGTGTTCATAGTGAACGAAGAAAGGGAATCATGGAAAAATTGCTAATGCCAGTGTTTTTTATATGACGTTTTGTTCAATCAATACAGTATCTGTTTGCATCTGTGTGTATATGCATATAAGTGTATATGATACAGAAGTGAGAATTTATCCATATTTATTTTATACCAGGTATTAAAGAGAAAAATGAAAGAGAATGAAATAACTAGCTAGTAAGCAAAATAATAGACTGAAACAAACCTAACAAATAGATAAATAGATAGATAGATATGAACAGATTTAGAGATAGATAGATAGATAGATAGATAGATAGATAGATAGATAGATAGATAGATATGAACAGATTTAAAGATAGATATGAATAGATTTAGAGATAGATATGAACAGATTTATAGATAGATAGATAGATAGATATGAACAGATTTAGAGATAGGTAGAGAGATGCATAGATATGAACAGATTTATAGATAGATAGATAGATAGATAGATAGATAGATAGAAAGAGACTGACATTGACAAGTTGGTAAATACTTATATAGGGTGTATCAAAAATACTTTTACAAACTTTGGGGGAAGTTTCCTGACACCAAAACAAAGTAAAAATGTCAAAAAGGCCATCATTGTGCCTCAATGCAGCAACTCAAATTTAAACAAATGTTTAAAATGTCCTTGACTTGCTTCTACACATGGATACACCCACTGGATCATTGACTAGTGGACACTTTCAAATACTTCCACACAGTGTCTTGTACCAATTTGGCAATATGATCCCATCAATTTACAGCTGAATTGGCTAGATGTAACCATAAGTTCTATGCTAACAGATTCTTTTCTCACACTTCTCATTTGTGGAATTTTCTTCTAGCTTCATGCTTTCCAGCCAACTTTGATCTTCAAAAATTTAAATGCTATGTCATTTGTTATCAACTGTCTTTCTGATTAATTTTCTATTGTTCTCACTCCTTAATGTTTCAATTTTCTAATTATTTCACAATCAGCAACCCCTTGTGTTTTAGTGGCTTTACTGCCTTGCTTGGGGGAAATTTGATTAAAAAGAAGAAAAAAGATAGATAGATAGATAGATAGATACGTACATACATACATAGAAAGATACTTAGATAGACAGATAAATAGATAGATTGAGTCATAAATAAGTTTTGTTTATCAATTTTATTTATGTGCCTGGTAGGCGGTAACAAGTTATTGCAATTAATGGTGAATACATAATTGAATAAAATGTAATATATATATATATATGTGTATATATATATATATATATATATAAAAGATATATTGTTATTGCCACACAGTTCTACTCAAATTTTATGTTTGTGAAGTTTTGATTGTCTCTTGTAGTGTGTTATTCCTGTTAGTGTCCTGTTACAATATCAAAGTGAGAAAAATGATAAGAAAAAAAATGGCTATAGCTTTGGAAACAAATCATTGAAGATTATGAAAATGGCAAAACTGTCAAAGATATTTTTAATTTGATATGGTAATGTCAACAGTGAACACAATTGTAAAAGAAGAAAACAAAGTTAAATAGACATAGCCGATGAGTTCTACTTGGATATAAACAGAAATACTGACAGTTTAATTCTGTGAATGGAAAAACTTTAAATATCCACATTCAATGTTTACATATGCCATTTAATCAAGCAATCATTTTTTTTCAAAATCCTTCAATAAAAGAAAAAAGAAAATTCAAAGAATACTTTTTATTCATAAAATGATTAGTTAAGCATGCAATGGTTACTTAGGCTGGTATAAAAGAAGCACAGACTGGTATAGCATTAAGGTTCAAGGAGAGTTAACTAAAGATAATGAAGAAGCTGCTAAAAATATTCACTAAAGAATGAGAATAAATCATTGAAGAAAAAATTTACATCATTTCATATTTTAATATTCATGAATTATTCTGATAGTGAATGCCAGCTAGCTAAGAGCATTATCACTAAAAAAGAGTCAACATTACCAGGTTTCAAACTGTCTCGGTTAAACTTTCTTTTAAACTAATTTTTCACCCAGTACAAGGCCCAATAGCCACTCAAGGTAGACTATTACTGAATGAGGCTGTTCTATGAACCTAAGAGAAGGTAAGAAGTGCAGTTAATGAGAATATGTAGTTATGGTAACAGTTAATCATGGACTCAAGTAGTTAAGATTGTAGTGGTCAGGGAAGCATTTTCTCAGAAGTCTGTTCCACAAATTGAACTTCCTTCATAAAAAAATGAATTATGACGGAAATGGGGATAATATGTCCCGGTGGATGTGGCAGGGCAGGGCTTAGTTGTGAAGATCAGAACAAGTGAAACTAAGGGGTTTTGCTTGTTAGAACATTTGCCATGGATACAGTGATAGAGTAGTAAGAGGCTCGTGGGGTTTCATTTATTGGGGAAAGCATATGTAGGGGAAAGAAATTCATCACCATCAAGGACATATAGACTCTTTTAAACTCTGTCAAGGCTGGAAAAAGAGGATTTGGCAGCTGCAGCCTAGATATGGCAGCAATCAGTGGCATGCAGAGGAGGAGGAGGTGGGCACACCAGCATCTATATTGGGAAGGCATCCAATTAAATTAAAGACTGAAATAAAACTTTAGGTTTTGAAATTTGAAATAAAGTGTTTATTTCATGTTTCATCTGTTTTTACATATTTCAAATGTCTTCTTTTCTCACATTTCTCAGTGCTAGGCTCTATAGATTCCTCTACTTGAGTCTTAGGAGCATACAATCAAGGAGTTGATCCTGGGCATTGCCAAAGCTCTACATGCCACCGGCAGCATTACTCCATTTTTGGTCTGACCTGGCTTTTGTAAAAATTGAGCATAGCTGGAAGTGTCAGGCACTATCTGGAACAGTAGAAAGAATTGTTATTAAGAAGAAATACAGAATTAAAACTTACACTAATTTGCCATGTAGAACAACAAAGAGCTTACAAGAAAAATTAATAAAACAATTCTGGTAATTTAAAAGTCACTTTATTTTGTACTCAAAGTGAAAATTTAAATTTAAAAAATTTAAAAAATAATGGAATTCCTTTTCAATATTTTGTTACTGATGATTAATTTTCCCTTGAACCCACCATTTCTTAAACATCATCATCCTAGGGTCAAAGGTGATATTTTTGCCTCCAAACACCATTTCAGTGTTGAAACTAATTGATGGAGAATCATCATAACATTCAAGGACATTTCATTAAATGTTTCAAATCTTATTGATATAACTGACACTTCAGAAAGTGGGCTGGCAGTTCAAGAATTTTGGAAAGACTTAGTTATTTTAGTCAGAGTAAAATACCTAAAAGATGCTTGGCAAAAACCAGTCAAAAGACATAAAATGATATTGGAAAAACATATGCCTTAACCTTTTTGAAAAATTTGATGGACTCGACTTGTGGTAAATTTGTTTTGGTTTTGCCTGTACATGTCGACAGGTCACCATAATTTTGTGGGTTATTCACTCACACCATAGTAGTAGAATTTTAGGCTTGTTTTTACAAAGATAAAAACAGGAAAAATAAATGTACACAATACAGAGAAGGCATGACAAATTGTATGATAATTTCATATAATTTTATTTATGCATTTGTGTGTATTTACGTTATAATTGTGATACTGTTCGTGTTATAAAAGGGAGTAAGTTATTTCGTAATATCACAACTCTTAACTTGGAGGGAAATTACACATGTTATCATCTCAACAGTTCTTGAGTAAAGAAATTGAATTTCACATCTTTTGATGTGACATCCATATTTCCTGCAGGAACAGTTTTTTTTTTAATGCTGGGAGTAATTTTTATTATTTTTTATTTAAGGTTTAAATATTATTGTTTTATTTTATTTTATTTATAATTTTCATTATTATTATTATTTTATTTATTTGTAACAATAATAATATCCTTACATATAACATCCCCACCAAATAGCGGATAGATGCCTATTTAAAGTAAAATAGTCACTATTTTTTTCTTTTTATGAACTCTCACTACTTTTTTGTTTCTTGCTATTGTTTTATGGTGTCACTGATATGATACTTATCTTTCAGTAATGATAATTTTTTTTTTAATTTTCTGTTATTAGTTATTTTCATGTGTGGTATAGTGTCTAGATTATAGAGGATTTCTTAGCTGAGTGTAACAGTCCTTCATAAAGGTGTGATATTTTCAGCTTAGTCATCCTTCAGAAAATTGCTTAATTTTTTTATTTTTAGTAGTGGCAAAACTATTAGGTTCTATTCGTGGTTTTGGAGGTTGTAGTTGAATTCCAGTGACGGTGATAGGTAAATTTTTCATTTCAATTTGTAGGGCATTTTCCAATTTTTTTTTTTTTTTAGCAATTATAATTTTTTTTATGTTGCCACTTTATTATTTCGTTTGTTTGAGAGTGGTATAATGATATATAGATTGGCAAACATTTCAAATTTTGCAAACCAGTCATTTGATGATAATTTCTTAAGTTCTGAAATTTTAAGGGAAACTATGTTTTCTCGTTCCATGTCAAGTGTATGCAAGTAAAAAAATGTGGATAAAATAGAGATGCTTACTTGTTTGTTTTTTTGCTCCTTTGCTTGTCATTTTTTTTTTAATGTTGGAAATTCCAAAGTCTTTGTTTTTTTTTGTATGTCGTTTTCAACAAAAGTGTGTTTTCTTTTGGCTTCTTGTTTGTCTTTTGAATGTTAGTTTTTACCCAAATGGTGTGGTGAATAAGATGTTTTTCTTATACACATCAGCAGGTCACCATAAATTTTGTGGTATATTTGTATGTTTTTCTTGCACAAGTCGGTGTGTCACCATAATTTTGTTGGGTATTCACTCACACCATAGGGGTAGAGGTAGTAGAATGTTAGGCTTGTTTTTACGAAGCTAAAAACAGGAAAAATAAATGTACACAATACAGAGAAGGCATGACAAATTGTATAGTAATTTCATACAATTTTATTTATGTATTTGTGTGTGCGTATTTTATGCTACAATTGTGATAATGTTCATGTTATAAAAGGGAGTAAGTTACTCCATAATATCAAAGTCCTATCATGGAGGAAAGTTATACATGTGTTGTCTTGGGTGAAGAGATTTGGCGGGATGTCTGTATTTCCAGCAGGAACAGTTTTTTTTTTGCATGCTGGGAGTCATTTTATTATTTTCATTTTTTATTTAATTTATTTTAAACAAGGTTTAAATATTATTGTTTTATTTTATTTTATTTATAATTTTCATTATTATTATTATTTTATTTATTTGTGACAATAATAATATCCCTAAAGACTAACCTACAAAAATTGAGCAAGATGAAAGTGAGGTTTTGCTAACTGCATGAATTTTTTAATTTTTAAAATGATAACACCAATGAGAGACTTAATGAGGATAATGTAGAAATAACGAATAAAGAATTGATAGATATAGGAAAAATTTGAAGAATCCGGTAGGAAGATGTGATTTTTTTAAATTGCTACTCTCATTCAGTGTTTAAATTTAATGGGGCTCAAACACATTGAAAAGGCAATTGAAACTTTCAAAGATGAAGTTTATGAAGGGATCAGATTTGTTCCAGATTTAATGAAAGTATTATCATGAAATTTATAATGAAAAGAAAAACATTTCACCAAAGTAATTAAAACTTGGGCACATCATTAAAAACAAATGACAGCCATCACAACAGTAGAAAAAGAAAATGAGTTACCATCATTAAACAACTGATTCATAGTAATTAGCACATTGTTACTGTTATTCATATATATATTTTATACGTTATTTGTTCCTTTGAATTGCCTATATGCACTTTATTTCCTTTTCTCATTAATATACTTGCTTGAAGATCTTTGTGTTATGCTTTGTCTGTATAGCAATTGAAAATTTTTATATGTAATTCTTTTCTGCTTCAGAACATAACCTTATTTAATGCATTGTTTTCTATAAATAATTATACCTCATTTTACCAACTGCCATTTTATGAACTATCATTAGAAACCAATTAGTTTGTAAAGTTGAGTTATATATAAAAATAAATAGCTGGCCACTCGTATTTGTGGATACCTGTCTACTATGGCAGCTAGCCAATCCCTATTGCAGACACTTGCTCAGGTACATTTGTGTTTGTCAACACCCACAGAGCTAACCTGTGGTTTATACTGCAACTATGCTGAGCAGACCTTAGTTACAGTTTCCGGGAAAGAGCATGTTATCTAGTGTGATAAGCAATCTGAACAAGGCCAGCACAATCAAACTGTCGGTCATGAGTACTTGTGACTTCGTGCTAGAACAGCTATCGACGGCCCTAAGTCACCAGCTTCCTTTTAAAATTTTTCTTCTCCAAAGCTATAACAAACCCGGCTTCACAACCAGTGTTTGTACTGGTATTGTCCACAAGAATTGCATTAATGTAATTTTATACTGTTGAATTCTTCTATTTGATTTAATACTGTATTTATCAGCCAATCCCTATTGCAGACACTTGCTCAGGAACATTTGTGTTTATTCAACACCAACAAAGCTCACCTGTAGTTTATACTACAACTATGCTGAGCAGACCTTAGTTACAGTTATTGGGAGTGTAAGATCAACAATTTGGACAAGGCCAGCATGCTCAAACCCTCAGCCACGATGACTTGTGGCTTCATGCTAGCACAGCTATTGACAGCCCACAAGAGTTCTGTCTACCCAATTTCACTCACAAGGCTTGGGTCAACCCATGGTATGGTTTTCAGGCACTTTCCAAAGGTGCCACACACTAAGATTGACCTTGATCCAGTCTGATATTTCGATCCAGGCTGATAAAGAGAAAAAATATATATATATATATATACATACATACCTTATATTTCCTCGTATAAGGCAACCTTTAGATAAGACTAGATAAAAAAATATGGCAGATTTTCATGAATTTATCCTATATCTGTAGTATAAGATGACTGCTTATTGATTATATAAAGATGATGTTATTGAAAATGTTGTTACTTACTGTATCTTTAGAAATTCAAAAATTAAATGAAATAACAAAACCATTTTTATATCATGTTTTTCCTACACATCCCCTAAAAGAGAAACCATTGTTTTGTTTACCTTTCATTACATGATCACTTGTGAATACTGATTCTTCTTTCTCTTCTTTTCCTATATCTAAACCGTTACAAACAGCCTGGTGTACTGATGGCCATTTACTTATACTTCATCGACAAGCACAAAATAACACTAATAACAGTACGATAATGTACAATAATAGCACATTCCATTGCTGTGAACACAATCATAACTCAATGTTTACATTTTCTCAGCTGAGCTTGCATGGATCCAAGTTGATTTCATTGATATAGACTTAATCTCCGAATAGACAATTTATTATAAAGTTATACTAGTAATATATAAAGTAGAAATGTTTTTAATACTTTTATTATCAGTTTATTTGATGATATGAATCCTTTCATGTATATTATTGGTTATTGCACTGTGGCCGAGGTTAGCCAACTGACAAAAATCATTCAGAATTTGAGGTTTCTTTTTTAGAATTGTAGTACAAGATGACCCTTAAATTTTAAGGATGATTTTTGGGATTTAAAGGTCATCTTATATGCAGAAATATATGGTTTATATTTCTGGTTAATTCCCTTCAATTGAGACTTGTGTTTTGAAAAATTTCCATAGCTACAATAGATATATTTAGATTTTAAAATATTTATAACAGAGTGTGTTCATGTGCGTTTTTAAAAATCATCATCACAGTTATAATAAGTTTGTCTTTGTAATTCTCAACTGAAGATGTTCTTGGAAGAGACTGAAAGTACTTGGGTAAGAAAAAACTACAGCACATTCCTTGATGAATTTCATCTTAACATCAAAAAACTGGTTAGAGAACTAGAAAGGATTATTATAAAAATAAATAGACATAATATGTCTATATTATTTAATGAAACATATTTGAATATATATATATATATATATATATATAAAATGAAGAGGTTATAATGGTTCCAACGAGAGAAAAGTGTGTATATTAAAAAGAAGATGTACCGCAAACTTTTTTGGCTGTAATGTGGGTTTTTAAAAAAATATTATTCTTTATTTTTCATAGTTTTACAACACGTGTTTCTGGTCTCACGACCGTCTTCCAGACCAGAAACACGTGTTGTAAAACTATGAAAAATAAAATATATATATATATATATTAAAAAGAAGAGAGGTACTGCAAACTTTTTTGGTTGTAATGTGGGTTTTAAAAAAATATTATTCTTTATTTTTCATAGTTTTACAACACGTGTTTCTGGTCTCATGACCGTCTTCCAGACCAGAAACACGTGTTGTAAAACTATGAAAAATAAAGAATAATATTTTTTTAAAACCCACATTACAGCCAAAAAACGTTTGCGATACCTCTCTTCTTTTTAATATATATATATATATATATATATATATATATATATATATGTACTACAGCCAGACTATCCACACATATTTAATTATAGTAGTGAAAAACCAACCACACTTTTTGGAAGAGCTGAATACAAAGAACAGGTGCATAGTATTCCACAAGTTACCTAAGCAATCCTATGCAGGTTTTTAATTCAGAGTTGTCCTTCTCCTAGACCAGTTGCCACACAAGACTATAGAACCCAGTCTGCCCTACTATTTACCCATAGCTGGGAGGAGAAGAGATGGATTCATACCCTTCCTAAAGGTACTAGCACATAAGTAAATATAATGAATTTTACACATATGTGTGTGTGTAAGAAAAATTTATATTTAAGCTTATATATATATACATATATATAAAATTCAGGTATAACTAAAAATATATCTTTAAAAAGACAATATGAATAAAGACAAAAGGAAAATTTATCTTAGCCAATGCATTTCGTTCTCTGATGGACTGTATCAGGGCAGATGTAAGGATTTTATTTTGCAACAAGTATTTATACACAGAAGTAAAAATGTTAGTTTTTCAGAATTTTTAAAATTAAGAATGCACATAAATATACTTCAGGCTAACTGAAAGTCAAGGTAAATTATGGAGGTTGATAAGTGGTGTAATTTAGTATCTAATAAATGAAAGTGAGTAAATGTTGTTACTGAATTTTTTATAATGTAATTATTATACATATTATTTAAGTTTGCAAAATCAAGTTATGTATTATATAGTTTAAATTTTTCTTTTACTTTTTAAACATTTTTAAGGTTATGTACATTTGCTTGGAAAAAGAGTATTTCTTTTAGGTAAGGAGATATTTTAAAAACTCTAGGGTGCAAGTTCATATTTTGATAAGATTTGATAGCAGCACTCTCAAGATTATTTTGTCTAAGTAAGTTACTTTCCTTTTTAATAAGTGTTGCATTCTTTAGATCAAAGCTGCAGTTGAACACATTTTTTGTCTGGTCCAAAATGAAATTGTAAATTATTAATTTTTCAAAGAGGTTGGTAACATTCTGGTTTTAGGCATTTCTTCAAAATTCAGAAGGTGGCCCCAAACCTTTTGCCTATATATATATATATATATATATATATATATGTATGTATGTATGTATGTATGTATGTACTACACCTCATTACCCTCTCTGTTAAATTACATAAACTTCATACTACCCATCAAAAGTGTATAGGTTCATTTCACTTTTCATTTTTCGTTTCACCGTTTGGAAGAGTCTGATGAGCCAGTGTCCTTTAATAAAGGACTTGGTGAAATAAATTATTACATGGAGCCTTAAAGTGGTCTGTTTTTCCTTTAAATTATTAGCTCTGGATTTACATTGAGCTCTCAGGATTTCATCCTTTTGGGGACTACCTATACGGATTACCAAATTCTTCTTAGCCTATATATATATATATATATATATATATTGATGCATGTTTCATTAAATAATATAGGCAAGTTTTGTCTATTTATTTTAAGTAAGTGATAATGGCTTATGTAAGGCGAAAGCTTAGATAGGATTAAAACATGCATCAATATGGTGATATGAATATTCCTTTCGTCTTTCAATGATAATGTTATTAAGCTTATCAGACGATATGAAAGGAACTTACTTAAAATAAATAGACAAAACTTGTCTATATTATTTAATGAAACATGCATCAATGAAAAATTGCTGCCTAAATACACACAATTTATATATATATATATATATATACATATATATATATATATATATATATATATATATATAATTATTTTGAATGTTTTTAAACTTTATATATATATATATATATATATATATATATATATATATATATATATATATATTTATATACATAAAGTTTAAAAACATTCAAAATAATTTTCCAAAAACTGGTAAAGGAAGTAAAAAAGAATAGCGAATCATAATTAAAAAAACCATAAACTCATTCAATTAATATTTCAACATTTAAGTTTATAAAATAAAAAATGAAACAAATTGAAAATTTGTGATAAAAGTTCATGAAGAAGTTTATATATCAAGTTAATAATTATAGTCTTTGCAAGCAAAGCAATGAAGAGAATTCTTGTGTTTTCATAAGTTGGGAAAATGGCGATTATTGACAGTTTTCCTATAAAATTCCACTTTCATTGATGCATTTCATAAAGAAGATTTTAATGTAGCTACTTGTTTTTTCTTTATTTTTATATTTTTACACTTTTTTAAAATCTTTTTTTAAAAAGTGATTTGTTGGCAGCTTATATTCTCACACAAAACACTGTCATTTCCTAATGTAAAAAAGCAAGCTTTATTTGATTTTTACTCCGCCTTCCTCAAATGGATAATAAGCATTTTTAGCCCCCCTTCCTCAATTGAATAATAAACATTTTTACTCCCCCTTTCTCAAATTGAATAATAAACATATTATCTCCTTCCTCAAATGAAACATAAATATTTTTACACTTCCTTCCTCAATTGAATAATAAATATTTTTACTCCCCCTTCCTCAATTGAATAATAAACATTTTATCTCCTCAAATGAAAAATAAACATTTTTACTCCCTCTTCCTCAACTGAAAATAAACAAAATCCTTTTTCTGTTCTCAAATAATCTTTTTTCTAATCATTTTTTCTTACTTGAAAACCTCTTTTGCTTTCCTTCTTTTCCCCCGATAGAAAGCTGGCACAAAAAATGTTTATCTCCTCATTTGAACAGCAAGATAAGAAATATTTTCATCATTAAATTGATTGCTTTTGAAACAAAGAAAACAGTGCTGAACTGCTATGTAATATCAATCCTCTTAAATGACAAGGTATGCTGGACAACTTCCTTACAGATGAAGAGACAACAGAGAAGTAGTTCTACAAAAGGATGCTTAGAATACTGGGGAAAGAACATCAGTAACAAAGAAGTTTTAAGAAAACTGATGTAAAAAAGACATTTATACTTAGAACCAGAAGGAAACAGCTGAAATTTCTGGAACACATAATGAGGAATAACATACTGAACGTTTTGCTTTCCATCAGCATGGCTGATGCTAACCTCCAGGAGAGTGACTCATTGCACCTTCTCAGACTAATGTCTTCCACTGACATGAGTGGAAAGATTATATTGAATCAATTACTGGGTCCACTGCTAAGAAAGTTGGTTCTCTGTGTCATAGTAGATAATTTTTTTTTCACCAGAATCTATCTTACATATTTATAAATCTACCATGGTGTCTTTGCTTTGAGCATTGCTGCCACATTTGGTCTGGTGCCCCTGCTATATAAAACTTGATAAAACCCAAGGAAGAATCTGCAATGTCATTGGTCCTGACCTGGCATCTCTGTATCAGTTGTTTTCTCACCACCATGTGCCTTTTCTACAGATACTTTCATGGTAATTGTTCTGATGAACTTCCTTCTTTGGTACTTTGACTTAATGAATATAATGCAGTACTAGATTGGCAGAAAGGGCCCGTCATTTTACAATAGAAATGGCTAGATGTAACCATAAGTTTTTATGTTAACTGTTACTTTTATCTTACTTCTCACTTTTCTGCTTTCCAGCCAACTTTGATGCTCAAAAATTTAAATAATTTGAAATTACATAAAAGGAGAGTTATCCCTCTTGATATATAGCAGGTTTATGTAATTTCAAATATTTAAAAAAAAATTATTTAAAACAATTTTTTTAATTTTCATCTTTCAAGATTAAGAATTTGAATGATATATGTTATAAATAATCAATTATAATATTATAGGCAACAATAATAAAATAAAAGTCTTTACTTTAAAAATACACAATTTTAAATCAACACTGAGAATACAAGTTTTATAATGATTTAAAGGCCAGTCAGTATTTTGCACCTGAAGATTGCATGTTTGCATGAAACTCGAAGCAAGTCATGCTGTTGACACTAATATATATATATATATATATATATATATATATATATATATATATATATATATATATATGTATATACACACACACACACACACACACACACACACACCTATATATATATATATATATATATATATAAAAGTGGACATGGAAGTCAGCACTTAGAGGCGACAGTCTGTTTCATGCTAGTGCAATCGTCAGGCGACGAATGCACTAGCATGAAACAGACTGTCGCCTCTAAGTGCTGACTTCCATGTCCACTTTTATATTTACACACGCTCTATCTCTGATATTGAGCACTTTACCCCATAAATATAGCACACTTTAAGACTATATTTCTGCATATATATATATATATATATATATATGAATTAAATTTCCAGTGAACAGTGGCCAGCCACAACTAACAGTTTCATGCATTTTCATACAATCCTCAGGCGGTAATAGATATATATATATATATATATATATATATATATATATGAGTATCTGATGATTGCATAGAGTGTGAAACTCTGAGTTATATTGTCAGAGTGGTGCATTATTATATATATATATATATATATATATATATATATAATTAATAGCTCTGTTATTTAGCACTGAGCACTGTTTTTCTTACACCAAAGGATATATGTGTGTATATATTTGTATTTGAACACTTACATGTACATTTATTTATATTTATCCCTTTGAGTATATATATATATATATATATATATATATATATATATAAATATGGAAGTGGACAATAAAGTCAATACCTGTCTGTTTTATGCTTAAGCATAATCGTCAGACAATGTTGCATAAATACTATATATATATATATATATATATATATATATATATATATATGGTGGTTTGTGTGGAGAAGCTGTTCAAGTGGTACTTACATCTTACCAATGGAATATGAAGGGAATGAAGGTGGTTTCACACCTAAGACTTGCCATGCAGCCTCCATTTCTTTAATCTTCCATTGGTGAGATGTAAATTCCACTCAAGCAACTTTTTTCTATGATCAACTGCTTTGTGGAATTGACACCAAAAATGATGTTTCCCCAATCACTACAATCTTAGCCTTTTCAAGTCTAGGCTTAACTGTTATCTTCTCCATAAACAGTGCCTCTTACTCTGTAACCGTCTACTTTGAGTGGCTTTTATGCCTTGTACAGAGTGAGCATCTTTGTAAGAAAAAACAAACAAGTTACTATCTTTTTCCTTTCCTCTTTCTTTTTACTTTTTTTTACTCTCTACCCTTCTTTAAGTATTCGTTCATTCATCCGTTTGTTCATTTGTTTATTCATTTTTATCAATCAAATCAAATTTTCTTTTTTAAACATTTCCTTCCTTTCTTTTAATTACCTTTCTTCTTTTCTCTTTATTTTTAAAAAAAATTCTTTTTCCTTTTCATTTTAAATACCCTCTACTTCTTTTTTCTCTTTTGAAAAAATATTTTTTCCTTCCTTTTAAACACCTTACTTTCTTTTATTTTAAGCACTCTTTTTCTTTTTCTTCTATTTACTGTGTCCCTTCAGGATGTTGCCAATCATGGCTCTCCACAATTTCCTGTCCTTTGTAACACTTAGTAAATTTTGTTTTTTACTATCTCTCCTAAAGCCTGTTCTGCCATCAGTCTATATATAGAGTTAATATTCTTAGGCAGTACTATGAAAATGGATATATTTAGGTCTGCTGGTATCCCAATTGTATATTTCTTCTATTGTGTCTGTAATCTTGTCAGTGCCAAACTATTACAATTCCATCTGATCCTGATGCTTTGTTTCTATTCAATTTGGCGATTGCTGATTTTACTTCTGACTTTAATATTTCTGATCCTTCCATATTTTGTGATTGCTGATTTTACTTCTGACTTTAATATTTCTGATCCTTCCATATTTTGTGATTGCTGATTTTACTTCTGACTTTAATATTTCTGATCCTTCCATATTTTGTGATTGCTGATTTTACTTCTGACTTTAATATTTCTGATCCTTCCATATTTTGTGATTGCTGATTTTACTTCTGACTTTAATATTTCTGATCCTTCCATATTTTGTGATTGCTGATTTTACTTCTGACTTTAATATTTCTGATCCTTCCATATTTTTTGATTGCTGATTTTACTTCTGACTTTAATATTTCTGATCCTTCCATATTTTGTGTATTGCTGATTTTACTTCTGACTTTAATATTTCTGATCCTTCCATATTTTGTGATTGCTGATTTTACTTCTGACTTTAATATTTCTGATCCTTCCATATTTTGTGATTGCTGATTTTACTTCTGACTTTAATATTTCTGATCCTTCCATATTTTGTGTATTGCTGATTTTACTTCTGACTTTAATATTTCTGATCCTTCCATATTTTGTGATTGCTGATTTTACTTCTGACTTTAATATTTCTGATCCTTCCATATTTTGTGTATTGCCAGTTGTCCTCTTTTGTTATGGATGGGTTCTCCAACGTATTCGTTCCATCTCTGAAGTATTTTTTCTTTCTCTAATATCAATGTCCTGTCCTTGAATTTTATGCGTCCTGTTGCTGAGCACATCTTTGCTTTTTAATTACTTTAAAAAATACTGCTGGTTCTAACTCGATTTTCATTAACACTTTGGGAAAATTTTAAGATGAGCTTAGGTAATGAAAATTCACAGGGATAGACTTTCAGCAAGTTGAATAACAGAGTTTCAGCAAAAAAACTATCCCTTTGATTAACAGATAACAAGAAAAAAAAACTATATGTTGGAGTTTCCTCATCAAAACAACTAATTGTATCTCCCAGTTGTTTTTTCATGGAGAGCTCACCAGTTTGTTGATAGAGAGAGCAAGAAAATCAGGTTATGCAAGACTGAAGTGCATGTATGTCAGAGTTAATTCTGAGAGAGGAATGAAAAGAAGATGAAATAAATTGAAAGGAGAATAAAATATCTGAATTGTATGCCATAGCTTAATGTAGATAGGATGAGCTTTGAACAGAAAATGGTAACCTCATCATTATAACATTGTCCAAATGCTAGCTAAATATGAAAGCAAAAAGAAATAAACTGCAGCTAGAAATGAGACAGATGCCTGAGAAAGATGCATTATGGGAATGAATTATAAAGATTGAAAGAAGAATTTGCAACTGGAGGAAACCAAAAAGAATAAAAATTAAAAAAACAAGAGTGAAATGCTTAGGTGGATTAAATTGAAAGAATGAAGAATAGAATGAAGGATATAGGAATTTTGGAATGTAATGAGAGAAAAAGAAAGAAAGAGGAATATAGTAAGAAAGGTTTGAAAAGAAAGACTGAAAGTAAGTAAATAAAGAAATGAGTAATTTTTATATTATAATAATAATAATAATAATAATAATAATAATAATTATATATATATATATATATATATATATATATATATAATTAAATATATAGATTTGATTGAGTGAATACACAAAGAAATGTTGGATTGAATCCAAAAAGAAAAATAATGAAATTAAAAGAAAGAATTATTAGGGGAAAGAATATGGATAAAAAGGATAAAAATGAAATGTAAAAAAGAATAAGAAATACATAAAAAATTAAGAAATAATAAAAAAAAATTTGAAGAGAAGTAAGAAATAAAAAAACTGTGAGTAAGAAAAGGACTAAGAGAGAATTCTGAGAGAAAAAGATAAGGAGAGAGAGGTAAAGAAAATCTGAGAGGGAAAAATGAAAGACTGAGAGAAGGGGAGACAGAGAAAGAAAAGTGTGGTGCAAGAGGCAATGAATGAGAAAGAAAGGCACAGAGAGAGAGAGAGAGAGAGAGAGATTTAGACATAGAGAGGAAGACTGAGAAAAAATATAGGGAGAAAGACAAAGTCTGTAAGAAAAGAAAATAGACTGACAAAATCAGAGAGTGAGAAAGAAACTTTGAGAGACAGAAAGTAAAGAAAATGTTGAAAGAGAAAGAGTAAGAGAGAAGGGTTGAGAGAGAAAGAGATAAAGAGAAAAGCAGAGATAGAGTGTGAAAAGACAGATGGGATAAGAGCATGAAAGAACAAAAAAGAGGAAAAAGATAAGAGAGAGAGAGAGAGAGAGAGTGAGTGAGAATGACAAAGAAGTAATTTGTGATAGAGAAAAAGACAGAGAAAAAGAGAAAAATTCTGAAAGCAAGAGAGAAAAGAAACAGACAGACAAAAATCTGACAGAGATGGAGAGAGAAAGAGAGAGAGAGAGGAAGAGAGAGAGAGGAAGAGAGAGAGAGAGAGGAAAACAGACAAACATGACTGAGAGTGAAAGAGAGAGGATGGGAAAGAGAGAGTGAGAGAGAGTCATCATCAGTTTTATGCGTGAGGATTTGCCTGGAAGGGGCAAGCTTTTAAGGAGATAGCCATAATCTTTATTAAGCTGTAAGTTCCAATTCTTCAATTTCTTTGAGTTTACATCAAGCAAGTGGAAGGGTTTTAACCAAATCACTTGATATGGGAGCAGATCTTAAAGTTCATATGAAGATATTAAGCATGTGAGCCAGCTGGTGAAACAAGTGTTCACTTAATACACTGCTTCTCCTTGATCTTTACAGCTGGAAGCAAGGAAATAGTAAAAATGTGTGCTGGTGGCCCAGGGTGGCTGTATTGTACACATGAGGAAGGAACCAGCATAGCAAAATGGTTTGCTCAGTATTCAAACCATTAGGCTACAAGTCAGCTCAATGTTTTTGACTTGTAAATAAGAATAAAATGAATTTGTCACCTTTTTTTATTTTTAAAAACAAAAAAACAAAGACAGTTAATACACTTGTAGTAGTAGTAGTAGTAGTAGTAGTAGTAGTAGTAGTAGTAGGCAATGTTTAATAAATAAAATAAAATAAAAATATGTCTTAAATCTTTTGCAAATTATCACATACTTGTCATCTTCTTAACATCTCATTAACATTTACTCCAGCATTCTTACAGACAAGCCAATCATGTAACTTCGCTTTTGAAACCATAATATACAATAATAAAAGATCAAATACCCTGTATTAAAGCAAAGGACAATCCTACTTGCACTCCCTGATCACTTACTAACCTCAGTATAAATTCCAGAAAAGAGGGGTTTGAGGTCAGTTCTCTCTATTTTTTCCAGAAAGTGGGGCAGGCTGGTCCATTCCACTAACCACCAAAAAACTTAATCAGGGTAACTGTCTATAACAAAGAAGGAAGAGTCTTGCTCTCTCTCTCTGGTCCAATGTACTGCATGCCATGAACACAGCTACATGAAAAATATACAATTTGTATTCATAAAAAAGAAAATAAACCTGCCATATAACGTTTTCTCACTGTTCTTCATTTTGAATGTAAAAACCAACATTCTGCACCAACATCCACACTGGTGACCATAACATGATATGGAAATTTGATGTGATAAGGAATTATTGACCCAGAAAAATGTATTTTCAAGAGCACAACCTATCACACTGTTCTCTTGAAAATGTATTTTCTGTGTCAATAAGTTCTTATCACTTCAGGATTTCCGCATCATATTTTGTCTTTCATTCCGATGTGAAGAAGCTGAAGCTAACAGACATTGACAAAATACATCATTTATACACGTTCCCACTTTGTCTCATCATCTCCACTTTTGTTTTGGATACTATTATACATCCTACAAACACACATATAAGTAACACACACACACACACACACACACACACACACACACACACACACACACACATATTGGAAATTTTACCAATAAAAATTGATGTCGGGATAAAATTGATATTTAAAAGTTACGTAATCTTTTCATATGATATATATATATTTTAATTTATTAATCCATTATATATCCATTTCGATGTTTCAGTCAGACGAAATGCCCAAGATGGTGGTTAGGGGAAGGTGGAAGTTATTAGCCTTAAAGGGAAGAGGTTTTATAAAATTAAACCTGGATACTAACCTTATGATTTTAAATTGGGGTTATATGAAGAATGAGGTGTTAATTTGAAACTAAAAGAGGGACAAAAAGGGAGTTTTATAAAAATATTATATATATAAATTTTAGATTCCTACTTAAAAAACAATAAATTATACTTAAAAATAAGATATATTTAAAAGATTAAAAATAAATGATATTTAGGTAATTTATATTAAATTTAAGTAAGAATATATTTTAAAAAAATTTTATATTAAAGAATAAAAATATATTTAAAAATAAAAATATAATAAGATAAAATAAATTATACATTTTTAACTTTAAAGATCAGTTAAATTGGGTTATATTAAAAAAACAAACTCTACAAAGTTATATTTAAACAAACCTAAAAACCTTAAAAAATATATGGATAAAGAGATGTAAGTGATAAAAGGAAAGAGAGTTCTTAGAACAGAGGACAATTATAAGATATGGTGAAAAAAATGAAAATATAGTAATTAGAAATAGTTATACATTCGACATTTGAAGAGTTAGAGAATTAAAAAGTAAAAAAGTAAAATTTATGCTCTAGAAATTTAAATTTGATTTTATGCTGACATTTTAAAACTAATTTATTCCTTTGATTTAATAGTTTGCTTTTATTATTGTATTTATTATTCTAATTTTTTCTTCTAAACACAAGTTACACCTATCTCTAAGACTATTAGGAGTATGAGTGAAACCTATAATTTTACAGTTTATCTGTGGGTTTAGACATTTCTCTTTCAATTCCCAAAATTTCCTTGAAAGAACTTCTTCCCTTTAAGGCTAATACCTTCCACCCTCCCCTAACCACCATCTCGGGCATTTCGTCTGACTGAAACATTGAAATGGATAAATTGTGTATCAATTTTTCGACAGCTGTGAAAGTTAAATTTCTAATTCTGACACAAACTCAATCTATACACCGAGGTTGAATAAGACTGACATACTTTTTGTCAGTTGAAATAGATCTATCCCTCCTCCATATGAGGTAATTTTAGATTTTGTTGTGTAATACTATATATATATATATATATATATATATATATATATATAAAATATACTATATATATATATATATATGTATATATATATGTATATATATATGTATATATATATATATATATGTATATATATATGTGTGTATATATATATATATATATATATATATATATATATATATATATATATATATATATATACATATATATATTTATACTATATATATATATATATATTTTATTTATCAAGTGATGGTGCTGAATTTCAATTATTCAATACCAACACTTGATAAGACACCAGAAGTGTTAAAAAAATGGCTATTTTTGTAGTGATGTTATAACATGTTTGTGTTATAATTTTTGAATAAATAATAATATTTGCTCGAATCTGTTTTAAGCACTCTTTTAAGAATAGTATTTTTGTTATTGGAATTTATTTTGTCTACACCAATTCTATACTTGGGTGTATATATATATATATATATATATATATATATATATATATATATATATATATATATATATATATATGTATATATATATATATATATATATGTAGGTTGTGCCAGATAAACAAAATCAAATAATGATTTAAAGAAAACCAAAGACATTCAACAGAAATAAATCACAATATTTTCGAAAAATTTGTCTGTTGTGTTTTTATGGGATTGTTAGATTGTCATCATCTTAACTATAAAGGACAAAGACTCAGCATCAATAACATTTCATCAGATTTGGGAAGAAACATGAGAAATAGATTTCATAACTAAAACAAAAAAAGTAAAATAAAAACAAAACAAAACAACATGACATCACAAATGGATACATGACAATACAATACATTAAAAAAACTTATCTTGACACCCACTGATGTTTGGAGACATCTTTTAATCTAGGATATAAAATTAGTTTATTTTTTATGCCAGATTACTCATGCAGAAAATGGAACCAATATAACTGCAAAATAACTAGAATATTTGATAACACAGGTAAATTAGTGTGTCCGTGATATACCAAAACAGGCTCATATGTGGATGACTATATATATATATATATATATATATATATATATATATATATATATATATATATATAATGTGTATGCATATAAATATATATATATATATATATATATATATATATATAAAATGTGTATGCATATAAATATATATATATATATTTGCAATTTTTTATATATAGTATTTATATATTATATATGTGCGGTACTTATTGGAAAGTACTCAATATCAGTGATAGAGCTAACATATTTAGTTGGATTGGTGTGAGTTTGAGACCCTGGGTTTTACGCTATTTGCAATCGTCAGACAATCATCAAAAACAAGCAAATAACTGGCTTTAAAATAATATCAAAACAGCATTAAAAAAATTAAAAATAATAGCAAATTTACCTACAATAGTATTACACAAACCCCATCATAAAAAAAACTCACAAAAAAAAACAGACGGATTATTTGATGAACAAAATAGACAAACGGTCTGCCTGTTGATACTGCAACTGACAAAAGATGTTTCTCTACATAATCTGACATTGAATACAGTGACCAACTGCATACGTATGTGCACAACGACACATGAAGGCGCATATATGCCCAGTCCCACACTGTCCATATATGTTTATGTTTGTGTGAGCTCCAGTGAGTGAGCATACATGTATGTATGTATGTCTGCATACGTCAGTGTATGTATGTTTGCATATGTATGAGTGGTGTTCTGCGTATATGTATGTTTGCATATGTATGAGTGGTGTTCTGATGACAATCTTTCCTCCCACTACCTTAAAAACACCAATATACGCAACCATATATAAATCTAAAATTTAAAAAATTAATCAGTTTGTCTGACATTCGCAAATAGCATGAAATCCAGGGTCACAAACTCACATTAATACAACTATATATATATATATGTAATTGCTGGACAGGATCCAATTGTCCAGTTGAAGGAATATGCATGCCAGAAAACATGATATATAAAGCTACAATTTTCCCCAAGGAGAATATTGAACAGAAAAAGATATATATAGGAATATCGGCGGGAAATTGAAAGCAAAGGTTTTATAACCATAGCCAGTCCTTCACAAATAGATCTAAAAAACACCAAACAGCACTGACGAAACATTATTGGGATTTGTTGGAGAGCTACTTAACCCCACAAGTAAAATGGAAAATCATCTCGAGAGCCAGAACTCAGAGATAGATGCGACTTGTGTATAAAAGAGAAGTTACTATGGAAAACGTCTACCTACATACCCACTCACACATATATACCACATGAATAAAGATTAACAAAAAAAAAACTTTCAAATACATAGCGCATCACATAAACATACACAAAGATACATATAGATAATCATAAAAGTCATTCCATTAAAATGTCATACCAGAAGTTATTGAACTAAGATGGTACTGTCACAAATGACAACACGTTATAAAACCATCTTTATGTTTTGAATCGTTTTTTGTGCCTACATTTAGAAAAGATCTCACTACGAAGATTTAGCAACTTATCTTGATTCTTATCGCTAATAATAAAAAATTTTTCCGCAATGCACAGATCACATCGATCACGGAAGTTATTGGGGGTTTTTGCTCTTGATAGGTATCTCTATTCGAAAAGTGGGGTTAGTCCCTTATCCACCAGATCCCAGTAGTGTTTGGATAAGGAAGTTTTATTTTTGAGGTATCTATATTTAAAAGGGCGTTTATGGTTGTATAATGGATACACTCTTCCGGTGTATCTTTAATGTATCAGACTTTTGAAAATATGCATATTTTTATCGCTTAAACCGTCTTTGCCTCCCCCTTTTTAAAACTTCACTCTGTTAAATTTTAATCCCCCCTTCATCTTTAGACCTTCCTATTATTCTCTCGTCTGTTACCCTTCCCTTTGGCTTTCATTCACTCTAGCATTCGCCCCACACTCTCATACATACACTCTCACTAAATTTTATTTTTTATTGCCGGAGATGGTTTTTCTGTTTTCTTTTTGAATTTGTAGGTATGATGAATTGGATCGTACGATTCCAATGGAATAAATTATGACCATGGAATATTAGTGTTTAAGCCATTTTATTATATCCTTACTCTGTCCTGGACATTGAGTTCTACCTGGATTGTATCCTCTTGGAATTATTTTTTATACATATATGTATGTGTATGTATGTATGTATATATATTTATATTTTAGATATATGATTGCATATGTATGTGTATATTTACCACTAATATTATCTATCTATATATATATATATATATATATATATAATTATGAAGAAATATAGTCTTAAAGTGTGCTATATTTATGGGATAAAGTGCTCAATATCAGAGATAGAGCGTGTGTAACTTTTATATATATATAATTATGCATTTTTCCTCACCAGTAGCACAACTTGGAGTTTCATGCATAACAAAATTTTCAGATGCTTAATAAAACAGTGCCCAATGTAATATAACAGAGCGATTAAATATATATTAACAAATATACATTTTTTCCTTACCTGAAGGTTGGCTTGTGCATGAAATTCTGAGTCGTGCTATCAGCACTCAATGTGTGATATCTTATATTCATTTATATATATATATATATATATATATATATATATATATATATATATATATATATATATATACATACAGAGAGAAAGAGAGAGAGAGAGATAGACAAAAGTCCATATAAACATATATGGTAGATGGTGCTGTGTTGATATCTAGACAGGATCTGTGGTACCACAAACTATGGATCAAGGAAGGCCAGTTGTATATTTAACAGCATCTACCGTAAACTTTAAACTTAACTATAAGTCAAAAACAAAAGATTTGCCGACAGGTGTTTATATGAACTTTTGTCTTGTTTTGATGTGAGGAACACACCCCAAAGTTTGTGTGTACATATATATATATATATATATATATATATATATATATATACTCTGTCTCCAATATTGACCATACTTCCCCATAAATAATAAAGAATTTCCGGTATTTATGGAGGAAGAGTGGTCAATATTAGAGACAGAGCATATAAAAATCAATACTACATAGGGACTGTGAGTTTCATGCTCACAGACCATGTTATGAAGATCTCTTGAGGCATAAAACTGACAGTCACCATACAGTGCTGAATCCTATGTCCACTCTTTCACTCTCACTCTCTCTCTTTATATATATATATATATATATATATATATATATATATATATATATTTGTCATCCACAGACAGACTGTTTTGCTGTTTCACAGCTCATCAGTGTGGCTAGACGTCCGGTTGCCTCTAGTTAGGATCGAAACCCGACTGAATTTGCGTCAGTCCGAACTTCTCCCACTAAGCCGTCAGCGTATGGTACGGGATGAGGGTGAATTTTAGCGTGTTTATTTTTAGATTCAGATAAACACACAGTGACTGAGAGTGACTCAATTCTAAGTTAGATATAATTAAATTTTGCAATGCATGTTTGTGTTGATGCATAAGATAATAGAGAGAGTTATTTTGTCTAACCTAGCTCTGTATATCATAGTCTTTTAGATAATATGATTATAATACAGATAAACCCACACATTTCTTTTTGTTATCATTCTCTGAATTAAATAAACGGGTGTGGTTGTAGACATATGAATGTATGGGTGATATGTGTGTGTGTGTATGTAAATGTACATATTAGTAGACAGTTTATTTTTTTGTACGAATACCTAAAAAGTCAACTTATCGCCAATTGATGTTTGTTCTCTTTTTTTTTTTTAATCATTTCAACCCAAGCAAGGCAATCAATCCAGTAGGACACAAGTGGTTACTGAATGTGAGAGAATATATGTTAAAAAAAGCTTTATTAACAAGAGGGAACAATAAAACAACAGGATATAAGACAGAGGATAGAAAATAATGATTGATATTGCATTTAAATATTTAAAGATCAAAGTTGACTAAAAAGCAAGAAACTGGAAGAGAGTTCCATAAGCAAGAAGTGTGATAGAAGAAAGTTTTAGCAGAAAACCTATGGTTAGATCTAACCATTTCAACCATAAAATGATGAGACCTAGCTGCCAATCTAGTACTGTGCTTAAATTCATAACATCTAGCTACCAAAAAAGAAAGCACATCAGAACAATTACCATGAAAATATTTGTAGAAAAGGCACATGGAAGTGACATTATGGTGGTGGAAAGTGACTGAGCTGAAATGCCATATTAGATCCAATAACATTGCAGAATCTTTCTTTGGTTTTTATCAACAATGTCTAAATATACAGCAGAAGCACCAAACCATTTGTGGCAACAGTATTCAATGGATGGATGAATGGTAGACTTATAAATGTGTAAGATAGATTCTGGTGAGAAAAATTGTTTAGCATAACATAAACCAATTTTCCTAGCAGCAGATCTAGCAACTGATTCAATATAATCTTTCCACTTCATGTCAGCAGAAAATGTTAACCTGAGAAGAAGAAATCACTCTCCTGGAGGTTAGCATCAGCCATGCTGATGGAAGGCAAAAAACATTTTTTTAAATGATTAAAAGAGAGCAGTTTTGTTTTGTATCCATTAAAATTAAGAGGCCATTTTCTGTCCCAATTAACAACAGATTGTAGGTAATTTCTGAGCTGAGCAACCAATTTCACATTATCAAATATTTGACCTTATCAAACAGATCAGACTTATTATTCAGACATAAGTAAATAGTTGCATCATCAACATAGATACTGAGTTGAGAATTGATGATATACCAGGGTGATCCCTTTTACCTCTGTGTGTCTTCATTTCTTAAATTAGCTATAATTAAGAAACATCATGTCTTGTGAGTGTCAAATTTTCCAAGCCTTCTTTTCCTATGTTTATCTTGTTCTTTTTGTTGTTTTTTTTTTAAAATTTCAGCTGATCCATTCTTTTGACTTCCTATCATGTACAATCTATATAGAAAAAAAAGAGTCCCTGTTTCTTCAGAAGTGTCTATTAATTTTCACTTTTTGCCAATGAAAACAGTAAAACTGAAAATTTTAAAAATATAAAATGTACCTTTGAGTTTCGAATAGACAGGTCAAGATGATTATATTGTGAGGGTAACTGACCTGGAAATCTTTATTCCAAACACCCCTTTTATTAATGACTGATGAAATTTTGACCTGCCCTTTAATTTAGTCTGTGAGTATGTTAGAACAAAGCATTTCATTTTAATTTTTACAAAGTTGGATGGTTAGAATAACAATATTTGTGTGGATTTTTTTCTTCCAAGATGAATAATAATCCTGGTCCATCTATTTGAACCTAACAGTAGGTAAATATACTGATCAGATCAACCCATTTTGCTAATGTGAAGCAATCCCATATTTTATATATTGGGTTGCTGTCCAATTTTGTATTTTTTTCCCTTGTCAAACAAAAAATGTACACTATGTTAATCCAAACTGGTCTGATTTATATAATTTCCTGCTAGGTGTTTATACTCAGTTTCTTTTATTTTTCTTACCTTTCAGCAGTGCTTGATATTGATTATTGGGATCTTATTGGAGGGGGAGTAATGTGATCCTTTCTTGGAATAAGCAAAGAAACAAAAAGGAAGGAACAAGATAAAAAGTCTGAATAATTTACTGAATGACCTCAGCTGAAAAGTATTCTTTTAGGTGACTGGATTAAATAAAGTTTTATTTTCATAAAGTTGTCATGGGGTTGGATGTTGAGGTAGTTAAAGTAATTATCCCATTGTTATATGTATTTGTAGTAGTAGAGGAATCCTTTTTACCTTTTTAATATATACTGAAAATAATGTACAACGATAACAACAATAAGACTTGAGGCACATATTGACATTAATAACAAGAATGTATATTTTTCTTTTTAGTGATGTGAATTACAGATATCGGTATGGTGTGTGTTAAAAATGTTCTCAGTTACTGTCTCTTTTGTTTCTTTAAAGTTTGTGCTTACTTGTTTTTTTCTTGTTCTGAGAATTTCGTTGGTGAGGATAACATTTGAGATTGTCAATTTTTGATTTTCAAGGAGGGATGAGGAATACATGAGTGTTGGGCCTGTTCACCACTGCTACTCTCCTGACTGCCTGTCCTAACTGTTCTCACTTGTGGTGGAAAGGTGGTTTTTATAATCATACTTTAGAATGATGAAATCTCTTTTTCATTTTTCATCACTGGTGGCAATGTTGTTTTTAGGATGATGAAATTTTTTATCTTTATTTCAGGGATGATGAAATATCCTTATTTTCTATCATCTCCGAAGGCAAATATCATCATTCTGGATCATAACAAAATAAACTAAAATATATCTTATATTATAAAATATATCTTTATATGAAGATGATGAAACCAAGCGAAAAATTTTATCAAAGTTGTACATGCTCTCTTTGGCTTCATCAGTTTAAATGAAAAAAAAGACAAAATTGTGTGTAAGGAAAATGCGTTGGGAGCTCTGACAATAAGTGGGTATCATAAATCAAATTAATTACCCTAGCTGATCACTTCCTTTGTCTGCTTGTGTGTTTGTTTGTTTTACATATATCTGTATTATAGTCTGGTGTTATAGGATTTTAAATCAGTTTTTTTTGTGTTTTTTATATACTTGTACATACATATACACATATACATGCCCATCAGTATATACCTGTGCATGTATCAATATATACCTGGCCACTTGTATTTAAGGACACTCGTCTACTAGGGTGGCTAGCCAATCCCTATTGCAGACACTTGCTCTAGCACATTTCTGTTTATTCAACAACCACAGAACCCACCCGTGGTTTATACTGCAACTATGCTGAGCAGACCTTAGTTACAGCTTCTGGGAAAGAGCATGTTATCTAGTGTGATCAACAATTTGAACAAGGCCAGCACGCTTAAGCCCTCAGCAACGATGACTTGTGACTTTGTTCTAGCACAGCTATCGATGGCCTCAAGGGTTCTGTCTACCCAGTTTCACTAACAAGGCTTGGTTCAACCCATGGTATAGTTTTTAGGCACATTCTAAAGGTGTCACATACTGAGATTGACCCCTCCAGTCCAATAACATCAGGAAGTCTCTTTCCTGAAAAATCGACCATGGTGAGATTCAAACCCGGGTCTCATGGTTAGACTAACTAACCGCTCAGCCACCTGTGCATACATACATACACACACATATATATCATCTGTACACACATATTCACACATACCACTATTTATATAAACCCGATATATGTATATGTGCCCTCTCATATACACCTGTGCGTGTGCCCACACACATATACTCACATAGTCATTTTATATTTTTAATAGTTTGTGGGTGTGCTGTTTTTCCTGATATTATGGGTCACGTTGGGATACCTGGTTTGTTTACTTACATATGCGCACATGCACACCCACTTATATGGATACACATATGCATACATACACATATGCACATACTATTATGTTAGAGCTGTTGGTGGACTGTAGAATATATATATCTTTATATACATAAATCATTTTGTAAAAATTTCAGTATGAAGGTGACCTATATAATTATTTACTTATCACTATAATTTAGCATTTGAGAATTTGTGTGTATATTTCATATATCAGTATGTTATATAATGCTTATTTTTAGTATATAGTTTGATATTTAAAATTTCCAGTAATTTGATATATATTGAGGTGTTTCATTCTTTTTGTATTCATATTTTTTTATATTTATCTTGTTCTGGTTATAGTTTTGCTTTTTATCCATTTTGATATATAAATTGTTCTGTTTCTCTCTAATAATATCCTTCTATTTCCATCTCTCTCTCTCCTTCTCTCTCTCTCTCTATCTATCTATTTAACACTGTTCATATCTAATTCTATTCATATCTATTTCTCTCTGTTCATGTCCATCTATCTATCTATCTATCTATCTATCTATCTATCTATCTATGTTTATATAATATTCTGTTCATATCTATCTATTTCTCTCAGTTCATATCTATCTATCTATCTATCTACCTCAGAATGTTCACTATCCATCTATATCTCAGCATGTTCATTATCTATCTATCTCAATGTATTCACTATCTCAACCTGTTCACTATCTATCTATCTATCTATCTCTTGTTCTTCATATCTAATTCTGTTCATATCTATCTATTTCCCTCTGTTCATACTTATCTTTCTGTCTATATATGAATGTGTACTGAAAAGCTTTCGGCCTAATCAAGAAGGGGTTCCTGTAATATAGCAACAATTCTAAGTAGCAGCTTATGAAGCTTTATTTGACTAATTCAGCTGTTGTGCTGAAAAGGCTTATTTTAATATAGTGGATGGTTATAAGCAAGAGGGGAGATGGGATGTGCTTTATTTTATTATCACAACCTCCTCACAACACATTCTGATGATTAATTATTTGGTCAGATTTTGAGAAGTGGGTTGAGTTGATAACGTTTCTGTACCCCCACCCTATACAATGATATCAAGATTACTTAACTGCAACTTAGTCATTCTGAAATTTTCCATTCATAATTCTATGCTTTTAAATCTTTTGGCTGTTTTTTAAACTTTTTTTTTATTTGTTACTGATCCCTGTTCCATTTAAAACAGTACACAATATACTTATACAAAATAACCACCTCTTCTTTCACTTCTTGATTTCACTTGAGTTACATGAACCATGTAACATTTTGAAAAAAGAAAATCTC
>OZ038496.1:60844901-60962401 GCA_964036315.1 Acanthosepion esculentum | reverse complement strand
TATATATATATTTATATATCAGTTTACCTTGACGATCCACGTAGGTGAAACCTAGGTAGGTTTGTCTGGCTCTTTAGGTTTACTAAGTTTGCTCTACTTAGCATATTGAGCACTTTGCTTAGTTATTCTTACTTTACTCGTGTTGGAGGTTTTTTTCTTTGGACTCTGAACTTAGATTCTAGACGATTATTTTCGCCAGAAGTACATGTTCTTAGTTCTTTCTTTTTTTATCCTTTTTTGCCCTTGGGTATTAGTTTGTTCATTCACAAGCTAAAACATCTAACGTTTTACCGGACAAGTGTAGCTGCTTATATTTATAAGATTATTATATATATATATATATATATATATATATATATATATATATATTGCTTCCATCTTGATGACCTTAGAAAAAGTATGAATTCCATTCACTATATGCTCAAGGATATGTAATTAGTGGATTATGTGGTAATAATGGTAAGTAGAACATTTAGTGCCACATTATATTTAAATTTAATAGAACATATCTAAAAACACAGCAATTCCTTTTTGCTATGTGTCATGACAATGGTTATAAAACGTGTATGAGGACAATTTTTTTAATATATAATGGAGAATGCTAGATTGGAGACTGTAATTACTTTTATTAATGTGTAGTTGCTTCAGCCTGATGTAAATGGCTTCAATAATTTTTAGTCTGTTTTTGCTATTGGATCTCTGGGGAGGCACAGTGAAGTAATTGATAGTGGCTCAAATTGATGAATCAGAGAGTTGAGTTCAAATTCCAGTTGAGTTAGTTACATTCACTTATGTGCAAATATCCTTTGGAAAGTTATGAATTCATCACTTCTCTCCCCAGCTAAAGAT
This sequence comes from Acanthosepion esculentum, assembly GCA_964036315.1. NCBI lineage: Eukaryota > Metazoa > Mollusca > Cephalopoda > Sepiida > Sepiidae > Acanthosepion > Acanthosepion esculentum. Next base: position 60,961,552 of record OZ038496.1, on the reverse strand, counting down.
AAATAGCAGGACAGACTGGGTCCTACAGTCTTTGGTGGCAACTGGCCTAGGATAAGGACAATTCTGAATCCAAACCCTGAGTGGTGGTTGGAAACTAAACTGCTTCCTCCAACAGACCAGTGTCTCGTGAGGAGGGTAACTGGAATCCTAGCAACACAAAAAACAAAAGGCGTTAATGAGCAGATGAAATCCTCAGAGTAAACAGTCATCCACCCCAACTAGATATTTATATCTAGATGGATGTGTTCATATTTATTGATGGCAACTTATATACTATGTGATATATAGTAAATTAAGTAAAAAGAAGAAAGTGGATGTGTTTTATGGTTTCTTACTCTATAAATCATCTTCATCATCATCATTATCAACTAGCCTCACCAACCCGCAATTGCCAAGTGTGGCAATTACAGCTATATCTCTGTAGACATGGTCAAACAGGGAGGGATTCCTCCAATGTGAGTGAGGATTTGAATTTGGATTTGGATCTATTATTTTGGTGTTGTTTATAAGGAACTGTCTGATGTTACTTTTGGCATTTTTGTTAGTTTAGAGAGGAAGATGAACAAACTCAATAGACACAAAATGTCTATACCCTTTAATAATAAAAATATATATATATATATATATATATATATATATATATATATATATATATATATATGTATGTATGTATATTTTAAAAGGATTTTTTATATGACATTATTTCTTATTACTATAAACATTATTTTTAGTGGTTAAACGTGTTTAAGTTGGTATCCCTGTTTTTTTTTTATTTTATCAAACAGTGAAATTAATAATAATCAGCTTTGATTGAGAAGTCATACTAAAGAAAATTGAGCCTCCAACAGAAATTGAAGCTGCATCACTTTTTTTTGTCAGACAAACCACTTTGTTTTAGACAAATCCAGTCTGCCCATGGAAACTAACCTGGCAGTTTAATGAGAAATGTGCTTTCCTTAACGAGGTAATTTCATATTTAACATTGAAAAACATAAAGAAAAAAATTAATTATTTTTAATAATATGTGGAAATCTCCACCCTTTACCTGAAGACTGTCGTGAGACCAGAAACACGTGTAGTAAAATTATGAAAAATAAAGCATAATATTTTTTAAAAAATCCACATTACAACCAAAAACATTTGAACATCATCACTTGATAAAACACCAGAGGTGTTGAAACAAAATGCCTATTTTTGTAGTGATTTTATAACTTATTTATGTTATAATTTTTAAATAAACAATTATATGTATATATATATATATATATAATACATGAAAGGTTAATGGTCAGAGTTGAATCAGACCAGGAAACAGTAGTATTAAAGAGTGCTAGATACACGTGTGAAAAAATAAATAAAAGTAAAAATAACATGCCTAGCTTTTAACTTTAAAAATCAGGAAGTCAGTTGAATCCACAACCTTGGTTTCAGACTTACAGTATCCTTAGGAGATTTTTTATCAAATGACATATTAATGCTTTATTTAAAAAAAAAAAAAAAAACTAATGAATGCTATATTATTATTTCTAAAAATAAGTAAACAAACACACAACATTGGGTTTAATAGAATGGAAGAAGTAGAAGAAGAAGGGGGAAGAGAAGAAAAGCAGCAAGTGTATTTGTAAATGTATCAGTGGGGGGCTAATTGAAATGTACCTACCTTTTTTTAACCAGCCTCATATGTGCTTAAGAGAAATTTTCTAATATGTAAGCAAGGACTTAAGACTTAAGCCATTTCAGTTACACCCCCCACTGATACATTTACAATACTACTACTACTACTACTACTACTCTTCTTCTTCTTCTTCTTCTTCTTCTTCTTCTTCTTCTCCTTCTTCTTCTTCTTCTTCTTCTTCTTCTTCTTCTTCTTCTTCTCCTCCTCCTCCTCCTCCTCCTCCTCCTCCTCCTCTATTATACCCAATGTTGTGCATTTGTTTATTTTTGAAAATAATAATAATATAGTGTTCATGAGTTTTTTTTTTTAAATAGAGTGTTAAGAGGTCATTTAATAAGAATTGCCTGAGGCTATGTAAGGTTAAAATCAAGGTAGTGGATTCAACCTACCTCCTCATTTTTAAAGTGTATATATATATATATATATATATATATATATATATATATATATAAGGAAATATAGTCTTAAAGTGTGCTATATTTATGGGATAAAGTGCTCAATATCAGAGATAGAGCGTGTGTAAATATAAAAGTGGACATGGAAGTCAGCACTTAGAGGCGACAGTCTGTTTCATGCTAGTGCAATTGTCAAGCGACTAGTCTAAGTGCTGACTTCCATGTCCACTTTTATATATATATATATATATATATATATATATATATATATATATATGGACTTCCATGTCCACTTTTATATATATATATATATATATATATATATATATATATATATATATATATATAAAGCAATTTGTAAAGAAAGGGATGGATTTTTTATTGATTAATCTGACAGATTTTTATTACTTAAACATTATTTTTAGTGTATACATACATTTGAGTAGATAGTCCTTTTATTCATTAAACAGTGTATTCATTTATTTTCATCTATTGGACTGAATATTTGAGAAATCGTATTAGAGAAAAATATGCACTCTCACCCAGTATTTTCTCAAATATTTGGGCTTGTAGATAAAAATAAATATTCTGTTTAATAAATAAATGGGGCATCTACTCAAATATGAGTATCTGCTAAAAATAACTTTAAGTAATATATATATATATATATATATATATATATATATATATATATATATCGGTGGCCCGATGATTGCATCTAGCATGAAACAGACTGTCGCCTCTAAGTGTTGACTTCTATGTTCACTTTTATATTTACACATGCTCTATCTCTGATATTGAGCACTTTATCCCATAAATATAGCACACTTTAAGACTATATTTCTTTATATATATATATATATATATATATATATATATATATATATATATATATATATATATAGGTAAAATGAGAACAAATGGAGCATGATTCCACTGTACATAACATAATTTAAAAGAGGGATCAATAAATAGTAGTCATAAATATTATTTATTTCAGGATATTAAAACATGTTAAAAATCACTACACAATTACAATTATGTTTCAACACCATAAATGTGTCTCTTCAGGCAATGTTAAACTACTGGTGAGTGAAAGATTAATTTAATTTAAAAAAGCAGAATACTTTAAAAAAATAGACTTGTGAGCTTTGCTGTAATTAACCAATCAAAAGTGACCTACGCTAAATTCAAATTCAACGGAAAATTTTTTTTAATATAGGTCATGACACGAAGTTGTCTGCATATAAAATCTAGACAATTTCCTTATGGGCAGATACAGATTGTTACATTATTTCCTAAGATGTATCGAAGTCTGACACTCAAACTTCCCAAGAAGCAAAAGCAAAAGAGATGGTGAGGTAATTTAACATAATGCTAGCTAGTTATACGCTCATTCAGCTTCTTACATAAAATTTTGTAGTTGATAAATAAAAGACCCCTTTAAGAAACTGGCAAACAGCCGTTCAAAAAAAAAATGAATAAAAATACAGAACTACTTTGGCAAATTAATATGCAACCGTTAAATAAAGAGCATCCATATAAGATGTTAATAATACCAACTAATCAATGTAAGATGTTAATAATACCAACCAAACACCTGTACATCCATATAAGATATAAATAATACTAACCAAACATCAATACAAAGCAATATTAAATCAAAACAAAGCATATACATAGAATAGTAAACCATAAAGGTGCACAACAGTTCATCTACTGATTATTACTATATGAAAAAATATTATCAAATTCAAAGTTTAAACATATTTTAAGCTAAAAAGGTAGGCTATGCCTACAATCTTTAGTCAATTCACTTCTTTGGTTTAATAAGGAGTTTTATCAAAAAATTTCATAATTTCTCATTTTTCATGTAAACAGAAAACAGGGTTAATATAAAGATTTACATGTTCTAGCTTTTTTAAAATTTTCCATTTTACCTTAGGAGTTTTATTAACTTCTTTTAAATTTCAAAAATATTTAGAAAGAGATGTACTATTGGTGAAGGATAAGACATGTTGAAACCACCTAATTTTTTAAAGGAATTCTTAGTACAATCAATATAAAATTTTCAACACAACAGTTGGATTCTCTATTGTAGAAATAATACTTAGATAAGCAAGAAAGGTGGTTAAACATTGGTTTCGTAATGGGCATTTGTTAGACTCCTTGCAGTTACATTGGTAATATTAACAGTATTTATCTTGGAATGTAAGTTATTATCCAAATTTTAAAATTTTTTCATATCATGACCTATATTAAAAGATTTTTTCTGGCAAATTTGAATTTAGTATAGGTCACATTTTATTGGTTAATCACAGTTAAAGCCCACAAGTCTATTTTTTTAAAAGTATTCTGCTTTTTGAAATTAAATTAATCTTTCACTTGCCAGTAGTTTAACATTGACTGAAGAGATACATTTATGGTATTGAAACATAATTTTAATTGTGTAGCAATTTTTAACATGTTTTAATATCCTAATATATATATATGTATATATTCTTCTTCCTTGTTTTGTTTATTGTGCAGGTGAGGGAGCATCATCTACATCAGTGGGCCCCTTGCAGGTAACTGGCTAGCTGCACTCATGGCAGTTCTCATTCCAGAAACAGGATCTGTTGATGAGCTTGCAATAATTCTAGTGAATGATAATTTTTAACAGGATCACCTCTCCTGGCTGTCATTCCAACTCAGACTAACAGCAACTGAGGACTCTGCCATTTGTGTACTTGGGCATTGTGCTTTGACATTTTCCTTATAAAGGGATTATCCCCTGAACCATACTATTTGTCCATAGATGGGACCCTAACAGGTGCTACCAACCTTGGTCAGGGTGGACATGGGAACAACAGCAATTAAGAGGTGGTTCCATGCCCCTCAAAACCTTCAATCTCCCAATCAGAGTTCTTGCTGCCAAATGTAGTTTATTGTCATACCCAGGACCAATATATATATATATATATAAATATATATATGTATATATATGTATATGTATATATATATATATGTATATTTGTGCTACCCCAAAAAGAAATGTACTTGCTCTTTAATTGATAATAAATGCAGTGTTTATTGAATTGCAAACAAGATTAATGGTTAAAATTAAGAAACATTAATGTTTATTGTCTTACAATGAAGATTAATGGTTTAATTAAATATTAAATTAAATTAAATTCATGTTTAGAAATATTAAAACTGATGATGAAGTTAAAAAGTGAATACATTTTTGGGGACACCCTGTATATATTTTTTGGGTATACCCTGTATATATATATATATATATATATATATATAGAGAGAGAGAGAGAGAGAGATAGATAGATAGATAGATAGATAGATAGATAGATAGATAGATAGATAGATAGATTATGTAATGAGATGTACAGAAAAAGAATGTAAGGTGAGGAAATAATGGAGGATTCTAATTTCTTAGTTAAGATTACATTTCTCTTTCTCGATTGTAAACCTTGGCATCTTTTTTTTAAAAGAGTTTTTGACATTTTTCTAGGGTTTTAAAAAATAAACCAAAATATACACACATGAGACAAGCACTTAAGGAAAGTATTTAAAAAAATGTTGATACTTTTTTTGCTATAAAGAAATCATTTTGCATTTTTATAATATAGTGAAGACTATTTTTGCTCTTTTTTTTATTTCATTCCTTTTTCCAAGTCTATAAAGTCTATTATTCTCCTGAAGTCTTTTTCCCTTTCTTCTTTCTGATTTTTCTTATCTTTCTTTGCTTTTTTTGTATTAACCTGCCTCTTTTTACAATTTTTCTATTTTCATTTTTCACTCTCACTATCTTTCAATCCTTAAAATTTACATTTTTTCTTTGATGATATAGTTTTCTTTTTCTTTCATTTGATCTCTTTCTTTATTCTTTTCTTTTCATTAAACATTTTTCCTCTTTTCTCTTTCATTTTCTGTTCTTTTCTTTTTTCTTTTGTTTTCCTTTTTCTTTCAATAGACTTTCTTTTATTTTATTTTCATTAAACATTCATTATCTTTGTTGTGCATGTTCCTTTTCTTTCTCTTTCACTTTCATTTTATTTTCCTTTCATTAGACTTTCTCTCTCTCTATTTCTTTTTCTTTCATCAGACATTCTTTTCCTTTTTTTCTTTTCTTTTCCTTTCATTAAACACTATTTATCTTTCTCTCTTATTTTCTTTTACTTTCAATAGTTTTCTTCATTTCTTTTCCTTTAAAACATTTTTCCTTACTCATTTAAATTCACTTTATTTTTCTCATTTCCTTTTTCTTTTAAAAGATCTTTTTTCTTTTATTTTTCTTTTCTTTCATTTTCCTTCCTCTTCTATTTTCTTTGCTAAATTTTCTAATTATTTGTTCTCTTCCTTAAAGATTTTTCAATGCTTATTGCCTGACTTTTCAGTCACAGTTTGTTGTTAAAGTTGACATTGTACTCAAATCTAAATTAAATAGGCACCTTGGCATGGGGTAATAGTTGGGGAGGATACTCTGGTTGACCGTTACTTTTGATTAGTGAGTTTGATCCTCACTAGGTGCCCCATACAAAATTTGACATTAAATAATCCAAAAAGGGTTGAAATGTCATGAAATCAACAAACCAACTAAATCTTCTCATTAGTTAACCAGCAAACTTTTTGGCAAGTTGAATCCAGTTAAGAGCAATGAATGTGCCAATGAACAAATTAAAATAATCTCCTTTCCATATGCCCTGCTTTACCTTTCTATTTTGTTTATAATCAAGTTTGATCTTCATGCAATATCAATCATTATCTACTGTCTTGATTCTTCTTCTTTTATTGTTCTCACTTTTTAATAATGTTTTCTTATTGTTTCACACTCAGTAACCCCTTGTGTCTTAGTGGCATTATTGCCTTGCTTGGGGTAAAATGATTAAACAAATGTTTTTCTTGTCTATTCTTAACTTTTAAATCTTTCTCTCAACTTGAGATACATAAAAATCTTGCATCATTCATCTCATTTTTGCCAAGTTCTTTATTGCATGATATTATTTCACTTTATAGAAAAAGTACCACCAAAAAAGTTCAGTGCATTACATAGAGTGTTACCAAAGAAAATTAGTGGATTATGTAGCAGAAAGAACTTAAAAATTATCAGTCATAAGTCATATTAACAATTATAAAGTCATAATATTAAATTGTCTATTAGTAAAATTTCATAGCATAAATATTATCTACAGAAATTTAAACTATTATAGGCTCAATAGAAAACAATAAGTCCTATTGGTAGAACATCAAATAGTCTGTAGGGAAGCAAAACATTTAATAAACCAAGCTAAGTGTAGTATCATATGTACATTAGAGAGACCAGTATAAATAGAGAACAACTGGTGAACATAGGTGGGCTATGCCTAGCCAACCTGGTTGTTATTCAGGACATGGAGAACTGTACTACAACTACTACTACTATGCAGAGAGATATGCAAAGCATAACACTAAGTTTTATATAATCAACAAGAAATATATAGTCAACAGGATGCCAAAAGAAAATGCAGTTGAACAATTATGACAATGCATTTTAATTTGATTGGTTTCTAATCTTAAAATAGGCATGTGATATTTGTATTATCATATTCTGAGTATTAAAAAATAAATGGAAGAAACTACTTCAGCCATTTATATCTAGGTGGCTGTGTTATTCACATTTATTGATGGCAACTTACATACTATATTATAAAAGAAGAAATAGGATGCATTTTATGCTTTCTTATTCTATAAATCATCTTCATTATCAGCAGTAGGAACAGCAGCAGCAGAAGGGGAAGCAGCTGACTTTTCAAAACTTCCAAAGCAGGAACGTATTCTCTGTCCTTTGAGGCAACAGGAATACATGCAGTTCTACAGAATGGTAATGGTAATATTAACCATTATCTTATAAGGAAACATTCTGCGCTCATTGACTGAGCAGACAGTCAATGTCAATTGAAATTTATAAAATCTTTCTCTTCAAACAATTTTTCAAGAAAATAGTTTTCTCAGGTCCACTGTTATCATTCTTTCCAGTACTGATGGGGAGTTTCTTTCCTAAGCTTTTTTTTGATGTGTGGATTGTCAAAATCTTGATTATGTCATTATTTTCCCTTTCAGTTATATGTGATATCCATTTTAGTTGTTGCTGCTGTTTGAAGTTCTCAACTGATATGATTTCTGTTATCTGGTATTGTTCTTTGTTTGTGATTATATAGCACCAATGCACAAGGTTTGAAGAAGGGTAGTCTTTGACAAGACCCACAAACTTGCTCAACACCATTTTCAATTATTGATCTTTGATAGCTGACAGTTTAGATATTTCTGAACAACATTGATGCCTTGCATGACATCCGTATGAAAGTCTTGATCTGATGAGGCTATTTAAGAACAAGACTTGAGTCGGAGAATACCATGAATGGCATGTATATGCAACAAAGAAATTATAATGGAAATAAAAAAAGAAAAGGTCACTCATATTAGAATCATAAAGAGGCAGCCGAATTTTCTGGGACATACAATGCAGAAAGAGGGATTAGAGAATTTTATGTTACAAAAACACTCACAGGACATATTAATGGCAGGAGAGACAGAGGGAAACAGCGAGTAACCTACTTAAGTGTGCGAAAAATGTATGGCAGGACAAGAAGTGGGAAAGATAGGAAAAAGACAAACATTGCTAAGAGCTGTACTGCCATCTATTTACACAATCTTGTTAGGTAGGTTACTCACTGCTTCCCTCGTACCTTCAACATATCCTGTGAGTGTCAAATTTTCTAAGCTTTTTTTTCTCATTATGTGTCCCAGAAATTTCAACAATCTATCCCACTGATAGTTATCTTTGTATTTATTTCTGAAGCATTAAGAAAGAAAAAATAAGAATAAAAAGGAAAGTTAAAAAAAAGAGAAAGACCAAACAAATAAGTTATTTTAGAGTAGTTAAAGGGGAGGAAGAAAAAGAAAAGTAAGTAATAAGACAAGCCATTATAATAAATCATTTTTTTTTTGTATATATATATATATATATATATATATATATATATATGCATGTGTGTATGTATATACATATATATATATATATATATATATATATATATATATATATATATATATATATATATGTATATGCGTATGTATTTGTATGTATATGTATATATATGTATATATTTATTGGTTTGTTTTCTCCTCTTCTTCTAAAAAACACCCTGTCTTGGTCGCATGTAGGAAGATCAGTACAACCAAGCATACCCAATCTATAACATCGAATAGCCCAAGTGAAGTCTTGATTGGTTGCTGTTTACTCGGGCAACTTATATAATGCACGTCCTAAAGCTAGTGGCAAATTTTATTCTGTGTGCGGGCCGAATACTGATCATATTCGGTCAGGTCGCCCATCGAAGAAGTCTGTTGTTTATTTAGATCTGAAACTTCTAGTGACAAGGAGGCAACAACACTGACGATGCACCTAGATTCGGCACTTAAAGGTGTATCTTAATAATAATGTTTAGAATAAGATTTCCTGGGTACAAAATCTGAAGCTGGGCTCCCAAAAAGTAATCCAAATGTAGTTTCCTCTGTGCCTTTAATAAATATTTTCATGTTAATGTAGTTAATAGCCACAAGTCTGGTCCTGCACAGGTCAAATTCTGTTGATCCTTTTGTCTGCTTGTCTGTGTGGCTCACCTTTTATTCATGTTTTTGGCCACGCATGCAAATTAGTGATAGTTTTTAAAGAACCAGTACCATGCATACACTTTACCTAAATTACAAATGGTGGCTATAACCAGGCAAGCAAGACAGTGTGGCTTCTTAGCTACAGGTAGGTTAGAATTTCTTGGTCCTATTTCACCAGAGTTAATTGTTCTAATGAGCTTTCCTCTTTGGTACCTAGACTTTATGAATTTAAGCATACTACTAAATTGGTGACAAGGTCTCATCATTTTACAGTTGAAATGTCTAGATGTAACCATAACTTCTGTGCTAACAGATTCTTCTCTTGCATTTCTTGCTTGTGGAATTCCCTTCCAACTTCTTGTGTTCCAGTCAAGTTTGATCTTCAAAAATATAAATGCAATGTCAATTGTTATCTTCTGTTTTCTTAATTATTGTTCTTTTATTGTTCCCTCTCATTAATAGTATTTTTCTCATATTCTCAGTAATCCATTGTGTCTTAGTGGCATTATTGCCTGGCTTGGGGTGAAATGATTAAAAAAAAAAATGAATGTGTGGATGAAAGCAATTGAGTAGAAAAATGAAATCCAATAAATAAACAAATGAAAGACAGTGTATTAGTAGCATGAGCTTATTACTCAGTAATGAGATATTCAGTTTTTCTTAATAATGATTTTGTTTTCTTATATTCTCTAACACTCAGTAATCCCTTTCATCTTAATGGCTTTATTGCCTTGCTTGGGGTGAAATGATTAAAAGAAAAAGGTCTGACATTAAACCCAACCTTGTTTTGGCAACTCATGTAATCAAAGTATGGCCCTTGCTCTTCTATTGGATAACATTGGTGGTGTGGAGAGTGGAGACATGTTGAATCTCTCTTAAAAACAAATCCCGCCCAATCCTGCAGCAGGAGAGGACACTTCAGTGTCATCGAACCTGTATTCAGTTGGTAATACACCACAACCACCACTATCATCATAACAATCATCAGTCCCATGACCAAGTATAGTTGTAAAATAGCTGTGCAGATGAGCACTTGAACAATTCCCTTCATATGGGCTGAAAGCTGGAGAGGTATTCATCATTTTTAGCATGCCTCGAGCAAGTAGACCCATCACACCCTATCCCCCTCCAGGTCAAACTGCAGCCAATGTCATCCAACTTGAAGGTTCACCTTGGTCATGTGGTTGTTGATTTTATTGAGAGAACCATCTGCTCTGATTATTGACTTCAGCCTAGGAAGCCCTCCTCTCAGCAACACCATGTCATCGTTGTACTGGCTGCATGTATAGCTATGGGGACTAGCCTACTCCGTTGTGCTAGATGGCTGTTGACCTTATCAGAAGGTTCATCTGCATTTTGACAGGTCTTGCTTTTAACCTTGCTGGGTGTCTAGCAACCATCTTCAACAGATAAATTGATGACATGACTATATAGCAGATATTACTCGGTTACACTGATAAAGTTATCTGACATAAAGCAGATCCACCACCACCAATGCAACTACCACCACTGGCTGAATTAAAAAAGACCCTCAAGTCCACATCCATATTTCTCTAGACCAGTATTTCTCAACCAGTGTTCCCCTGAACCAAAGGGTTTCATAAGAGGTCATTAGGGGTTCTGCAAGAAACAGTGATAAATAGGCTAAGACATTTTTGAGAATTTTTGTTTAATTTCATATTTGTCACTTTACTATACACTCAGCATTTTACTGTAAAATCACTGGTTATTATAATAAAATATAAAAGTAACCGATACTAATAATAGTATATCAAAACTTTTATGCAGGTGTTTCTGAGATCAGAAAATACTTTATAGGGTTCCACAAGAGTAAAATGGTTGAGAAACACTGCTCTAGACCAACATACACCATATAGAATAGGATTTAATGTTGCCTCTTTTTTATAATATTAATGATGATCATGATGTTGCATGTTTGGTGTTTGAGTGCCTTTCAGAGTTGAAGCTTTGTGAATATCTTCTCTTGATGCAAGTAAGAATTTATTTATTCCTTTAAGGGAAAAAAAAGCAGCTGTTCCCTTTGATCTTGGTTAAAGAAGAAAATATAGGAAAAAATATTTATTACATTCTTGATATATCAAGCATAAAACAAAAAAACGTCTTATATTTTAGAAAGCTGTTGCTTTTGAACTGAATGAAAGCAGTAGAGATTAAGGAGGGGGTGCTGAATTTTGAGATCTGGATGACTTAGGGAAAAGAGTAAGCAGTGTGACTCAGAATTGTGAAGGGAGAAGGCAAGGTGGCCTTACACTCTAGGTGGTACAGATAGACTTACATATGCTTGTAATATTATTATAATACTAAATATATTTCATAACTAAGAAAAAACACAACACAAACTGATGCATGTAAATGTGATACTTTAAAAGAAAAATGGTTTGATGAGTGAAGGCATGATATTTGAAAAAGTAGTGAAACTGATTAAAAACAAAACACACTATACATACATATAGTCACAGCATTATCTTTGATGATGACTTAGGAAAACAAAAAGTCCTCAGGCATCAGACAATTTTTATTAAAATTTTCACAAGAAAGCAAGAAAATGGTTTGAAATATAGAAAAAAATAAACAAAAAAATCCTTTTGTTTGTTTTTTTAATCAAATTTGTATAAATGATAATATTATCTAGATAGACTACTACAGAAATTCGATGGTACAGTAATGGCCCCTCGTAACAATTTAAAGGAAGTTGCCAATCAAGAGGTTTGTTTAACAGCATTGCTATAACCACATGTAATGAGTCCTGTGATTGGTCAATAGACAAGCCAATGACAGTCCTATCTTGTTTACACCTTGGCAGACAAGAAACTATATCTTTTGACTACTGATGGCTGACAAGTGAGAATGTGCCAAACTGACCTCTGACAAACAACCATGTGAAAACTTCAATGAACCACTTTAAGAAATATTTCTAGTTACTTAGAGATATATTTGAATTTCATGTTGATTTCAGTTTTATTTTCTTTCTTGTGATGGAATTGTTAGAACTTTCATTACACTCCAACACATTATAATACTCACTTTTGTATACTTGTAATGGTGCCTGCAAAAGTATTTTATAATAGTAAAAACTCAATGGTACTTTATAATAGTAGGAGACTCATGTATTTAGATTAGTCAATGTTTATACTTTTTGTTAAGTATTAATAAAATGCATGTTATTTTGGAGAAATTAAAATGTGAAGCAAATTTTATGAAACAGCAAAAATGGTTGAATATGCACAATGTGATACCCAAATGTTTTGGGAATTTGACCACAGAAAAAATATATACCTTAATGCCAGGTTTTTACTCAAAATGGCTACTGGCTCTCAAAGCTTATTCACATGATCACACGAAAAATACTGCTCACAAAAGCCAGTGGCAAGTCTCTACTTTGTCCAGTTTACAAGTGTTGTTCAAATTCCTGAACTTTTGGATAGTGTTGTGGACCCGATAGCGGTGCAGATCTGGCCTACGAAAATAAGGCCTTGTGCCAGACGCTACACACTACTACTGAATCCACAAACAAAGTAAAAAAAAGAAAAATATAAAGACGTGCTCTTTCCACCGTACAAACGCACAAAGTGAAAAGAAGTAGACAGGCAAAACAACGAAAGGTTAAGAACAAACATAAAATTTTATTACAGTTTAACAAGTAAATTTGTCTTCAATGAAGACCTTCAGAAAATGTACTGGAAAATGTAGTAATTGAGAAAGAGGCCAAGTAGATTGTCTTCAGTAAGGTTACTGGAAATGTTATAGAGAATGAAATTTAATTGTCTTCAGTTAAGACCTTCAGTAAGACACTGGAAATATAGTAGTTGACAAAAAGGTGGATAAGTTTCTGCGCCAAAATTTAAATTCAAGATGGCTAATGGCGGGAAATAGTTTTTCAGGAAGAAAGTCAATTGTAATGCATGATAAACATACGGCAAGGAAAAGTACTCACTGTGAGAGTTTATAATTGTGAGTGTATGTAGTTCTTTTTAAAGTAACAGGTTCAGAAAGTACAGTGAATGTGAAAGATGCCCCGTTCATCAGGGTGAAGTTTTTGAAAGTTCCTGGAAGTTGAGCGGCTTGCTAAAAGATGTTCGCGTTGGAGTGAAAATTCTGTTTTAAGGTGACGACAGTGTAAGATACCGCGACGAGCCATGAGGTCAGGGCAAGGCTTGCCAAATAAAATGTCTCTGCCAGTATATATGTGGTTACCGGCAAGAGACAAGTGAGTCAGCCCGGCCAAGTCGATGACCTAGGGGCGACTGACTTGAAAAAGCCAATTTGCCGTGACGTCAGCGCAAAACGCGTGAAAAATAATATCTTCCTCACTCGGCTAAGAACTACGGTTTACTACTATCAGCGGCCGAAAGTGAGAGGAAGGGGTGAAAAGTCGCACGTGGGGATAGTGTGAATCCCACAATAGCACCTCATATGAAAATTTTCAAATACAATATTTTATCAGAATATTTTCTCCAGTAAATTTCTTAATTTTAATAATAAAAATAACAATCATTATGGATGCTTCTAACAGTCTGAAAGAATCTTGCAAAGTGATTGGAAGAATTTTGAATGAAACGCTTTATTTAATCCACATTGGTAGATTGTCCATGCTAGAGGATACATTGTCAAAAACATTGTAACTGTAAAAGCAAAGATGGGGTTAACATAGAACGATATACAGGGTTTGGAAGAAATACCTCCCAGAAATACTCCCCACATAATGGTAAGACATGAGTGGCAATTGTGTCTTCATCTAGCTAATGTCTTACCATTATGTGGGAGGTATACAGTGGTCTAATAAATATTTTTAGCCAGGAGAAATAAACTACATTCAATTTCAAAATTTAATTACATAATCCTAACTCAACATAAATAAACAGTATTTGGAACTAGTATGGAGTAGGTCCTCCATTTGCTAGTTTCAGTGCTTGTATTCGATTTTTTATAGATTTGATCAAGTTATCAACAATTGTCTGATACATATTTTGCCACTCCTTTAGCAATGTTTATTTAAGGGTTGCCACTGATGTGATTTTGGTTGCACACTCTCAAAGTTTTCAGTCAAGATGCCCCCAAACGTGCTCTATTGGATTTATGTCAGGACTTTGGGCTACCCATGGCAGTGACTTGATTCTTTGCAATTCCTTTCAGGCCTTTTCTACTTTGCTCATATGACATGGTGCGCCATCTTCTTGAAAAAGGTAGACATTCTTGTCAGTTTGATTGGTTTCAAAAAGTGGGAGTAATATTTGATAGTAATTTGGACCATTCAACTGCTTGTCAACAAGAATCAGCTCAGGTTTCCCTCCAAACCAGACAGCACCTCACACCATTACTCCATTCCCTCCATGTTTCATGGTCACCTGCAGACATTCAGTGTTCCAAGTTTCATTCTGACTTCTCCACACATAAACCTGTCTCAAATTCAAATATGGGGAGAATTTATTTCAGCTGAGACTGTCAAAATTCATAATCTTTGCTCTTGAATTCTTTTGTCTAGTCCATATGCCTGTTCTTGTTAACCTCTGAAATCAAGGGCTTCTTTCTTGCAACTCTTCTTTGATAGCCTAGCTCTTTCAGAGTCTTTCTCACTGCATATAGTGACATTTCTGTACTGTTGGCAATATCTTTGATGCTCTGACAATGATTTCTGATGACTTCAGCACCCTTTTCGTTCACTCAGACATGATGCTTGGTCTTCCTGAATGTTGTTCTACATGACAATGGCCTTCATTAAATTTTTTGACAATATTATTAACCATTTGATGATTAACCTGGAAAAACCTAGCAATTTTTCTGTTTGATTGCCACACTGATGCTATCCTATTATTTGCCCTCATTGAAATTCACCAATTTCTTTACTGCCATGAACTTTCATTGCAAAATATAAGTCAACTATCGTTCATAGATAAGAGTAGCTTGATACTAATACAGTATTGTCTGAAAAAAAAAGAGATTTATAAAATCTTTCTCTTTTCAGGAAAATAGATTTCTCAGATTCACTGTCTTTTGGTTTGGTTTGGTTTTTGTTTTACGGCATATCAACCACAATGGGTTATTTAATGCCGACAAAATCTTTTATTGCTGGTAATATGTTTTTCTTCAAAAACCTATTTCTGGGAATATTTTTTTCTTGAAGAAATCTATAGATGGTCACATTTTTTTCAAAGAATGTATAACTGTTTGTATTGCTGGTATTTTTTTTAAAGTATTGCTGATAATAATTTTTCCTTCAAAATTTATTGCTGGTAATAATTTTTTATTACAAAGTATTTCTGGTATTAAAACCTATTTTTACACAAGTTTGGGTGTTAACTATTTGCCCATAGCTGGGACCCTAGCAGGTGCTACCATCCTGGGTCAGGGTGGACCTGGGAACACCAGCAATTAAGAGGTGGTTCCACACTCCTCAAAACCTCCTGATCAGAGGCCTTGCTGCTGGATGTAGTTTATCGTCATACCCAGGACGCTTCACTGTCTTTGCTCTTTGTAGTATTGATAGGAGTTTCTTACGTAACTTTTTGTTTTTAGTAGTGCAAATTTTCTGTTTTTGTTTAAATAGGTCATTTAATAACAAAATGTAATTTTCTTGGGAGCATTAGTGATTTCTTTTCTAAAAATGTATTGCTAGTAATTTTTTACTATAAAAATGTATTTTTATACCTTCATAGTGTTTTGATTCCAGTTTGGGGTTTAACTATTTTCTCATAGTTGGGACCTTAACTGATACCACTAGCCAGGGTCAGGGTGCACCTGGGAACAACAGTAATTAAAAGGTAATTCCGCGCTTCTCAAAACCTTCCAATCAGCAGCCTTGCTGCCAGATGTAGTTATTTGTGACACCCAGGATGTTAGTTGTGTGGAAAAATCAACATCTTGATCATGACATTATTTTTCTTTCTAGTTATATGTGTTATTTTAAATGTTGTTGCTGTTGGGAGTCTTCAAGAGATGCAGTTTTTGTCATTTGGTAAGTTCTTTGTGATTCTGTCATGCCAGTCTATAAGATCTGATAAATAAAAAAAATGACATACAACATTCATTCACTTGAAACCATTCCTAATAATTGAACTGAAAAAACAGCTGCATATAGCTGATGGTTTAGACATTTTTCAATTTGTTGGATGCCATGCATTACCTCCATATAAGATTTTAGGTCTGACGAATCACAAAATTTCAGAAAATATGATTTGTTGTATGACTGAACTATAAGTGTTACAGTGTTACACTTTATACTATTTCAATTTAAATTGGATCTTCTATGTGCCATGTCTCTCCTAATCCATGTTCTGCCAAACATTTATACAAACACATTAGGTAGGTTACACATAGCTTTCTTCTATCCATTTTGCCTTCAGTATGTTCTGTGAATATCAAATTTTCTAAGCCCTCTTTTCTCATTATGAAATTTCAATTATTACTTCCTAACGCTATGTATAAGTGTCCTTTTCGTTTCTATTTGCTCTAACACTTGATCAGATGTCCAGTCCATGTTATTCTCATTATCATTCTGCAGAACTACGTCTCTGTTGCCTCAAGTCTCTCCTTCATCTATGATGAGATTGTTCAGCATTCACTGTCATATAGAAGGACTGATATTACATAACAGTTCAGTAGTCTTTTCTTTGTTTCTAATGAAATTTCCCTGTTTCTTAATACTTTGCTTATCTTTGAGCAGGTAACTTTTACTATCATAATGAACCTTTAGATTTTGATGTTGCATTTTATGTTTTTTGTTGAAACAATTCTTAGATATTTAAATTTTTGCACTTGTTTAATTTTGATATTTCCAATTTGTAACTCTCATGTTGGACTGTTTCTTTTGCTGATAATCATGCATTCTGTTTAAAATGTATTATATTTTATTTATGTGCCATGCATGATACATACATAGGCGATCGTGTATCTTTTGATACATGACTGATGAGGCAGATTTTTTCCCACAGTAGGTTGCCATTTCTTTCTGCGGTAGACCAGTTTTCATCTAAGGCTATAGAACACGGTCGGTCCTGCTATTTACCCATGCTGGGGGGAGAAGAAGAAGATTCATATCTTTCCCAAGGGTATTAGCACGTAAGTGAATGTAATGGATTCGACTGCAATTTGAACTTGGCTCTCCGATTCCTCAATCTGAGTCGTTATCCATTACTCCACCATGCCTCCCTTTGTATACTATTTCTAAATTCAAGTCTGAAGAACTTACACATTTCCAAATTGAGATAATCACATTTTTTTAAATGTAAGATTTCATCTAAGAAATTTAAAACTAGATCTAATTTCTTAATGTACCATGTTGCATAGTATTTACATTAGTCGGACTATTGTCCTCATCTTTGTCGCCATATTTGTCACAACGTTTCGGCCGTTGTACGCTCCGGCCTTCTTCAGGTGGTTGGAATTTCGAACCGAACCCTTTATTTCGATCACTGGGGTAGACTGTTCTAGTTCCACGAGCCATGTTTGATGGATGTCAGTTATCAGTTATCTCCTGCTAATTTTTTCCTCTGAAAGTTCTCCACTGCCTGAACCGGGTATTGAACTCACACTCTTTGGGTCTGTTACTGGATCTAACCAATGCCTTTATCCACCGTACCATGTTGCATGTTTTCCTTACTTTTTTTTTTAATGTTTCATCTCTTTCTCATTATCCAAGATGAAAATCAGGAACACTGTTATCAGATTGGAGTGCAAGTAATGAATTGAGCTACATTTGAAATTCTAGCACTGTTCAACCTTGAATTAGCTTTCTTCTCATCAGTAGCCCAAGTTAACCTAATTTTTTTTAAACATATACCCTAAAGTTTCCTCCTTCCTTAGGTGATATGCATGATGAATGTCTTGGTGATCATGTCTCTTTTCAATTCATCATTGGCTTAGCCAAAGAATTCCCACAGTAGGCTGCCATTACTTTTTTGGGTAAACTAATTGCCATCCAAAATAATAGAACACAGTCTGTCCTGCTATTTAACCCATAGCTGGAGGAAGAAGTTGAGGGATCCATACCTTTCCAAGGGTATTTATGTGTAAGTAAATGTAAGAAACTCGAATGGGATTCAAACTTGGTGCTTATATCCTCATCACATTGAAACACCAGTTCCCATACAATCACACCTGGTCAGTACCTAGATGGGTGACTCATTTTTTTTGGCCAGAGGGATTTCACTCTTGTCTACCCCTACCCAAAGTCATCACCACCAAAATTCCCTCCTGCTTTATTATTCCCCCAATTAAGCCACCAGAAAAATTTACCTGTCTTAAATGTAAGTAGGTAATGTTAATCACCTTTCTGAATTTTTGTTATTTTTCTTTTTCTCTGACCTAAATTTGTGCCTATGTTTTATTTCCTACTGTTTCTTTTTTTCTCCTAATTTTTAAATTTTCTTGCACATTAACTTAGTTAATTCTTGTGGCTCATACATTTAATGGAAGTTCATTTTGGTGGTTATTGACTGGGGATTTGCAAATGCAGTTTGAAAGAGTTGGTATTCAAACTTATACTAAGTTAAAACTTAATTATTTTGTATTTTTTACAACCCTCCCCTCACAGAGGTATGTATAATGTGTTTTTGCTGGAGCATCTGTGAGTTGTATCTTGACTCAGCAAATAAGTTATCTGAAAGAAAGCTCAATCTTTGAAATAGTTTACCTGAACCTCAAACCCAGTATTTTTATGTTTTTCTTTTCTTTTTTGTTTTTAATAGGAGTAGATAGGCTCTCCTATCAACCAGTCCATGCTACTCCCTTGAACAGGAGTAGAGGCTCATGCCTTGTTTCCTGTTTAGGAAATACTTAACTTTTCTCAGACTTAATAGTGTTGCTGTCATTAATTTTTTGTGATAGGCATGGATTGTGATAACGTCTCTTCATTACTGAGGGTACTGGGTTGGAAGTTTTCTGGTTGCTGTTCCCAACTGATAGTTATGAGTCTGAACTCTTGCATAGTGTCTTGAGAGGCTGCTCTGATCAACAGTTGTATAATATCAGGGTTCTTCCAGTGCCTTGTCGTGCATGGAAGGGTGTCTCTGCAAGCACCTCATTTGGGAAGACCCAAGGCCACACATTGCACCAGTTCCCTTCCTGCACATGTTATATTAGATGACCAACTGCTACTACTAAACTAGGCCTTTCCTTACCAATATAAGACATCATGACTATAAACAACCAAATAAATAAACCTAAACCAGCTCAACAAGAAACATCTAAACCCCTTAACCTTTCTTTCGCCAACATTTGTGGTACTTGTACTAACTTCTGCAGTAATCGTCTTGGACAGCATGTGAACGTACATCGTTGATATTCTCATGTTCTAGTGGGATGAATATTTTTGCTAGATAAAATAGACTAGTGTTGGAAATTGTTTGGCCGTATCTTTCTTCCCGTTGTCTTTCATTCTATTGAAAGCAAGTACCCCAAGCCCATTGCTGGTGGTAGTGGGAATTGACCATCTGCCCCTCCCAGCTTTGCCTTCTCTGAAAGAAAGTGCTTGGTGATAAAAATGTCAGCATTTCACTATTCACTAAGTGACCATGAGAAAGCGAATATGATGACTTGCTGCCATATGCCTTATCTTCATCAACGATCTTCCTGATGTCATAGATTCCCAAGTAGGCATCTACGTGAACCACACTACAATTTACTCCTGCCTCAAAAACAAATCTAGTGTCGATGACAAAACTAACCTGGCCGTTCGTCTCGAAAAGGATCTCCAATCGGTTGTGAAATGGGGCAGGAATTGGCTGGTTAACTTTAACACCTCAAAAACAAAACTGCTCTCTATTACTCATCCATTAGAATGTCTAATGCCCAACTTCTCAAAAGTTCCTCATTGCGACTAATCGGTCTCACATTGACTGCTGACCTGAGATGGAACAAATACATTGAGTCAATAGTTTTGACCACCGCAAGGAAAGTTGGCTCCCTGTGCTGTGCCAGGAAATTTTTCTCACTGGAGTTGATCCTTCAAATCTACAAATCAACCATTCGCCCTTGCATGGAGTATTACTGCCATATATGGTCCGGTGCCCCTTCTGTTTGTCTCAGGGTTCTTGTTAAGATCCAGATACGGATATGCAATGTAATTGGCCCTGATATGGCATCTTGTCTGCAGTCACTCTCTCACAGATGTGCCGTCGCCTCCCTCTGTCTTTTT
Source organism: Acanthosepion esculentum (assembly GCA_964036315.1). Lineage (NCBI taxonomy): Eukaryota > Metazoa > Mollusca > Cephalopoda > Sepiida > Sepiidae > Acanthosepion > Acanthosepion esculentum. The sequence goes on along the minus strand of OZ038496.1, from coordinate 60,940,680 downwards.
TTACAAATATGTTCATGGTAACTGCTCCAATGAGCTGCTTTCGCTGGTTCCCAGACTTTATGAATTTAAACATTCTACTAGGCTGGCATCTCACTCACACCCGTTCACGGTCAAAACTTGTAAATGTAGCCATCTCTTCTATGCCAATATCTTCATGTCTCACACCTCTCACCTGTGGAACTCCCTCCCCTATTCCTGTTTCCCTGATAGCTATAATCTCCAACTATTCCAATGTAATGTCAATCGATGTCTCCAGATGCCTTGATCTATCCCCTATCCTTCTCTTCATTCTTTCCTCTATCACTCCTATTTGGACTCACTCCAGTTCTCTGTAACCCCTTGTGTGCTAGTGGTTTCCTGCCTTGCTTGGGGTGAATTGCTTAAAAAAAAAATGTAATTGTCCTTCTTCGAAAAGTATCGAGACATCATAGCTCTCTGTGAAACTAATCATAACTCTTCAAACCCCTACTCTGATTCCTTGATGCCAGGCTACCTTCCATTCCTAACAAGTCCACATGCATGGCCTGGGAATTTATGTCCATGAACATCTCCCGAACTCTCTCTTGAATCTCCACACCATTCATACATGCATCTTTGTCTTTCTCTGCTCTGATGTGTTTTCTGCCTGGTGCCGCAACTACATGAATTTAAGTGTGCTACTAGATTGGCATCTAGGTCCCTCACTTTTACTGTTGAAGGGGTTAAATGTAACTGCCACTTCTACTCCAACAGTTTCTTTCCTTGCACTTCCCGACAGTGGAACTCCCTTCTGCTTACTTGCTTCCCTGATAACTACAATCTTCAAAAATTAAATGTCAACTGCCATCTTCTGTTGTCTTGAACACTCTTCATTATTTATCTTTTCCTCAATCCCTCCCTATACCCATTCTTTTCTCTCACTTTCATTCTCTGTAACCCCCTACATACTAGTGGCACTCCTGCCTTGCTTGGGGTAAAAAGATTAAAAAGGAAAAATGTCACTTTTTCATGTGTTAGGAAAGCAACCAAAATTCACTACTGTATAAGCGATTAGATATTACAAAGCAGATTAGCACTCTTTTCTCTGTTCTGAAGGACATTTTTTTGTCATAATACTTTGCTTAGATTCTAAAAGGCATTTTACACTATTACTATGTATCTTTATATTTTTGTGTCACATTTTCCATTCTCAGTTACTACACTACCCAGATATACTAATATACTATGCTAGACTGACAAATACATTATTAATTTTTGACTAGTATTTTCTTTATCTTATTTTTGTAACTTTTAATTACAACTCACAGATTGTCATTCTGTGATCATTAGTTAACTGGACATAAAGTGAAGAATAAACCTCCAGAGATATGAAGTTGAATTCATTTCCTTCAAGAAACCTGAGTACTACTTTAATTGACTGGTCCGCGTGTAAAAAAAATTACATATATTCTATCCCTGATATTGAGCACTTTTACCCACAATTATAGCACACCTTAAAGCTATATTTTTTTTTTTTAAGCTTATCACTCCAAGCAAGGCTGGAAGCCACTAGCATGCAAGGGGTTACAGAAGGTTTGGAGGAAGAGCAGATAGGAGTGATAAAGGAGAGGATGTGGAGAAAGATAGTGGATCGATCAAGGCAAGGGGGTTACAGAGGATTTGGAGCGAGAGCAGATAGGAATGAAAGGTGAAAGGATGTGGAGAAGGGAAGTGGATAGATCAAGGCAACTGGAGATGTCGATTGACGTTACACTTAAATAGTTGGAGATTGTATTTTTCAGGGAAACAGGAATAGGGAAGGAAGTTCCACAGGTGAGATGTGCGAGACATGAAGCTATTGGAGTAGAAGAGACGTCTACATCTAACAGTTTCAACGGTGAAGAGGTGGGAACGGGATGCCAGCCTCGTAGGATGTTTAAATTCATGAGGCCTAGGAACCAGCGAAAGCAGCTCATCGGAGCAATTACTGTGAAAGTATTTGTCGATATATATATATATATATATATATATATATATATATATATATATAAAAGTGGACACTGAGGTCAACACCAATTGATGACAGTATCTTTCATGTTTGAACATAATCAGACATGGTCTGAAAGCTGTGTTCAAGTATGAAACTTAGTGCTGACCTCAGTGTCCACTTTTATCTTTATACATGCTTTATTGAGCATTTTTACCCATAAATATAGTATACCTTATAACTATATTTTTATCATATTATATATTTATATATATATATATAATTATTGTTAGTATAATTTAAATGGTTAAGTGAACCTTCATACTGGAAGTACAAGTTTGTAGTTGACTTTCTTTTAAGCAAGAGACTCTATAGAAACAATAGATACCAGATATATTCTCAAGGCACCTCACATGTTATCAGTCATCTTTTTTGTTTCAACTACAAAACAGTCTGAAATTAAATAAAAATAGCAATAGCATCCAATGATATTCTTTCTTAAAAACTACACAGTTATCAAAAGAGTAAAAATAAACTTGAGAGGAAAATATAATTGACACTGACAGGAAATACTTTTCAAAATGAAGTCACACTTAGAGAATTTTCTTGGCAATATTAAGATTTTTCATAGACGTCAGATAAAAACATGTCACTACTGTTTCCACTTAAAAGGTGGAGACAGTTTATCAGTTCAGGATATCTTTTTATTTTTTTCAGGTTAGAATCAAACTCAGGAATATCAAATTATTATACAATTCTGTATTGTCACAATACAATCTGTCTTAACCAACCAATTTTGGTAATATTTTCAAGATATACTTTTTCATAATTTTTCTTTTTAGTCATTTCACCCCAAGCAAGGTGGTAATGCCACTAGTATGCAGGGGGTTACAAGGAGTAAAAGTGAGAGAGAAGACTTAGTATAGGAAAGATTGAAGAAAGGACAAAAGATGAACAGGATTCAAGAAGATAGAAGATGGCAATTGACATTGCATTTAAGTTTTTGAAGATTGTAGTTATCAGGGAAACAAATGGAAAGGATTTCCACAGATGGGAAATGTGAGAAAAGAAACTGTTGGAGTAGAAGTGGTGGTTACATTTAGCTATTTCAATAGTTAATGGGTGGAACCTAGATGCCAGTCTAGTAGCACACTTAAATTCATGTAGTTGGAGCACCAGAGGAAAAACCCTATCAGAGTAGTTGCCATGAAAATATTGGTAGAAAAGACAGGGAAGCCACATCACCATCAGGATCAATTGCATTACAGATGGTTCTTTGGATTTTGTCAAGAACCTCAAGATGAATAGCAGGAGCACCAGACCAGATATGGCAGCAGTATTCAATGCATGGATGAATGGTAGATTTGTAAATATGCAAGATGGATTCCAACAAGAAAAATTTTCTGGCATAACACAGTGACCAAACTTTCTTGCAATAGATGCAACTATTGATTCGATGCAATTGCTCCACTTCAAGTCAGTTGAAAATGTGAATTGAAAATGTAATAAATATATCATGTGAATTTCAGTTTATTTTATTATTTTTTATATTAACGTTCACTAAATACAAGGCCCAAGAGCCACTCAAGGTAGAGGGTTACTCTGTGGTGCTGTATGTGCATAAGAAAAGGCAAGAAGTGAAGTTCATGGAGTTATGCAGGAAAGATAATGGTTAACCCTAGACTTGAAGAGGTCAAGATTCTAACAATTGGGAAGTCTGGAAATCTGTTTCACAAACAGAAATTCTTGGGAAGAAGCTTTCTGAATGGAACTTACTATTGGAATATGAAGGGAATGAGAATCATTCACACTTATGTAGATGGCATGGTGGGTCCCAGTTGTAAAGGTCAGGGGTAGTGGGACTAACGAATGTTGCTCATCAGAATACATCCATTTTTATTAGAAATGTTTACAATAACTTATATTGTGGCTGAGTGATTAGAACGTTCACTTTCTGACCATTAGACCCAGGTTTGAATATCACCATGGTCGATTTGTCAAGAAGGAGACTTCCTGATGTTATTGGTCTGGAGGGGGGAAAATCCCAGCATGCAGCACCTTTGGAAAGTGCCTGAAAATCATACCATGAGTTAACCCAAGCCTTGTGAGTGAAATTGGGTAGACGGAATACTTGGGGACATGGATAGCTGTGCTAGCACGAAGTTACAAGTCATCATAACTGAGGATTTGAGTGTGCTGGTGGCTGGTGTTGTTCAAATTATTGATCATTCTAGAAAACATGCTCTTTCCCAGAAACTGTAACTAAGGTCTACTCAGCATAGTTGCAGCATAAATCACAGGTTGCCTCTGTGGGTGTTGAAGAAACACAAATGTGCCTGAGCGAATGTCTGCAATAGGGATTGGCTAGCCACCCTAGTAGACAGGTATCCTTGAATATGAGTGGCCAGCTATTATTATATATATATATATATATATATATATATATATATATATATATATATATATATATATATATATATATATGTTATTTCACCTTTCTTGGCAGATCTTCTATTATCATAATGTGGGATATTTAATAGCATCAGTGATGAAAACATAAACAAAAAGAAAAAGAAACTAAATGAAATGAACTATATACCCAAAGATATTTAAAGATTTAAAAAACTTTTCAAAATTTAAATTTAAAATTTCAGTGTCCACTCTTCTTCATGTGCATGCATAATCATATCAATGCAAAATTCACTTTAGTTTGATGAAGTCTTAAATGCCAAAATGTTTGCACACTTCTCCCAGTAGTTCTGCTAGTTCTCCATTCTGGAACACCTTCTTAGGAATGCTTTGGAGTTTCATTGTTGCTTTTCTCATAATTTTCTATCAGGTCTCAAATCACTTCCATTTCAGTGTGGTTTTCAGATTGGGGAAGAGCCAGAAGTCACTCAGTGCCAAGTCAGGAGGGTTGGAATCATCAAACAGGTGGTGTGTTGTTCTTGATTGTTCTTGGTCAGGAAAGCTTGAATTAGGAAAGTTTTGTCATGGTAAAGTTGCCAATTCTTCACCAACCACATGTCTGACTAAATCAACAAAAAGCATCATGAGGTCAATATATAACCTCCAGGTAGTAGTGCTTATTGACTGTTTGGCCTTTTGGTGCATATTCATGATGCACAATACTGTGTGGGTCAAATAAACAAGTCAGCATTACCATCACATTGCTGCAAACTTGTGCATTTTTGGGACTTAATGGTGATGGATGATTCCACTGGGAGGACTGGAACTTGGTTTCCAGATCATAACCATAAAGCCTGGGTTAAGGTTTGCACAGTCCTGAGTGATTTCCTTACAGAATTGCTTCTGCTGCTTTGCCAGCACCTTGGGGATGAATTTCACCAGTACTCTCTGCATGCACAAATTCTCTGTTAAAATGGAATGTCCTGATCCTGTGCTTATTCCCACTTTGTGAGAAATTTCCTGGATTGTTACACAACGATCTTCTATGACCTTCTCAATATATATATATATATATATATATATATATATATATATATATATATATACGTTTTTTTTATATATGCATTTATGGGTGCATGACTGAGAAGTTAGAATGTTCCCATTCCTGGTTTAAATCTCCCCATGCTCAATTTGCTAGGAAGATGACATTATGATGTTATTAGACTGAGGAGGCAATCTCAGTGTGAGGGACACTTGGATTGACCTAAGCCTTGTGAGTAAAATTGTATAGATGGAACTGTTTGGAAGCCATTTATTGTTGTTGTGCTAACATGAAGTCATGAGGCATCATCACTGAGGGTTTGAGATTAATGACCTTTTGAACTGCTGATCATGCCAGATTTTGTGGTTTCTCCCAGAAATTATAATTAAAAAAACATTCATTATAGTTGCAATATAAATTACAGGTGAACTTTGTGGATGTTGAACAAACATAATTCTGCCTGGGCAAGCATTCTGCAAAAGGGACTGGTGAGCCAGCCTAGCAGACAGGTATTCATGGAAAACTATTAGCCAGCTATATATATATATATATATATATATATATATATATATGTGTGTGTGTGTGTGTGTGTGTGTGTGTGTGAATTACAATTAATGAGATCCAAATGATTTACCTCATACAAATGATCATTTCATCCATGAGAAAGTAGATTTTCCCTGGACTTATTGATACAAATACATTTACTAAAATTTATTAAAAATATATATATATATATATATATATATATATATATATATATATATATATATATATTAAATAGCATAACAGACTGGACTCTTTAAGTTTGGTTGGTAAGGAGAGGGAAACTTCGAATCTAAAACTGTGGAGAAGATAATAGGAAACAACTATCTTTCAATTTTTAATATTAGAAATATTTACAACTCATTTTCTGGCATGTGATTTTATTATTTAACTAAAGGTTCATCATATTGTAAGTAAAAAATATATAATAATATAAATACACTTATGCTCAGAATCAGGAAGAGATAACTGAAATTCCTTGCACACATACTGATGAAGGAGGGATTGGAAAAATTAATGCTCACAGGGCCACAAGTTTTGGAGAGCCATGAAATGATGCAATGCATAGAAGAAGAATAACATAGTTATTGAATTTTATAAAGATTACTATGGGCTGTAAGAAAAATATAACCTCAAAAGAGAAACAAGATATTGTAATGTTATTGAATAATAGGAACACATTTTAGGAATTGGGGAACATTTGAATAGAGATCATAGAATAATCAAAGAAATATGAAAACATTCAGAAGATAATGGACAATATATGCTCAAATTTTTATTGGAAACCAAAAAAATGATCTTAACTGAAAAAATTAAATAAAAAAACCTTAAAGAACTTTACATTAGTCTTCAACATGTAACTAAAAAAAAAATAATGGCATAATCAAGATGTTAACATTTCACACCACTTCAAATAAATGGTTAGGAAGGAAACCCCCATCAATACTGGAAAGAGTGATAACAGCTACTGATCTTGAGAAACAATGTTTTCCTAAATGCCACATGTTTCCTTATAGGGAAACAGCTAATATTACCATTAGCATTACCATTGCATTTTATTTCTTAAAACCTTTTTCTTTTTTTATTCTTTCTTTTGTTTTCTCTTTTTATTTCTCACTTCTTTTCTTTCCCTTTTCTTCCACTAATTCTGCTTTTCTCAAATAGTTAATATTGCCATCTCAACCAAATCTGCACACATACAGATAAGTGTGTGTGTGTGTGTTCAGAAGATCACATTGACTCATGAAACTTACAGTCACCATGAAGTGTTTATTCTAATGTACATATTGTCTTTATATATGCCTGTATGTATGTATGTATGTATCTATTTACAAGCATGAGTAGTTAGAATGTTTGCTTTCTGACCATGAGACCTAGATTCAAATCTCATCATGGTCAATTTGTTAGGAAGATGACTTCTTGATGTTATGTCTGGAAAAGGTGATCCCAGCATGCAGAACCTTTAGAAAGTGCCTGAAAACCATATCACTGGTTGACCCAAGCATTGTGAGTGAAATTGGGTAGATGGAACTCTTTGGGAGCCATCAATGGTTGTGCTAGCAAAAAGATACAAGTCATCACAACCAAAGGCTTGAGCATGTTGTCCTTGTCCAGATGCTTGATCATGCTGGATAACTTAATCTCTCCCAGAAACTGTAACTAAGGTCTGCTCATCATACAGTATAAACCACAGGGACTGGCTAGCCACCATAATAGATGGGCATCCTTGGATACAAGTGGCCAACCATTATCTGAAAGTGCTCAATAGTTAACTAGTTGTGATGCAAAACTCTGGAGTTTGTCAAGAAGAAAAATCCATTGAAGTTTAATTGATTTATTAAATCTCTCTCTCTCTCTCTCTCTCTCTCTATATATATATATATATATATATATATATATATATAGTAGTTTACTGCTATAGCAAGCAGAGACATTTTTTTCTCTCCCGATGATGGCCATGTTGGTCGAAACTAGTCGAGGAATATAAATGAAATAATAATAATAAAAGCATAAGAATATTAATCTACAACCCAGTGTATCTGAAGATTTTAATTGATTTTTCTAATAATTTTTATCGTTCAAAATATATATATATATATATATATATATATGATGGACTCTCCTGTCGATTTCGATGTATGAGGATCCAACAAGCTCATTCAGTCTTTATGTTTGTGCCATATGTGACATATCAGTCCCACTAGTGATCTGCATACAAGTCCACATACTGTGCAACAGTGAAGATCTTGGGACATAGCAACAGAAATATTTGCTGATACTTTTTGTTGTAGACTTTCATCTTTTAGCTGGTCAACATGACTGATTTCAAACTATCTGATACCACTTTGACACAAATATCTCCAATTATTTCTATCCAGGGCAACTTGCTTGAAGTTAGTATGAGGCACATTGACAGCTGAGAGATTACTCTTTATCTTGTTTTACACTTGAGCCATGGCTGTCCAATAATCCTTCCTCCACTGTCAAGCTGAGGAACTTTGAGGTATTTGTCATCACTCAACCTTGCAACATGGCCAGCCCAGTGAAGTTCTGACTGCATTAGGATTGTCTCAATTCCACCAATGTTCCATTTTGTAAGAATACCAGCATTGGACACCCTATCGTCAAGAGTGTAGCTACAGACCATGTGGAGACAACTTTTGGGAAAGACATTCAGCTGATTGATATGGGATCTATATGGAGTTAATGATTCTGAACTGTACAAAAGAATATATATATATATATATATATATATATATATATATATGCAGAAATATAGTCTTAAAGTGTGCTATATTTATGGGGTAAAGTGCTCAATATCAGAGATAGAGCATAAATATAAAAGTGGACATGGAAGTCAGCACTTAGAGGCGACAGTCTGTTTCATGCTAGTGCAATCGTCAGGCGACTAGTGCTGTTATTTTTCTCGGCTGTTTATATAAGGGTCAGTGGTGCATTATGGGTAGTATATTTTGGCGGTTACTTTTACTGGAAGTCGCTTATTTGTTTATTTATTTATGTCAAATTATTTTGCTTGTTTTTTTGTTTGTTTTTTTATTTTTATTTTTATTTTCTATCTTATATATTTATTTATTTATTCTTTTATTTTGATCGGTGTTTTTGGTTAACGTAGTAAAAATTTGTTTATATAGCTAATTGCTGGTAGTCTATAATGGCCGCCATTTACCGGAAATCGCTTGTTCGCTTATTTATTTGGGTCAAATTGTTTTGCTTATTATTTTTATTTTTATTTGTATAACAGTTATAACTTTCGTCTGTTCTTTTGTTTTGATTTTATTTCACATATTCTAACAGGTGTGGTTTTGTGATTTGTTTGGAGTAGTTTATTTTGCTTATTTTATTGTTGTTTGTTTATATATTTATTTATTTTTCTATTTTAAGTTACGTAGTAAGAATTTGTTTTCATGTCTACATTTTGAGATTAGCTCGGATCTTTTATTTAATAATTTATTTTGATCTGGGAAGGTAATGATAGCTATTTTTTCCTCCAAGCAAAGTTTGCAAGTTTTTGATAGGTTGTTGTAGGCTGATGATTTTTTCCTTATTTTCCAAGATATTTTTGGTGTGGTGTGTGTTTTGTTTTTTATTTCCCAGATATACTTAGAAAGCATTGTGCTGTTCGCATATTTACTATTTGTGAAAGACATTTTGTGTACATAATTTCTTTGTTTCCATGGTCCTTCGGTTACTCCTATGTATACTTTTTCTTCATTATCTGCTGATTTTGTCGTGGCTTGGTAGATTACGTTGTTTTGTAAACAATTACCGTTTAAGGGACATTCGTTTTTTATTCTGCAGTTGCATGTAGGTTTAATTTGTTTGTGTGGTTTGTTAATAATTTTTCTGTTGTGCTTTTTTATTATTTGTGCCATGTTCTCGGTGCAACTGTAGCTGATTTTTACTGTGTTTTTGTTGAATATTTTGTGTAGTGTGCTATATATATATATAGTGTACTCTCCTATCATGAATGATAAATGAGGGTTAGCATTGGATGGTGCCTTTTGTTTTACACTTACGCTTGCTAGCAGGGGCTATTGTAGAGAAAATCAGGTAAGGGAAAGACATATTTCATTTGTGCTTTCTTAAGTGTGATACTAGCTCAGCCTTGCTGTGGGTGATAAAGCCACACTGAAAGATGAAATTTGTTAAAGCAGGATTATGATGGCATCTCTACTTCAGAGCTTGACAAAGCTGATCATGGTGCTTCAGTCTACTGCCTTCAAAACCCTTTAACTTAATGAAACATATCTTATGCCACTGCTTTCAACTTGATACTTGGGCTTCCCAGGTTTTCAGATCAAAGTTGAGATGTTTCAAGTTGTCTTTCAATTTGTCTTTGTAGCTTAAGAGTGGACGTCCAACTGAACACTTGGAGTTTGGTAGTTGTTCATACAGCACCTTCTTTAGAAGTCTATGCTCATCCATTCTCACAGCATGACCAGCCCACCTAAGTTATATCTTTGCTAGAATGGTTTCAATGTCTGTGATGTTGTAATATTTCTTCAGTATTGCAATTTTCTTGACTCTGTCATCCCATTTACACACACACACACACACACACACACACACACATATATATGTATGTATGTATGTATGTATGTATGTATGTGTGTATATATGTATAATTATATATGTAAGAATACTATGTCAACAAAAGTAATTATAAAAAGAAATAATAATAATATTATTAGTACATTATTTACATTATTTGGACTATTGTCCTCATCTTTGTCGCCATATTTATTACAACGTTTCAGCTGTTGTACGCTCTGGCCTTCTTCAGGTGGTTGGAATGTCCAACTGAACCCTTTATTTCACTCACTGGGGTAGACTGTTCTAGTTCCACATGCCATGTCTAATGGATGTCAGTTATCAGTTATCTCCTATTAATTTCCCTCTGAAAGTTCTCCACTGCCTTAGCCAGGTATTGAACTCACTAACACCTTTATCTTCTGTACCATGTGTCCTTGATGACATCGTTGTATGAATTTCTGGGTATTATAAACCTAATGTCTTCAGCAACTATTTTCTTATCAGTGCTCATATTGTAATTTTTGCTGTTAAAAATATCATGTTTTTACCAGAGCTCATATTGAAATTTTTGTTGTTATTATCGCTTTTCTCTGGCACTCCTTATTACTGGTTCCCATATTGTATTCATTTCTATGCTTGGTCGGCTCAGAAGATTTTTGTGGCCTAGCATATGTGCTGATTCCTTAAGTTTACGAATTTTCCAATGGTGTTCTTTGTCTATGATCTCAATCTGATCCCACAGAGAGCAGTGATCTCCCTTCTCTCTCCATATGTGGTCAGCCACACCTGATTTTTTCACTTCCCCTCGTGTTACAGCTTTCTGGTGTTCTTGAAACCTTACCTTCAGGGGGCGGCCTGTCTCTCCTTTATATTTCTTTCCGCAGCTGTACGGGATAGTGTACACACAGTCTTTAGTCATTTACTCCTCTAAATAATGTAAATAATGTACCTAATACCTCATCTCAGAAATATAGACAAATATTATTAGTATTTATTATATATCATTAAGTCAATAGTCAAAATAGAAGCATGATTAAAAAATGTTAAAAATCATAATTTTTGGAGACATCTGCATCTTTTTCTCAATGAAAAATAAACTGAAATTGTACTCTTTTGGGGAGTAAAATATGAGGAAGTGATGAACAGTTTTCTAGCCAGAACCACTTTCCAGAATCTGACTAAACATCAGAATTTTTGTGAGGAAAGGTTTCTTGATTGGGCTGAAAACCTTTTAGCACTTCCTGATATACAGTTTGCAATGGGTAGATTGTCACCATTTTATATTTTTAATTTTGTGCATGTGCATTGTTTGTTTTTTATTTTGTCAATTGCAATGTATAGTAGGGTCAGTTGGGCAGCATCTGTGAGAAAAAGAGCACCATGATGCAATTCATTCTGCCCAAAATTTGGAAATGGCATGCTGTATTGCTTGGCATTCACACTGGAAGCTCCAGTACAAACATTCCAGAGTGTTTGGGTGTCAATCTGAGGACAGTGCAGAGGATTCAGAAAGATTTGGATGAATCCAATGGTGATCATGAAGGTACAGCAGCTTGGAAAACTCAATCTGATTGTTCAGACAAGAAAACTCCCAAATTTGTTGGTGAGGACATCAGACTCAACAAGGAGGCCTATATCAAGTACCATGAGAAGACAGTGCTGCCCTGGGTCAAGAGGGTGACTGCTGGAAGACCCTATGTCTGGTGACAGGACACTGTATGATACCACACAAGCAGGAGGAACACAGTCATAACTGTCAGACAATTTCTGTGACCACATCACCCCTTACATCTGGCCACCTAACTCTCCAAACAGCAACCCTCTTGATTATTATGTGTGGGAGAACAGTTGAACTCCTTGTAATACTAAAGATGAACTGAAGACAAGGATTATGGCAGCATTCCCCAACTTAAACAAGGTGACTGTCCAGAAGAGTTGCAGTAGATTTTGAAGTTGTCTGGAGACTGTGGCTGAAGCCAATGGTGATTTTTGTGAATAAATTTACTTTTTAGTATTTCAAGATATTTTTGTGTAATTTTGGTAAATAGTTTCTGTTAAAATGATATGTCAGTGTTATTTTCATTTTTTTGCGTAATTTAGATGACAATTTATCCATCGCACTCTGTATAATCTTAAAATGATGATGATAATGTATTTTGTAATTTTGCAGCCAGCTAGCTTTTACAGTAATTTATATATGTATCTATGCTGTGCTTGACGTTTAAAACAAAGATTTTAGTTCTTCTTTGTCTTATGTTTCTTCTGCCCAAGTAAACAATTTAGAAATCTCTTGACATCTCATTTAAATAAATGAGAATATTTTCAGACTGGCAATTATATTAGTGATCTTAGTGAAATCACAACACTAGCTAATGAGTGGGCTCTGATTTAGAGACAGGATTTTGCACTAATTAATCTATCTATCTATCTATCTATCTATCTATCTATCTCATTCTGTCCATATCTATCTATCTATCTATCTATCTATCTATCTATCTATCTCATTCTGTCCATATCTATCTATCTATCTATCTATCTATCTATCTCATTCTGTCCATATCTATCTATCTATCTATCTATCTATCTATCTATCTATCTATCTATCTATCTATCTATCTCATTCTGTCCATATCTATCTATCTATCTATCTATCTATCTCATTCTGTCCATATCTATCTATCTATCTATCTATCTATCTATCTATCTATCTCATTCTGTCCATATCTATCTATCTATCTATCTTTCTATCTCATTCTGTCCATATCTATCTATCTATCTATCTTTCTATCTCATTCTGTCCATATCTATCTATCTATCTATCTATCTATCTCATTCTGTCCATATCTATCTATCTATCTATCTATATATTGTAACCTAGGGAAAGTTACTGAATAGAACAATAACACAAAGGTTGGTAATGAACGATAATACTTAGGACACAAACAACACATATACTATTTGCCAGTGGCACATAGAAAAAGTAGTCAACTGCTAGAAGTGTGTCAAGTGGATTCCACAGTGAATCTCCAACTGTAGGATATCTACCAACTGCCCCTTGTGGTCAGATGTGGCACAAGGCCGAATTTAATGTGGGGTATCCGAGCCCATATGCTCGTCCAAAAATTCCCCGTAGACCCCGTATAAAACGGGGTCAGGTAGCTGTTACCTGAGATGAGACTCTGCCCTTTGACATCATCTGGGGATCGTCTCTGCCCAGAGGCAGAGAGTTTGACCAGCACAGCTGGAGATGAATCTCTGACTGCAGACCAACATGCAGTATTTATTACAGTATTTATGTGAATGGGGACATACCCATTATCATCCATAGGTATGCTACAACACTATCTATCTATTTCATTCTGCTCATGCCTATCTATATATCTATCCATCTATTTCCTTCTGTTCATGATAGTATAAAGAACAAGTAGGAAACGGATCTCAATATAACATATTTCACTTCATTAATGCTTTATCAGAGATCAAGATAGAAATGATAAAAAAATGATAAAAAACAAAGAGATGCAGATTAATAGTATGATTTGATTGCTTAGTTCTTATTGGTTAGATACGTGTCACATGTAATGAAGTAACAGATAATATTCAAATATGTGTCAGAAATATTCTGGATGCTAAAGTATATAAAAGTTAGTGTGACAGCAGGATGTTTTGAAAAATTTTGTTTTGGTTTGATTTTTATATATTTATATATTTTTATATCTATATTTGATCTTCTACTTACATCTATCTATCCTTCCATCCATCTATCTATCTATCTATCTATCTATCTATCTATCTATCTATCTATCTATCTCTCTCTCTCTCTCTCTATATATATATATATATATATAGTCATCCACAGACAGACTATTTCACTGTATCACCAGTGTGGCTAGACATCCAATTGCTTCAGGCCGGGACCAAAACCCGACTGATATGGTATCATTCGAAGATTCTAATCCCTAGGCCATCGATAACCAGCAGAGAGAAAGGTGAATTTTTGTGTATTTATTTATTCATAAACACACCAGTCACTCAGAGAACTCAATCGCTAGGAGTCTTGCATTATCAGCAGTAATAGTGCAAATTTACAAATTTGTTCCTTACCCCCCACAGTGCTCGACTGATTAAATTATTTTCTCAAGAGCTAATATATATATATATATATACACACATCATTGTCTTATCTGCATATGTTCCAATCTTTAGTATGTATGTATCTATCTATGTATCTCAGACTGTATGTATCACTTTCTGTTCATATCTATCTATCTATCTATCTTAAAATTATCTTAGTACGTCAGAAGGATAGATAGGGAGAAAGAAAATTAAAACAATAAAATTCTCATCATGTAATGAAGAGTTCACTCCAAAACTCCACTTTGTCATCTTAGAAAAGTTGGTAAATTCTGCTACAGTATACTTAAGAAAAAATTATTTATCTTTTAATGCTCCATCTTGTAGATTCATGATATCCAGTGACTAAATAAAACACTTAAAATGGATTGTATGCCAGATTAAAGAATTCTGTTTTCATATGACACAATCTACAAATTGGATATGTCAAAATCAACAAAGTGCAGAAATTTAATATTCTGGGGTTTTAATAGATGACAGGAAAATGTGACAAGTAAATCTGAAGGCACATTGAAATAACAAAACATGCTATCTAAAAGCTAAACAAAGTATTAAGAAACAGGAAACAATTTTTTAGAAACAAAGAAAAGAGTTCTGAATTGCTATGTAATATTGGTTTTCCCATATGATGACTGAAGTGTTGATTCGAGAATTACTTTTCACTGATGATGCTGCTGTGATACCAGAACACATTGAAATCAAGCTTCAATGACTAGTCGATTGTCTAGTGGAATCATACGATCTCTTCAGGTTGACAATCAGATAATAGGACAAGGGACAAACTCACTACCAGAGATAAAACTTGGTGGTGAATCTCTGAAAACAGTAGATAAGTTTGTTTACTTGGGATCCACCATAACATCAACCCTATCTACAGATGAGGAATTGACAAGCAGAATAGGAAACACCACAGCTGCATTCAAGAAACTCATGAAAAGAGCAGGGGAAAGTGATAAACTTAAGATAAAAACCAAGACCCTAATTTATCAAACATGCATCCTCTCAACACTCCTTTATGGTAAAAAGACAAACATTACTAAGAGTTACAAAGTATAGGAAATTGTGGAGAGATATGATCGCCCACATCTTGAAAGAACACGGCACTTAAAAGAAGTTTCAGAGACTCTAAACTTTTTCTGGGCTGGAAACTTAACTAAGAAGCTTATGGGTAATCCCAGCAATATTAGATAGCAGGGTAGACTGGGTTATCGAGACTTGGATGGTAACCAGTCTAAGAGAAGAAAAACTCTGAATTGCAAACCGTAGAAAAGACAATGAGAAACCACTCCACTATCTTTTCAAAGAAACTATATCAATTTACAAACTGAAAATGAATCTATGGAGAGACATGTTTGCCTAGCTCCTGAACGGTGATGGTGCTAAAAAATAGTTGTGTATAATATTAGATTTTGTCATTTTTGGTCATCTATGCTTCCATGGGATATTTGTCAATTTAAGCTGGCTTTCATCACATTGGTAAGAAAAAGATGACTCAATATCCACTGTAAATAAACGTATATTTTTTTGTACTATTTTAATCAAAATGTAAATAATATTTTTTTTAAATCCACTGGGCCATGTGGATAAAGACGTTGGTTAGATCCAGTGACTAAACCCAAAAAGTTCAATACCAGGCTATGATGAACCAAAAAACGTAAAGAGTTAAAAAGAAAATAAATGAGACATCCAGAAGAGGCATGGCAAGTGGAACTAGAACAATCTACCCTAGTAGATGAAATAAAAGGTTGGTTTGAAATTCCAATCACATGAAGGAGGCCAGAGCATACAACGGCCGAAACCTTGTGAATATGACAATGAAGATAAGGATAACAGTCTGAGTAATGTAAATAATGTAAATAATCATAATACCTCATCTCAGAGATATAGACAAATAAATTTTGATGTTTGAACATTTAGACAGATATTAGGAATTGGATTAAGTTGAGAAATCTATAATCATAATCAACAGAATATTCTTGGAAATTTCTATTTTCTATTGCCTTCTGCTGTTTTTAAAATAAGGATATATACTTGTATTTTAATTCTCGACTTTGTGTCACATTCGGTAGTGACGTGGGTGCTCTGAACAATAGCCATACTTGTATTTTAATGCATTGATAAGAGTTGTGAAATTTACATTTTCATGGGTTTATTTTGCCTGAAATGAACAAAGTCACAGATATATTTTTTTCAGAAATGATTGTCAAAATCTTAAGAAATCAAAGTCTACCAATATTAACCCCCAAGGCATTTCCTGAACTGTTAATGTCTCTTCACTTTAAGTAAAAAAAAATTCCCATAATTATATTTTCATGTGTGCTAATGTGTTGAATTCCTGCCATTGATTGACTTCAGTCTGAGTCCTTAGAATAAGAGAACAACATCAATAATCAATATTGGAAGAAGCAAAGAAACAAGAAAAGAGTATGAACAAAATCAGAATGTTTGGTTTCATCAAATATTGATTAACAACAGATGTTTTGGGGAATCGCTTTAATTTCCTTGTATTTAAAGACTAGATTTATATGTTTGCATTTAGGAGGAGTGGATTTGTTAGATATTAGATATATGTAGATAATCCTTTTTATGTACAGATTTACTTACTGTTTGACCTTTTTTGATTAGTAGACACTCATTCTTTGATATAAAATGAATATTCTTAACAAATTATTACATGATCTCCAGTTTTATTCTTTCTCACATGTTATATATAAAAGAAGTTGTCACAATTTACTATGTTTTTTGTTGGTTTTCTTTCAGGCTAAAGAAAATAAATACAGAAGAGAGTAATGCCAACTCACAAATACAAAATGGGCTCTATTGTGTTTGTGTGGTTACTTATATTTTGTTAGTGGGTTGGTTGATTTGTTTCTCTACATGCTAAAGGAAACAAATAGAGAAAAAAGGAGTACTGCTGACCTATAGACACCACATGCAATCTACTATGTTTGTGGGTTTACAGGAGTTTTGTTTTTCTCTTATTTGTTGTATATCTTTATATAAATTTATCACATTTTTGTCAGTTTGTTAGTTGGTTTTCTGACATGCAAAAGGAAACAAATAGAGAAGAATGTAGTACTGCAAGCAAATAGACACAAAATGGGCTCTACTGTGTTTGTGTGTTTATGGAAGTTTTGGTTTTCTCTTATTAGTTGTATTATTTTTAAGCATGTCATCCCAAACAAGACAGGATTTCCACTAGAATGCAGGAGGGTCACAGAGAGTGAAAGTGAGAGAAAAGACTGGGTTTAGAGGGGGATTAAGGAAAGGATAAAAGATGAACATGGTTCAAATCGACAGAAGATGGCAGTTGACACTGCATTTAAAATTTTGAAGATCGTAGTTATCATTGAAGCAAGTAAGAGGAAGTGTGAGAAAAGAGACTGTTAGAGTAGAAGTGGCAGTTACATTTAACTATTTCAACAGTAAATGGGTGGGACCTAGATGCTGATCTAGTAGCACACTTGAATTCATGCAGTCAAGGCTCCAGGGAAAAAGCTTGTCAAAGCAGTTGTCATGAAAATATTGGTAGAAAAGACAGAGGGAAGTCACATTACGTCTGTGAGTAAGTGACTGAGGTCAGGATCAATTACATTGCAGATTCTTCTTTGGATTTTGTCGAGAACATAGAGATGAACAGCAGGGGTACCAGACCAAATATAGCAACAATATTCAGTGTAAGATGAATGGTATATTTGTAGATGTATAAGATGGACTCTGATGAGAAAAAAAATCTGGCACAATACAATGATCCAACTTTTCTTGCAGTAGATGCAGCTATTGATTCAATGTAGTTGTTCACCTTCAAGTCAGTTGAAAACATGAGGCCAAGAAGGTACAGTGAAACACTCTCCTGTAGTTGAGCATCAACCATGCTGATGGTGAGCAGGGAAGTTTCTCGGTGGTGGTTAAATAAGAGCAGTTTAGTTTTGGAGGCTTTAAAATTTACAAGCCAATTCCTGCCCCAGTTAACCACTGATTGGAGATCCTTTTTGAGAATAGTGGCTAGTTTAACTTTGTCATCACTGTTGGATTTACTATTGAGACAGGAGTAAATGTTAATGTTGTCAGCATAGATGCCTACTTGGGAGCTGATTACATCAGGAAGATCATTGATGAAGATCAGAAACAGTGTAGGGATCAGAATAGAGCCTTAGGGGAACACCCGCATTTGTAAGAAAATATTTGGAAGATACCTCATTCAGAATGACCTTCATTTCACGATTTGACAGGAATGATTGGATTAAATCAAATAATCCTACTGTAATACCATAGCCCTGAAGCTTATGTAGAAAACCAGCATGCCAAACCCTGTCAAATGCCTTCAAGATATCTAGAGCTGCAACTCAGGCTTCACCATTATTATCAAGAGCTTGATATACATATTCAGTTATAGCCATAAGCACATCAGTGGTAGAGCAGGCAAATCAGAATCCATATTGTTTGTCAGAGAGCAGATCATGAGAGGTAAGATGCTTAATCACTTCAGCATTGATTAAAGCCCCAAAGACTTTGCTGAAAAGTGGTAGGAGACTGATAGGGTGATAGTTAGAGGGGTTAGAAGGTTCTCCAGAGTTCTTAAAAACATGGATTACAGAGGAGAATTTCCAACAAGCTGAAAAGCAGGAAGCAGTGAGGCAGTAGTTGTAGAGTTTGGAGAGAACTGGAGTCAGCTTGGGAGCACATTTCTTTAGGATGACAGCTGGTATCCTGTCACCTCCACTTGCCTTATAAGAGTCTAATTTAGAAATGACGTCTGAGACCAGCAACGGGGTTATGCACATCACACTCAGTATATCTTTATATAGAGTTGTCACATTTTTGTGATTTTGTTGGTTGGTTTTTCCTCCATGCTAAAGAAAACAAATAGAAGAGATTCAATACAGAGAATAGAAAATGTCTCTAATACTTTTGTATAGTTATTGGAGTTCTATTCTCTCTAATTTGTTGTATATAAAAGCAGTTGTCACAATTTCATCTGTTTGTTGGTTGGTTGGTGGATTGGATTTCCCTCTATGTTAAACAAAACAAAGAGGAGAGAATACTGCCAACACACAGGCACAAAATGGGCTCAACTCTGTGAGTTTACTGGATGTAAGCATCTGCTGCTGCTGGTAATATCACTACTACAACTGCTACTGATAATGTCTCAATTCCATTGCTATGTTCTTTTAAAAAGATGAAAATGACAGAAAATATTAAGAATTCTAAAAAAAATAAAATATCCCTAAAATAAATTCTGTTCAACATGTGTGTTCTTTGCAGCTTATATATTTCTATGTGTGCATCTACAAATAATCCCATTATTTTTTATGGGTATTATACAAATTTGTTAAATATTTTTCTCTCATCAAAATTGTTAACCATGATGCTTTCTCCCAAATCTCTACGGCTGCATGTTTGTTCCTGTGAGACTTTGAAGACGACAACATATTTTCAAAGAGATAATAAAGTATGAAAAAACATTGTTTGTTCATCGGCTTTGGCTTAATGAACAAAGATCAAAGCTGTTTCACTTCTGATGCAGGCAGCTAATATCTGATGAGGCAAACATGAAACAGAAATATCCTGTCAAAGAGGTTGCAGAGGGTTATGTTTTGGAAGTAGGATGAGGAGGAATTTCAAGTGAAGCTCAACTTCTCAACACTGGTCCTGCAGGTTTTTGCAAAGTGGGTGATAACCTGGAAGCTTGTTGCAATGTTTTTTCTGTCAGCAATTTATGTTGTCCCACTGGCAGTAGCAAATGTCACAGAGAGTGATGGTCTTCATTAAAGAGTCCTTGTAACATTTCTGCACTGCTGACTCATTTCTGTCTGAATTTCTGAGAAGAGGAGTTAATATGTGTACTGGATGCTGACAGTGTGTCACTGCTGTGCGTAAAATCCTTCTCACATGGAGAGCATCTAGAACCAGAGTTTCGGCTGTAGAAATATTCGATTTTACATTGTTGCTAACATTGAAGCATTAGTAAAGTGCCACTTCCAACATGCACAGCAAGTCTAACGAAGGGTGTACAACCACTCAAAGATCCACATTTTGTCACCTGTCAAATGTCACATTTTGTCACCTGTCAAATGGCTATAATAGAATAAAAAGAACATGTTTGTACCTTTGTGGAAGGATGCTTTCTTATGTATGACATGTTAACCATATAAAATGTTACTTACATTATTTACAGCATTACTAATATCCTCATCTTTCTTATCATTATTTTTTATTTTTATTTATTTTTTTGTAATCATTTCACCCCAAGCAAAGTGATAATGTCACTAGAAAACAGGGAACAGGAAATGAAAGAGAATGAGAAAACTTTAGTGGAGAGGATTGACAAAAGGACAAGAAAGGAACAGGGTTCAAGAAGACAGAAGATGGCAACTGACATTGCATTTAAATTTTTAAAGGTTGTAGTTATCAGGGAAGAAAGAAATCAGAAGGGAGTTCCACAATTGAGAAGTGCAAGAAAAAAATCTGTTATAGAAGAAGTGATTGAATCTAGTTAGTTCAACAGTAAAATAGAGAGACCTAGTTGCTAATCTAGTAGCACACTTAAATTCATGCAGTCAAAGCACCAGGGAAAAAAAGCTCATCAGAACAGTTGCCATGATAATATTTGTAGAAAAGACAGAGAGAAGCTACATCATTCCAGTGAGAAATAGTCTTTGTATCATATACATTGTTGTGGAGTTATTTCCACAATAGAACTTGTAGTCGGACTAAATGCGTCCTAAATGGGGTAGACGTACAGAAACGTTAGGAACTTGTAATAAAGTGTTATGCAGAGTAATCAAGTTGTGGTCGCTGATAACTTACTCCTCCTCGACTACCTACTGACTCCTACTTATAATAGGTGGGGAGTCTATTCTCTAGACAAGGTGTCTTCCACTATAACATACATGTAGACTATTTGCCTTATCTTTGTTGCTATTATCACAAAGTTTTGACGGGTCCTACTGTGTCAAAATCTGCACTACCTGGTAAATGCATTGAAGTCACAATTACTGTCACCAAATTCATAAACCAATGTTTTCATCCACTAGGCTATTGCTCGTACTCAGCATTGTCCACAGGGAAATAACTGAGTAGATTAAAGTGTCGGTTTGTGAATTTGGTGACATAGTAATTGTGAGCAAAGTAGTTTGCAGATAGTGCAGACTTAGAGCCAATGGAAACTGGGTATGCAATAACTGAGAAGTACTGAATACGAACTTGTGGCTCATGAGCATCAGTAAAGATTTCAAAAGAGGCCCTGAGTCATGTGCAGACATGTATGACAACTGGTGTTTCAACATAATATGGCTGTAAACAATCAGTGACTGAGCTGACATGAAAACACATGGTCAACCCAGCCATGCCTAGGATGTGAATCTCTATAACAGGAAGATATATAAACACCCACCTGGGAGGGGAAAATAACATTGTAATATATCCTCATAAGAATTTAGGGTTCATGTTTGGAGACGTCCCCAGTGCATACACCTATCCACTGTATCTGATACTGAAAGAAAAAAAATAAAGGGGAGATTAAGTTTGGTGTTCTCATTAAAATGTATAACAATGATGCTACATTAACATATGTAATTTGTGAAGCAAGACCTGCTTGAATTATTAATACAATTCTTCTTCTTCTTTTATGTGATGTGTCCCTTCAGGATGTAAGCAATCATGACCTCCACATCTTCCTGTCTCTTGTAATTTTTGTCTTTTTGCTATTTCTTCCAAATGCTGTTCTACCATCCATTTACTCAAGCTCATCAACTACATTACACACTGTTTTCCACTATTCCTCTTTCTTCAGTCTTACCCATGAGTATGAGGTTTTCCAAGCCCTCCTTCCTCATTATGAGGCCCCAGAAATTTCAACTACTTTTTCCTGATGTTAATTATAAATTTCCTTTTCATTTCCGTTCTCAGTAAAACCTCATTGTTGCTCATGTGTTCAGTCCATGGTATCCTCAGCATCTTTCTGTAGAATCACATTTCTGTTGCTTCAAGTCTCTTCTTCATCTTTTAGGAGATTGTCCAGCATTCACTGTCACACAGGAGGACTGATACACTAGTTGATAAAAAATGACAATTTAATCAGTTTTAAATAATTTCTGTAAAAAGTGTGGAATAATTTGTTGTTTTTTTTTTAGTCATTTCACCACAGGCAAGGAAATAAAGGCACTAAGATGCAAGAGGTTACTGACTGTTAGAAAATATGAAAAAGAAAAAAAAGACTATTAAAGAGAGAGAATAGTAAAAGAATAAAAAATTAAGAAAACAGTAGTTAAAAATTGACATTGCATTATTGACAGGGAAGCAAGAAGCTGAAAGAGAGATCCACAAGTAAGAAATGCAAAAGAAGAAACTGTTAGCATAGAACTTACACTTACATCTACCCAATTCAACTGTAAATTGATGAGACCATGTTGCCAGTCTGGTACTGCACTTAAATTCGTTAAATCTAGGTACCATAGAGAAAATTTCATCAGAACAATTACTATGGAAGTATTTATAGAAAAGGCACTGTGAAGTTACATTACAGTGGTGGGAAAGGGACTGGAGCCAAGATGCTAGATCAGGACCAATAACATTGCAAATTCTTCTTCAGATTTTATCAAGAATCTCTAGATATATAGCAAGAGCACTAGACCAGGTGTGGCAGCAGTATTCAAAGCAATGACAAATAGTAGACTTATAAATGTGTAAGATAGATTCTGGTGAAAAAAATTGTTTAGCATGACATAATGCACCAAAATTCCTAGCAGCAGACCTAGCAATCGATTCAATATAATCTTCTCACCTCATGACAACTGAAAATTCTAGAAAAAGAAGGCACAATGAATCACTCTCCTGGTGATTAACATCAACTTTACTGATGGAATGTACAAAGACTTCTCTCAGGAAAGGTCTTGAATACTTTCAGCAGCAACAGCTAAAATGAATATCACATGTAACTTGAAGAGAAAATAATGCCATAATCAAGATGTTGATATTTTACAGTACTTCAATAAAAAGTTAGGATGGAAGTTCGCATTAATATTGATAAAAAACATTGGACTTGAGAAAACTATTTTCCTGAAAAATTGATTTAAGAGAAAGATTTTATGAATTTTAACCAGCAATAGGAGTGGCTGTTTGGTCAATGAATCTCAACTGTTGCCTTATAAGGAAATAGGATAATATTACCATTACCATTATTCAAAGATAAAATAGGAAATCAACAAATGGTAATGGTGGTTTTCTAAGTGCAGCTTAGATGTGGCACAAGGTCAAAATTATGGGGCACACAGTGAGGATTGAATTCCCTATTCAGTCATAATTGACCTAGCGAAGCAAGCTTACTAACCATTACACCATGTCAAAGTGTCCTCATCAAATGGTAATGGTAAGATTAACTGTTTCTATATTGGAAATATTTGGTATTCATTAATCTAACAGTTTAAATTTATAAAAACTTTCTCTTAAAACAGTTTCTCAGATGCATCTTGAGTTGAAAAATTGGTAATAATCATTCTGGTATTGATGAAAGTTTCCTTCCCAAACTTTTGCTTAATGTTGTGTGGAAAGTTGACTCTAGTGCAGTGTATCCTATGTTCACTTTCCTTATCGCCGATACTAAATTTGTTAAACTAAATTTGGGTCAAGGTTAAACAAATTCAGCAGCCACTGAGGTATTTAATGTGTGAAAACAGTTTGTGAGATTACTTTTCATCTAATGGGTGCTTCAAGCAAATTTGGTGCATTCATTACAGAAGCAGATGAAATAAAGAATTTAACATTTTGCAAATTAGTGAAAAAAAAAAAGGAAATTACTGGGTATAAAACCTGAAAAATAAAAGTGTAACAATAAAGAAAGAAAGATTCACCATTCCCTACCACTCAAAGTAAGAGTAAGGCAGAAAAAAACAAGGGACATCTCCAGTCCCTTAACTCTTATCATACTTTATACAAATATATTACACACATGATTTATACCTTGATAAAAAAAATGCTAGGATTGATCTTGAGGCAGAAAGAGCATAATTTCCCATGAGTCTAGAACCCAATATACGCATTGCTTCCAGCAGAGGTGCCTATTAAGGTTAAAATCACAAAACTGATTAGAACTCTGACACACAAAAGTATGCATTGTTGCAGAGTGAGTGGCTATGGTTAAATGTAAAATAAATGGCAGAACTGCCCAACAAACAGAATTAACAAAGTTTGCAATAAACAACAAGAAAAAGAAAAAAACAGAGCAGAAAATAATATAAAGCAAGCTAACAATATATGCAAAGCAAATTAACAGTAATAAGGCAAAGCAACAGTAATATGGCAAAAAAGTTCAAAAGCTAAGAATTGGGGTTGACACACAAGAACAAATTCGGATAAGCGAATGTAGCATTCTGACCTCAAGGCAAAACAGATCAGATGACACTGACAAGTAGTCTACCTTATTGGCTAGGAAGGAATCCCAGCATGCATTTGTGTGCTTCTGCCAATCAATTGAGGAGAGGAAGTGTTTTGCAGTCATTCCCCCATGACTGGAACCCACAATTGTATATCCACATACATTAAATCTAACTAATTGAACCATGCCATAAAAAAGAGAGTGATATATTTAAGCAATTTTGTAATTGCTTTGTAGACTTGGAATATCAAAAAAAAATTCTGTTTTCATTTTTTTTTATGTTTAATTACATACTGAATATTAAAATAAATACAAAAATTAAGATATTTGACCTCTGTCTTGTTTTTTATGCTATAAATGAATACAAATATAATAAATAAAACTAATTTATTATATATCTATATATATATATATATATATATATATATATATATATATATATATATATATATATATATATACAAGGGGTTACAGAAGGTTTGGAGCAAGAGCAGATAGGAGTGGTAAAGGAGGGGATGTGGAGAAAGATAGTGGATCGATCAAGGCAAGGGGGTTACAGCGGGTTGGAGTGAGAGCAGATAGGAATGAAAGGTGAAAAGGATGTGGAGAAGGGAAGTGGATAGATCAAGGCAACTGATTGACGTTACACTTAAATAGTTGGAGATTATATTTGTCAGGGAAACAGGAATAAGGAAGGGAGTTCCACAGGCGAGATGTGCGAGACATGAAGCTATTGGAGTAGAAGAGACGTCTACATCTAACAGTTTCAACGGTGAGGGGGTGGGAATGGGATGCCAGCCTCATATAGATACATACATATATATATTTCATTCATGCAGTCAAACTAGCTTGGACATTCATGAGTCTATCATGCCAACCATCATGATCCTGCATCAAGGTCAGTAGGTCATTAGGGTCATCAACACAATCTTCAGCTGCTGAGTTAAAACTGACCGTTACATAAATTTAAATCTTGATATATATATAGCAGGCTATCATTGTAGTACAGCAGTTTGTTTAAAAAAATAAATAAAATAAAATATTTAAAATAAGTATAAATAAATAAAAAATACAAAACATGTACAAAAACTCACATCCACACAACTTATATATGTCCAACTACAAAAGTAGAATTATGATTTAAATACAAATATAGACATTATAAAAATAATACAAATGTACACACAAGCAGTATGGCATATCTACTTGTCTAGTTATATGGATATATATATATATATATATATATATATATATATATATATATATATATATATATATGGTTATATATGATTATTATCATATTTATAAAAAATACAAGATTATGTTTGTATCTAACTATATATCACCATGTCTATATATAGATATCTACTTGTCTAGTTATATGGACAAACTCTGATGATCGCAAAAGCGTGAAACTCAGGGTCACAAACTCACATCAATCCAACTAAATAATTTAGGTCTATCACTGATATTGTCCACATTCCAATAAGTACCGTGCATGATGATCGCAAAAGCGTGAAACCTAGGGTCACAAACTCACATCAATCCAACTAAATATATATATATATATATATATATATATATATATATATATATACACAGCCATATGTATATATACACATATACAAATAAAAATAAAATTAATAAGTATTCATATATATAAATATATAGATAAATATGCAGCCTCCCATATATCTAAAGAATATATATAAATTGTAGGTACATCTGAGAAATATAACATCACTTTTATACTTATGTACACACTGAAGATAATATATATATATATATATATATATATATATATATATATATATATATATATATATATATATAGGCAGCAATCCCTCTTTTATAGATGTTTAATTAAAGCCACCTGACAAGGTACTGTGATTAAACTTTTTATTTAATTTTTCTTGTGTTCGTACAAGTTTTTTCTTTTCTGGACACAAAGTGTGTAAAAACTGTCCAAGAGTGCTTTCAACTATACTTTTAGCCATTATCAAGGATGATTTTATTTTTACTTTTAACAGAATGTATGGGTTCTGTTATGTATGTATCTAGAGTTATAGGAATACTTTATTTTCCAAACACGATCAGCACATTATGTCTGTGTTCATAGTTAATGTTATTGAGTATTGGCTTTTTCTTTTTTATTATTAGTGCTTCCATGTTTAAAAATCTTTTTTTACATGTGGATGAGGTTATTATGCTTGTATTTTCTATTAGTATGTTTTGGATGGAGTCTGGTAGATTTTTGTGTGTTTTTAAATGAGTTAAAATGGAGCTATGGCCAGTTAGATGTAACGTAAGTAGTCTAGATAGTTATTTGAGTTTGGTTTAATCAGGAACATTGTTCCTTAAGGGGCATTTGAACTTCAGGAATTATTCTCAAATGAATTAAATTATTTTAATTTTATTTAGAAATGGTTCTTTTTTAGAAAATCTTGGTAAAAATGTTTATATTAGTTAAAAGCAGAACTCCTTGGAGAATTTAAATTATCAATTTCTTTTTGTAAAACAGGACCCCCAGTTACTGAAAATCTGCTCTAAATCACAAAATGGCAATGCAATATAAAACTTTTATGTGTACTAAAAGCTATCTAAAAGAATTTTAAATAGAGCACTCTTGTATACATAGAAACAGAAGAGAAAGATAATACTTACAAATATATATATATATATATATATATATATATATATATATATATATATAGTATAGGGTTGGTGTATACAGAATAAATTCCAATAACCAAAAAATACTATTCTTAAAAGAGTGCTCAATACAGAGTAGAGCAAATATAATTTATTTGAAAATTATAACATAAATCTGTTATAAAATCACTACAAAAATAGCCATTTTGTTTCAACACTTCTGGTGTCTTATCAAGTGATGGTGTTGAACATAGAATAAAGAGTTTTAAAGGTTCAAATCAATCAAACACTCCTCGCTAGGGGAAATGCTGTTACATAAGCTGCAATGACCAATCAAAATACAAGTATATGGGAATTCAAAAAACTTGATAACGAATCCCATATATATATATATATATATATATATATATATATATATTTATATATATTATGTTTAACGTTCTTTTTTATAGATACAAGTATTTAAGCAAATGCTCTGTTTTATAATAAACAGTATTAAATAACATTTACCGGCCTGAATGTCTGAGAAATTTTCATAGAAAATTTTTGCTCTCCGACATATATATAAATGTCTTTAAATAAATTGTCGGACTATGTCCAATTCTAAAATATATATATATATATATATATATCAAAGGAACCTTATATATATATATCAAAGGATCAGTTATAACAAATTTAGTATAGTAGATAAGGAAACTGAATATAGAATAGACTGTGCTATATACAATCCCACAAGTTTCTACAAAAAACAAACATTAACGTAAAATCTCAAGTTATGTTCTTAAATAACCTTTTCAGACTGAAAGTTTCATGTGGATATTAGGCAAGGCGTCCAACCCATTCTGAAATATCTAAACTGTATACAAATGATTTCTAAAATCGATGGTTAAAAATGGCTTGATCTTGGTGGAGACCGTCTTTCTTTGGACATTGGGGACAAGGTGCTACAGAATCACAAACAAAGAACTGTACCAAATAGAAGAAACCACATCACTTGAAGACTTTCAACAGCAGCAACAGATGAAATGGATAGAAAATAATCATATAATCAAGATGCTGACATTACACACTACTTCAAATAAAAGGTGAGGCAGGATGCCCCACCTCTCACCCCATCAATGCTGGAGATATATAACAGCTAGTGAACTTGGGAAATCTATTTTACTGAAAAATTATTTTAAGAGAAAAATTTTATAAATTTCAGCTGAAAGTAGCAATGTCTGTTTGGCAAGGAATATTTCCTTATAAGGAAATGTTTAATATTACCATTAGCATTACCATATATGAGCCCTAAAATCTGTTTCCTTCAGTTCTCTATCTAAATTTTCAGAATGGCATTTAATTAACAAAATATATCCAAGCAGGAGTATCAAAAATCATTTATTCCATTGACAACCTTGGCAAGAGCCAATAATGATATATATATATATATATATATATATATATATATATATATATATATTATAAGTTCTATAATTCTAAGACATCTAAGAAATATAATTGTATGTATATATGTTCTTGGGAATTATTCCATAATATATCTACTCTCTTTTTCTGAAGATGTTCTTATTTTAATGGAATCTGTTGCTTCTTGACCGACCTTAGAACATCTTATCATGGCAACCACTCATACTGACCATATCCACTACCAATAAATAATTACCATTATGACAAAATAGATCTCTGTTAATGGCATCAAAAATTGTCTTCAGTGAATGCAATAACATAAATCTTTCCATTTTTACCCATTATTCATTTATTTATATTTTATTCTCATGTCAGATAATTTAAGATAAAGAAAGAATGAAAGAATGAGAGGAAGAAAGAAAGAACGAAAGAATGAAAGGAAGAAAGAAAGAACAAATGAAAGAAAGAAACAAAAACACAAAACTAAAGATATATTTGTTCGTTATTATACAAGGGTATATTCAAACTGTTGTCTTCATTGTGGTTGATTTTTCTTTTACTATTTTTTTCTCAATGCAAGACTCAAGAACCACTCAAGGTAGAGGGTTATCAAATGAGGTATGATATAAGAGATAGGAAATGAAGACTATGAGGTTATATCAGATAGATAATGATCAACCACAGACTTAAGGTTGTAGTGTTTAGGGAAACATCCACTGTTACACAAAGTATCAGTTCTTAGGATGAGTTTTTCTAAGTTGAAGGTCTTTCTTATCAATGGAATATGGAGAGAATAAGGATATTTCAACCCATTGGATGTGACAAGGAAGTGAGTAACTGAATGAGGTGTGTTATATGAAAGTCAGAGGAGAAAGTAAAAAGTGAAGATTATGAGGATATGGATGATGGATTACAATTGATCCAGTTAACATTGTATCATTTGGGAAGTCTCTACACAGGATTCTATACCACAAAGTAGCAGTTTTTGGGAAGAATCTTTCTGTATAAAACATTCTTCATATGAATGAAATACGCAGGGAATGAGGGTGATTTAACCCTGTGCATGCAGCAAGGACGGTTTTAGTTGTAAAGGTTGCAACTGGTGACACTAAAGAATGAAGCTTATCTGAAGATTTACCATAGAAGTAGGAATAGAGCAGTTGTAGGCATGTAATGTATCTTTAGGAAAAGGGCTGTAGAATGGGGAAATAAGTTATCTTTCACAAAGGTAGACCATTAATTTTGAATGCTATCAAAGCTGGGAAGTGAAGATTGTGCAGATTCAAGCTCGCATATAGCAGCAATATTCCTTTTTTTGTTTGATTTGACTCATGTAAAATATAAAGCATCTCAGAAAGAGTCAGGTACAAG
Source organism: Acanthosepion esculentum (assembly GCA_964036315.1). NCBI lineage: Eukaryota > Metazoa > Mollusca > Cephalopoda > Sepiida > Sepiidae > Acanthosepion > Acanthosepion esculentum. The sequence continues at coordinate 60,910,245 of OZ038496.1, read as the reverse complement.
AAAGCCATTTTCTGTTTAATCTGACTCTTGTCAAAAATAAGACATGACAGAAGAATTCAGATACTAGAAAGACATTTTTTGTTTGATCTGACTCTTTGGGAGTCTGTTGTATTCAAAAATGTTCTTAAATTTTTGAACCTAATAAAACTGCCTTCAATTCACATGCACTGTTCAAATTACCTAAAAGTTGTATCTCACATTTGCAGAATGACAAAAAAAAAAAAGAATTAACTGCACTGTTGCATCTATTTCTCCATTTTCCTTTTTGTTGTTTTCACTGCAATAATTGTCAGTTTTTGTTTATTCCATTTTTATATTCAATGCTAAATATAAGTCTGATAAGGAATTAATTATTGGCAGCAAAAGATAATAATTATTTCGAGAACCATTGTCACTTGAGAAACAGTAGATAACACTGAAAATAATACAATATTTTTTTGTTATCTTGAAGGAAAACTTAAAAGATGAGAATAAGAATTTCACAGGTGTAGACTGATCTATACTCTGTAAGATTATAGTATGCAAGTCAATATTTTCACAATAAAATTGTGATTAACCAATCAATTTTGGTAAAATTTTCAGGATATATGGAAATGAGCAATATATCAAGTGAGTTTCACCTTATAGTGTCTATCTTTAGTAAAGGTACAAATAATAACATTTTTGCTGTCAGGTTTTATCATGCAGTCAAACTAAGTGCAGCAGAAATTTTTATTTCGTTAAATATATTTGATTAACACACACCAATATGTATAAACACAAATACATACATATATATGAACACACACACACACTCATATATATATATATATATATATATATATATATATATATATATATATATATATATATATATATGCCAACTATTAAAACATAAAGCAATGCTTTCAGCAAGATTGAAATATACTTACTGTAATGACAAAAGTATGCAGGTGTAGGCTTTAAATAAGATTTATTCAACTGAGAATACAAGGCTTGTGTATAGTGTTCATTTATAGTCCCAGTAAACAGAAATAACTCTATCAAAGGGGAGAGTAACAAAACAAGGGGAGGCCACTCTTGATTATTCATAACACTTACCACAACAAATAAGTATATTTAGCTATAGATAATTTTTATATTCATTTTCTGCAAGCAGATCTGAGCTGAATGCATGAATGCAAATAAGAAAATCATGCAGAAAAATAAGCCAATACAAAATCTAAAGAATATTTTTTGTAAAGAATATGTTTGATTAACACACAACCATATGTATAAACACAAATGTTGACATATATATGTAGACACACACATACACACACATACATTCATACATACATACATACATACATATATAGAGAGGAAAGATGTAAGACAAAGTGGAAAAAGTTTTCATGTAACAAATTTCATCCCTTAAGACTTCATTGGAGTAAGCTTGTTTAAATTGATGCAACTACACATGTACATGAATGAGAGATGCTGGGAATTTGAAATTTTCGAAAATATTTAAAAAGATTTTTTTTAATAACGTTTTGGGTTATGTTATTTTTTTTTTTGTTTTGTTTTTTTAATAATGTATTGTTTTTTGTTATATATATATATATATATATATATATATATATATATTTATAAATATATAAACCAGGGTTCCAGGTGTGTCTGTGATAATCATCTGGGAGATATCACTACTTGCAATTGCAGGCAAAATCCTAGCTAGACTGATTCTAAACAGAATCATTATACACCTTGTTGACGACATCTATCCTGAATCACAGTGTGGTTTTCGGTTGGGTTGTGGCACCATTGACATATTTTCTCTTCGTCAAGTTACAGAGAAGGTTTGCGAGAAAAACCACGAGTTGTACATGGTGTTTGTGGACTTGATGAAGGCCTTTGACACTGTGAATCGAGAGGCTCTTTGGCAAGTCTTGAGGAAACTTGGCATCCCTGAAAACATGCTAATGGTCGTCATCTCCTTTCATGAAGGAATGAAAGCTAATATTGTGTTTGATGGTATGATGTTAGAATCCTTTGATGTCACAAATGGCACCAAGCAAGGTTATATCCTCTTTGCCCTTTTCTTCTTGGTGATGCTGAAATATGCATTAGCAGACACAGAGAGTGACGTCAAGTTTCAGTTTTGAACAACTGGTGGTCTCTTCAATCATCAGCGCTTCAAAGCCAAGACCCACGTTCATACGCAAATTATTCATGATTTGTTGTTGGCTGCTGCTGCTGCTCTTGTAGCGACATCCTTTGAGGAGACCCAACATCTAATAAATCATTTCTCTGCTGCATGTAAAGCCTTTGGTCTTACACTTAGCATAAAGAAAACTGAAGTAGTGCACCAACCTTGTCCTACTCTGAAGCAATTCTGTGGTGAGAATCAAAAATCACCAGTCTACAAATTTCCAAAGAGACCATTAAAAGTAGAAGACAAAGCCCTGAACTATGGAAAGTCTTTCACCTATCTTAGTAGCAAAGTCAATTACAGTGGAACTTTAGATGATGAAAACATGCATAGGATTGCTAAGGTTACCAGTGCTTTCTGCAAACTTTGCCATTGCTTGTGGAATGGGCGGGGTATTGGACTGGATATGAAAATTTGGGCTTATAGAGCTGTTGTACTTGCCATCATTTTGTATGGACTCCATACAGGTACCATATACACCAGCTAGATGTTTTCGATAAAAGCTGTCTGCGTGCAATCTGTGGAGTTAACCTTCAAGATAGGACATCTAATGTAGACCTGTTTAACAGGTGTAATATTGGAGGAATCGAGACTTTTCTCATACAGTCTCAGTTACAGTGGACTGGTCATGTCTTGAGAATATCTGATGACAAGATATCCAAGATCCTAATGTACAGCCAGTTAGATCAGGGCTACAGAAATGTAGGATGCCCATGGCTAAGATACAAAGACAAGCTGAAAAGCAACTTGTCAGCAGTCAATATACCACATAACACCCTTGAGCGCTTGGAGTAGGTAGAATGGAGATCAACGTGTTTTAGTGAACTCAGCAGTTTTCAATCTGCTTCTCTTAATCATCTTCAAGAAATGAGAGCAAGATCTAAAAGGTCAGCCAATCTAACAGTAATCTCATCTCACAATCCTCACTCTTCCTCCATATGTGGCCTCCTTTGTAAATCATTAGCGGGTCTTAAATGCCACTTTAGATTATCGCACAAAATTTCATAACTGAATCAACTAAGGTGTCAGATCTTCATACGTCAAAACTGACGGGAGAGTCCATTATTATTATTATATATATAGGTAGATATTAGTGACCATATATGCATGTGATGGCATGCATACTCTGGTAAGTAAATAAATAATTACCAAAGAGGTGTAGACATAATAGTGCTCAATGTGATTAGACAGAGCTAAGAAATATATATTAATAAGTACACATATACCTACATTTGGTGTGCAACTGTGTATTTATTAATATGTATATATTTAGTTATTTTTACTTTACTCGTGTTGGAGGTTTTTTCTTTGGACTCTGAGCTTGGATTCCGGACGATAGTTTTTGCCTCAATTACATGTTCTTAGTTCTTTCTTTTTTTATCCCTTATTTTTCCTTGGGTACTGGTTTGTTCATTTACAAGCCAAAACACATAAGGTTTTTCCGGACGAGTATAATTACTTATATATATATATATATATATATATATATATATATATATATATATATATATATATATATATATATATGTTAATAAATACACATATACCAACGTTTGATGTGTGACTCAAATTTTGATGGTTACCCAAATGATCGGGCATGAGATATCGCTCATTGTTTATTTAAAAAGTATACAGATGTGCATCTGTATATCTAGCAAGATGTGGTATATGAACTATTAGAGAAAAAAAATGGATTTATTCAGTGTGGGCTAATTTCAGATCAAATCGACAGTAAGAGTTCCAATATTAAAAAAAAAAAACTTTCTGGCCATAGCATTTGATAAAGTTATTTCTTACCCCTTCCTTAAAAATTGCAAAACACTTCCCTTATACATGGGTTTATTCAATAATGACATCCCAAATTTCCAGGAACCAGTTCTATAAAGGCAGGTAATCTTTAGGAACCTATTTTGTTTACTTTCTTTTCAATTTAAGAATGAAGACAAGTCACTTTATATAGTATCAAAAAATATTAAACTGTTTTGATAATTTAATAGAGAGCATAATTTATTAAAATATTTCCAGATTGAAACTCTGTTTCCATCATATTTCTGTTCAGAAGTATGATGCTTTTTCGACTCTAGTGTCATCAGCAGTTTTATGGTTTCTTAGTCACATTCAAACTGAATCACTGCAGTCCCAAAGATCCAATGGAAGATCTATCCAATTTATGACAAGAATTATAACACATTTTTAACTTCAAGATGATTTCTTTTGTCAGAATAATTTATGTTCATCACAGAAAACTCACAGAACTTACAGCAATGTTATTAATTAGTTTTAGCTATTATATATCTGCTCACTCATATATTGGTTCGCTAAGCTTTTATAATTTTAAGAATTACTTCACAAAAACCCTAATTCCAACCTGAAAATGCCTGCTATAGAGCTGCCAAACATGTTGTCTGAACAAGCTTTTCCACTTTTATTATCACCATATATATATATATATATATATATATAGGATAATGATATATAAATTTTAATATTTCAATTTTTTATATTTTATATATATTTACATATATATATATATATATATATATATATATATATATATATATATATATATATACATATGGGAATAGTTTTTGAAAGAATTCATACATCTATATATATATATATATATATATATATAGATGCATGACAAATATTACTTTTCTTTCAAAAACTGTTCTTGATATATAAAAATTTATATATCATTATCCCATATATATATATATATATATATATATATATATATATATATATATCAATAATTTCCGAATAAAAGTGAAATTCCACTTAAAATATTTATCATCATTAAAAGTATCGATCATAATTTTTAGAGAGGGTTGTTGGTTTTATTAGGTAAAGAAACAAAATGCCAAATAATTTTTTATTTATAAATACTGGGTGTCCATAAAGTCTCTTTACAATTTAAAAATTTTATTACAAAAGAAAATTAAATTGTTACAAAATGAGGAGTAGATATTGATGTTTTTAACTAATTTAATATACCTCTATATGGGCACCATTAGTTGCATGAAGCAGATCAAGACAGTACTCGATTTCTTGCCCTGTTCACTGTAGCATAGCCTCATCAATGATGGCAATGGCATCAGTGAACGTTTGCTTTTAGATCAGTGATGTCCTGTATCTTTGTTTGATACACGATATCTTTAACATAACCCCAAAGAAATTCAGGAGAGTGGTATTTGGTGAATGAGGTGGCCAGAGAATTCAGCCATTCTTTCCAATCTGCTGGGCTGAAAATGTTTGATGTAGGAACCCATGAATATGCAGAGCCCAATCTAGCAGTGCACCATCTTGCTAGAAAATAATGGTTGGTTGAAGGTCATCTAATTGTGGTGCTACATCAATTGCCTTTGTAATGTATTTTTTAAATTGTAAAGAGACTTTATGGACACCCCATATATGCAAAAGATCTAAGTCAGAGAAACATATATTACATAGACTATACAAAAAAACTTGATAATTTACAACATAAAGATCTGTATTGAACTCTTGGGAAACTCAGTTTAACATTTAAGTTGGAAATTATATTATAACATGTACTGGGAACAAGCTCCTTGCATCCAGATAGAAAATGAATTGAGCAAGTACACAAAAATAGAAAAGTCATAAGACAAGGGTGTGTCTTCTCACCAGACTTATTTCATTCATATTGCAAGACAATCCTAAGAGAACTAGAAGTCCTAACAGGATTTAATATTGATGTGCACAATCCATTTTCTTTTACAATAAAGATCAATTTGTACAAGGCCCAAGAACCACTCAGGGTAGAGGGTTACAGAGAAAGAGGTAAAAGGTATGTTTATAAAGATATATAGGGAAGATAATGGTTAACCCTAGACTTGAACAGGTCAAGATTGGGAAGCATCCAATTGGGAGTTGGTTTTACGATGCAGCAGTTTGTGGAAAGAAATTGCCTGAATAGCATTTATCTCACCAGTGGAATACATAGGGAATGAGGGTGGTTTGCTACAATATGTGTGGCATAGAGGGTCCTAACTATGAAGGTTAGAACTGGTAGATAGAAATCTGCAGGAACTCTTAGACAAGGTAGAAAGGATGACCCATCAATTGTAAAAAGACAATATGTAGACACTTGTATTTAGAATCAGAAAGAGGTAGTTGAAATTTTTGTGGCAGATAATGAGGAAAGAGGGCTTGGAGAATTTAGCACTTACAATACATATTGAAGGTAAGCAAGGTAGAGCAAAAAAGAGCTAAGCTCACAAGCTTGAGTAAATGAATGGCAGAACAGTTGATGGCAGAACAGATCTTTCCCAGACTCTGTTCTGCCATCAACAGTGTCAGTAAGAGAACAAACATTACTTAGGGCTACAAAGGATAGGAAGTTGTGGAGGGCCAAATTACCCAGGTCCTCAAGGAATGTCTCCCATGGTGTTACTTAATCAGCAGTTAAATGCCATTGTTTCAACTTGTGTACTATGTAACCGTCACATACAACAATGCAAAAACAAACAGTCTCATGGTGATGTAGTAGAAAACATCATTCATGTCTGTAACTGACTTCCATCCAAATTTAGCTTCCTATGACGTATAGCTTTTTCCAAATCTAAAATTAATAGGAATATAATAATGCAGCTTATGGCAATCCCAAAATAGGGTTTTGTAGACTGGTTTGAAAAGTGAAAGCTATAATGGAATAAGTATGTGAGGCTCTAAGAGAAGTACTTTGAAGAGGACTAAGGTTTCACTGCCCTAGGTAGGCTATTGCTTTCATTAATATTAAATGATTGGATACTTTTCTGGGAAGACTGAATATAATAATGATCATTCTTCATCTCAGAAATTCAGAGAGAAATTATTTGTTTGTCACTTATATTCAGAATTGTTAAATTTGAAAAGTGTACGTGAATTAAATGTAGTATCGACTTTTGTCACTACTCTTTGTGAGCCAGTCTGTAAACAGTCAAAATCTGCCATTTGTCCATGCATTGAATATTGCTGTCATATCTGGCATGCGCTCCTGCTATATATCTTGAGATTCTTGACAAAATTCAAAGAAGTGTCTGTAACGTGGTTGATTATAACCTGACATCTTGACTTCAGTCACTTTCTCACTGATGTAATATGGCTTCCCTCTGTCTTTTCTACAAATATTTTCATGGCAACTGTTCTGATGAGCTCTTTTCCCTAGAGCCTTGACTACATGAATTTAAGTGTGCTACTAGATGGGCAACTAGGTCCCACTGTTTTATTATTGAACTAACTAGATGCAACTGCCAATTCTGTTCTAATAGTTTCTTTTCTCGCACTTCTCAACTGTGGAACTTCCTTCCAATTTCTTACTTCCCTGGTAACTACAATCTTCAAAAATTGAAATGCAATGTCAATCATCATCTTTTGTCTTCCTGAACACTGTTCCTCTATTGTCCTTTTCTCACGTCTCTTCACTTAAGTCTTCTCATTTTCTTTCACTCCTTGTAACCCCCTGTGTCCTAGTGGAATTGTCATCTTGCTTGGGGTGTAGTGACTAAAAAATCTCTATCTGAGATAGTTGATCTTAAAGTGTCTGTAATCTGCATTAAATTTTGTTTTACCAATAAAACAAATCTGCAGCATAAACATACTCAATAACCTATGACGAGTTTAACACTTGAAACATGAAAAACATCCCAAAAGCGCATTGGGCCGTCACTGCAGATCATAGAAAAACTACCCAGGGTGATAGTTTGAAGAGCATTGTTCATCAGAAACTGTCCAATGCATTTTAATGAACATTTTGAACATTTCAGTTCTGTAGCTGAAACATCTATGATGTGATTATGGTAGTGGAAAATACTGCTATGCAATATGTAATCTCCTACAGGGTAGGGAATATGAGACTCGCAGGTGAAAGAAAAGACTCGAAGCAATAGAGATGTGGTTTTAGAGAAGCATGTTGAGAAGCATTAATTGCTAGAACCAAATGGATGCAACATGTGGGTAAGTAACATAGAAATTTTAAGATGAATATGAACAACGACAATTAAATTGCTGCTAAGAATCAGAAATCTGAAATTTCTGTGACAAATAGAAATGAAAGAAGGCTTGGAGAATTTAACACTCAGAGGGTATACCGAAAGCAAGAGGAAACGGTAACTTATTTAACAAGTTTGAATAAATAGATGGAAGAATAAAGAACAAAACAACATGTTACCTAGATCAATAAAATGCAGAATATTGTGGAGAGTCATGAATATCCAGAAGTCTGTTGACATGTGTTAATCTACTTCTAAAATTGATTTCAGGATTTTGAAATATCTGATTGAAACTTCAGTCAGATATTTTAAGATTGAAACTGATCATTCTATATCTTTTCTATCTCTCTTTCTTTCTTTTTTCTCTCTTTCTTTCTTCTTTCTTTCTTTCTGCCTCTCTTTTTTCTTCTTTCTTTCTGCCTCTCTTTCTTTCTTTCTTCTTTCTTTCTGCCTCTCTTTCTTTCTCCTCTTTCTGTTTCTCTTTCTTTTTGTCTTTTTTCTCTCTTTCTTTCTTTTTTCTCTCTTTCTTTCTTTCTTTCTTTCTTCTTTCTTTCTTTCTTTCTGCCTCTCTTTCTTTCTTTCTTCTTTCTTTCTGCCTCTCTTTCTTTCTCCTCTTTCTGTTTCTCTTTCTTTTTGTCTTTTTTCTCTCTTTCTTTCTTTTTTCTCTCTTTCTTTCTTTCTTTCTTTCTTTCTTTCTTTCTTTCTTTCTTTCTTTCTTTCTTTCTTCTTTCTTTCTGCCTCTCTTTCTTTCTTTCTTCTTTCTTTCTGCCTCTCTTTCTTTCTCCTCTTTCTGTTTAATTTCTTTTTGTCTTTTTACTCTCTTTCTTTCTTTTTTCTCTCTTTCTTTCTTTATTTCTTTCTTCTTTCTTTCTTTCTTTCTGCCTCTCTTTCTTTCTTTCTTCTTTCTTTCTGCCTCTCTTTCTTTCTCCTCTTTCTGTTTCTCTTTCTTTTTGTCTTTTTTCTCTCTTTCTTTCTTTTTTCTCTCTTTCTTTCTTTCTTTCTTCTTTCTTTCTGCCTCTCTTTCTTTCTTTCTTCTTTCTTTCTGCCTCTCTTTCTTTCTCCTCTTTCTGTTTCTCTTTCTTTTTGTCTTTTTTCTCTCTTTCTTTCTTTTTTCTCTCTTTCTTTCTTTCTTTCTTTCTTCATTCTTTCTTTCTTTCTGCCTCTCTTTCTTTCTTTCTTCTTTCTTTCTGCCTCTCTTTCTTTCTCCTCTTTCTGTTTCTCTTTCTTTTTGTCTTTTTTCTCTCTTTCTTTCTTTTTTCTCTCTTTCTTTCTTTCTTTCTTTCTTTCTTTCTTTCTTTCTTTCTTTCTTTCTTTCTTTCTTTCTTCTTTCTTTCTGCCTCTCTTTCTTTCTTTCTTCTTTCTTTCTGCCTCTCTTTCTTTCTCCTCTTTCTGTTTCTCTTTCTTTTTGTCTTTTTTCTCTCTTTCTTTCTTTTTTCTCTCTTTCTTTCTTTCTTCTTTCTTTCTTTCTTTCTTTCTGCCTCTCTTTCTTTCTTTCTTCTTTCTTTCTGCCTCTCTTTCTTTCTCCTCTTTCTGTTTCTCTTTCTTTTTGTCTTTTTTCTCTCTTTCTTTCTTTTTTCTCTCTTTCTTTCTTTCTTTCTTCTTTCTTTCTGCCTCTCTTTCTTTCTTTCTTCTTTCTTTCTGCCTCTCTTTCTTTCTCCTCTTTCTGTTTCTCTTTCTTTTTGTCTTTTTTCTCTCTTTCTTTCTTTTTTCTCTCTTTCTTTCTTTCTTTCTTTCTTTCTTCATTCTTTCTTTCTTTCTGCCTCTCTTTCTTTCTTTCTTCTTTCTTTCTGCCTCTCTTTCTTTCTCCTCATTCTGTTTCTCTTTCTTTTTGTCTGTTTTCTCTCTTTCTTTCTTTTTTCTCTCTCTCTTTCTTTCTTTCTTTCTTTCTTTCTTCTTTCTTTCTGCCTCTCTTTCTTTCTTTCTTTCTTCTTTCTTTCTGCCTCTCTTTCTTTCTCCTCTTTCTGTTTCTCTTTCTTTTTGTCTTTTTTCTCTCTTTCTTTCTTTTTTCTCTCTTTCTTTCTTTCTTTCTTTCTTTCTTTCTTTCTTTCTTTCTGCCTCTCTTTCTTTCTTTCTTCTTTCTTTCTGCCTCTCTTTCTTTCTCCTCTTTCTGTTTCTCTTTCTTTTTGTCTTTTTTCTCTCTTTCTTTATTTTTCCCTCTTTCTATTATTCCCACTACCTTTTTATATCATTCTATTTCTAAACTTATATCTTTGTCTTCCCTCTCTTTGAATCTTATTCTTAAATTTTTAATTCTGCTGTACTTCTACACCAGTATTTGTTATATCTTCTTAGTGTCAGTGTTTCTCTCTTTTTCCGTGTCAATTATTTCTCTTTATCATTTTCACTCCCTCTTTGTTCAGATTTACTGCCTCCACTCCTTACTCTCCTCTCTCTTTCACTCAGTCTCTATTTTTATATAATTTTCACTCTGTTCTACCTGCCCATATCTATCTATCTATCTATCTATCTATCTATCTGTCTGTCTGTCTAATGAAATATAGGACTTTTCTACCAAAAATGTCAAAATATATCTTTAGAAATGTAGCTGTGATATTTGAAAGGTTACTGTTTACCCACTTTCTCTCTTTTTTTCTCTCTATCTTAAGTTCTGTCATTCTCATGTTTTTTACTTGTCTCTTTCTCTTTTGTCCCTCAGTGTCTCTCTTTTCTCCCTCTCTATCTTCCCTATCTATCTATCTATCTATCTATCTATCTATCTATCATTTTCATTTTTATCACTTATCACTTTCTCTTTTAATGTCTTTCACCTTTTTGTCTGTCTCACACTCTCTCCTCTCCCCCCTCTATTTGGATCTACCATTCTCATCTTTATCTTCTGCCACTTTCTCTTCTGGTGTCTCTCACTTTCGTCTCTCTGTGTCTTTTTCTTTCACATTCTCTCTATCACTCTTTCTCATAATTACTTTATTTTGATATTTAAGAAGATAGCACAAATCAGGATAAATGCAGAATAGAAAGTTTGTTTTTTTGCCAAGTGGATAGTACTTGCTTACCTTGAAAATCAGCATTTGAAATCCTGACTCTTTAGCTGAACTTGAACACTGAGCACTAGCGATAATAGGAAATACTTAACTGCTACATTCCTGAAGCAGGTTTTCTTCTTTTATGTGTCATGCATACAGTATTAATTTTATAAAAACAATAGTACAATATAAACAATTTTTTTTTATCATTTCAATCCAAGCAAGGCAATAAAGCCACTAAGATACAAGGGAGGGGGTTACTGAGTGTGAAAAATATGAGCAAAAGAAAATATTAATAATGAGAACGGACAATAAAAGAATAGGAATTAAAAAGAGAATGATTAACATTACTTTTAATTTTTTGAAGATCAATATTAACAAGAAGGCAAGAAGCTAGAAGAGAGTTCCACAAGTGAAAAGTGTGAGAGAAGAAACTGTTAGCATAGAAATTACAGTTCCATTGAGACATTTCAACTGTAAAATGATGAAACCTTGCTGCCAATCTAGTACTTTTTTTAAAATTTGTAAAGTCTAGGTACCAAAGAGGAAAGCTTATCAGAACAATTACCATGAAAATAATTGTAGAAAAGGAATAGGGAAGATATGTTACAGCAATAGGAAAGGGACTGAAGCACAGATGTCATGTCAGGACCAAAAACATTGCAGATTCTTTGGATTTTATCAAGAATCTTCAAATATATAGCAAAAGCACCAGACCATATGTAGCAGCAATATTCAAAGCATGGATGAATGACTTATAAAAATGTAAGATAGATTCTGGAGAGAAAAATTGTTTAGCACAACACAGTGAAACAACTTTCCTAGCAGCAGACTTAGCAATTGATTCAATAAAATCTTCATGTCAGCAGAAAACATTAGCTTGAGAAGTTGCAAGAAGTAACTCTCCTGGAGGTTAGCATAAGATGATTGAAAGAGAGTAAGTTTTGTTTTGTTGGTATTAAAATTTATAAGCCATTTCTTGCCACAGTTAACAAGAATATTTGTATGATGTACCCAAATGCAGAAACTTTACACTAATGACATTGATGGTCTTTTTCTTTTATGTGCAATGTCCTTTCAATATGTGGGCAATCATGGCTCTTCACCACTTCCTCTTTTCTGTTGCTTTAGATAGCTTTTGACTCTTTACCATCTCTCTTTGCCATCCATTCATGCAAACTCATTAAGTTACTTAAGGTTTCCCCTGGTTTTTGTGATTTCAGTAAGTCCTTTGAGTGTTGGATTCTCCATGTCCTCTTTTCTCATTATATGTTCAATAAATTTCAGTTATTGCTATCTGATTGTGACTATAAATGCCCTTTTAGTTCCCATTTTCCTTAAAACATCCTCATTATTAACATGTTCAGTCCATGGTATTGTCGACATCCTTCTGTTGAACCACATGCAGATTGCCTCAAGTCTCTTTTTCATCAATGAGGAAATTGTTCAGCATTCCCTGCCATATAGAAGGGCTGATATTACAAAGAGTGTGAGCACTTTTTTCTTTGATACTAACAAAATATCTCTATCTATTAATATTTGGCTTCTTTTGCCATCTAGAAAGACTGATATTACATTGCATTTTAGCACTCTTTGTTGCTAACTATATTTTCCTATCTCTTAATACTTTGCTTAATTTCTTGAAGAGATCTTTCAACCAGATAGGAAGACTGATACTACATTGCATTTTAGCACTCTTTGTTTCTAACTAAATTTTCCTATCTCTTAATACTTTTCTTATTTTCTGGATGGCATCTGTTGCCATCTAGGAGGACTGGTATTACATTTCAGCTATACTTTTAGCCATTATGAAGGATGAATTTTATTTTTACTTTTAACTGAATGTATGGATTGTTTTATTGTATCTATCTATAGTTATAGGAATGTTTTATTTTCCAAAATTTGGTCATCACATTGTAGCTGTGTTCATAGTTGATATTACTGAGTGTAGGCTTTTTCTTTTTTTATTAATAATGCTTCTATTAATTTTAGCCATTTTTTACGAATCATCTTTGATAATGTCTAAAAGTATAGCTGAAAGCATTCACACATACAAAACATTTGGATAATTTCTGCATAATTTAGGTTCAGAACAGAAGAAAATTATTAGAAGACAAGAAAAATTGAACAAAAAGCTCAACTGCAGGAGCTTGTCAGTTGTTTTTAATGAAACTTGTATAAAAGAGGGATTGCTGCCCAATATATATATTGCAATACTTTTGACAAGATATTGAAATATACTTATCAAAACAGATAAGTATATTTAGCTGTAGATAATTTTTTTTTATTCATTTTCTGCAAACAGATCTGAGCTGAATGTATGAATGGAAATAAGAAAATCAGAGAAATGTCTCCAATGCAAAATATAAAGAATATTTTTCGTAAAGAATGTTTTTGTGAAGTTCTTAAAAATAAGAATAATATTTCTGTTTTATTTTTTCATCAAGCTTCTATGAATTTGTAAATGGATAAGCTCCTATTTAAAGCTGAAAAATAAGAAAAAATATTTTTTGCAATAAATATATGAATCCAGGTTCCTTTCTTAGAATACAATGTGTCATAGTTCACAGGGATTGTGCCTTGTGGTATAGTGATTAAGAAACACAAATTATTACATCTGAGTAGTGAGTCTATTCATTAGCTAGACTCATATGTGTGGGCTTGTGTCAACATTGAGCTATGAGAAATAAATAGCTAGCATAATAAATAGCTAGCATAATAAATAGTATCATAAATAGCTAGCATAATAAATAGCTAGCATTCTCAGAGATCACGCTGGTGAACACTGATTGTATTATTCTTACTTTAATCTATTTTTTCACAAATGAATGTATGAGAATAGATCAATATATTTATAGCCTGAAATTGAGGTGTGAGGATGTGCAGAAAGTTCCAAGTTTGACCCACATCTTAGAATAAGTATTTTAATGATCAAGATGAGTATTTGCATGAACTGAGTGACTTAACAATGAAGGAGATTATGTTGAAAAATAAATATTTATTGTGCAAAATAAATGCTTTCTTCATAATTAGTCTCCAGTTTCATGCACAATACAATCATTATAGCTCTGTTATTATACAATGAGCACTATTTTTGGATTGATCTATCTATCTATCTATCTATCTATAGTTATAGATTGATACGTAAAACAGGCACTCAGTATTTTATATTCATACAGTGGAGTAATGGATAGCAGCTCGGATTGAGGAATTGGAGAGCCGAGTTCAAATTCCAGTTGAATCCATTACATTCACTTATGTGCTAATGCCCTTGTGAAAGGTGTGAATCCTCTTCTTCTCCACACAGGACACACCAGGGTCTATCGCCTTGGATGGCAACTGGTCTACCACAGAAAGGCAACCTACTGCAGGAAAAAATCTGCCTCGTCAGTCATGCATTGAAAGATACATGATTGCCTTAGCGTGTATCACGCATGGCATATAACTGACTGACTATATTTATGGATTAAAGTGCTCAATATCAGGGATAGAGCATATGCAAATATAAAAGTGGATATTGAAGTCAACACCAAGAGGCGACAGTCTGTTTCATGCTAAATGCAATGCAATTGTTATGCCATATATATATATATATATATATATATATATATATATATATATATATATATATATATATATATACAGTGCTGTTCGATAAAAGTGACTCACCTGATTTTTTTTACTTAAAAATTTTTCGCCTATTGTTTTTGGGCTCAAACTATTCTTAATCTTACTAATATAAAGACCCCTTCCCGACCACCTAGTAAAAAAGTTTACTCACCATAAGGTATTCTATTCATAATTATAATTTTGGATATAAATGAGATTTAGGGAAAAACTCTGTGCAAAAAAAGTGACTCCAAGCATTGAATTCCATTTGGATATGAAATTCACAATTAAATCCTCTTTGTTGCTCAACTGCTTTCTCGAGAGCTTGTACTTTATAATGCTCCATAAGTTTTCTATGGGGTTGAGGTCAGGAGATTGGGGCGGCCATATCATAACACTCACCTGCTTCTCATCAAAGTATTCCTTCATCAATTTTGATTTGTGACAGGGAGCATTATCCTGCATAAAAATGAGCTTGGTGGCGTCGATTTGCACCCTTTCAGCAGAAGGCAGCAGACAAGACTCTAAAATTCTCTTGTACTGCTTGCTCCTGAGGGTCTTTTCAATAGGTTTTAAGAAACCAGTTCCATGAAAAGAAAAGCATCCCCAGAACATTATACTGAACGGATGCTTGACAGTACTTACTGCTAAATTCAAAGAGCTTTCAAAGCTTCTTCTTCGGATTTTAGATCACTTATCCTTTGAATTTAGCTCAACTTTCATTTCATCGAAGAGAACATTTAGTAAAAAAATCAGGTGAGTCACTTTTATCAAACAGTACTGTATATAGTGTGTCCCATAATTATGGTACATAACAAGTATTTTGGATTATAAAAAATGACATAGATTACCAAATATATTTATTGCATAACTGAGTTCAATATATTATCTAAGATTTTGCTATTTTCTACAGGTATCTCATAAGGTCCGTGTTTGAAATAAGAGTGCTAGCTCATGCATGTTCTCTTCGTGGTGGTAACCATATCAGGGATGCAATATTCAAATCTTAGATAATTTGTTGAACTCATGTATATCAGTTATGTAATAAATATATTTCATACTCTATGTAATTTCTATAATCCAAGATACTTGATTGTAAAATGTGTCACATCATTATGAGACATCCTGTATATATAAATATATATAATTGTGTGTATATATATATATATATATATATATATATATATATATATATATATATATATGAGTAGAAAATATTAGAATATAGCTCAATGAGTGCTGGTGGTAATAAAAGTGCTTGATGTAAAATAACAGAGCTAAAATTTATCTTATTAATAATAAATATACATTTTCATTCCACCATTTGGTACAATTCTGAGTTTCATTAATGCTGCAATCTTCAGGTACTGATTGAAAACTAATCCACTAAAAATAATGTTTGAAGCAATGAAAATGTCAGATTAAAAATAAATCCATTAATTATTTAGAAATATATATATATATATATATATATATATATATATATATATATATATATATATATATATATATTTATTTTTAATTTTGGTTAAACCTTATTTTAGATGCATACTCATATTTGAGTAGATGCTCTGTTTTTTAATTAAACAGTATTTTTTATCCAACTACATCTACCAGCCTGAATATGCCAGAAATCTTGTCAGAAAAATATACATCTTCCAGCAGGATTCAAACCTGCATCGCCTAAGGAGAGCCATCATTAGATCTGACATGCCTAACCGCTTGGCCACGTAGGACTTAGGGTCAAAACAAAGCTTGAATAGTGCTTTTGAACACACACTCTCTGCCAATTCTTGAAACATCCATATCTGCTCTATTTTGTTTCCTAATGTAAACAAAAACAAGATTTCTGACAAGATTTCTTGTATATTCAGGCCTCAGAAATCTTGTCTTTATTCACGTTAGGATATGAAAGGCTAAGATGTGGTCTCAAGCCTTGAATTTTAACCTTCCTAGAGATGGTGTCTCAATAAAAAACACTTGGTGTACTTGAAATACCATGAGTGTCTGAGTTGGGTGTCAGGAAATGCATCTGGGCTTGTAAAATCTAACTTCAAATGATGCTTAAACACAATCTTCAGGGTATATATATATATATATATATATATATATATTTAGTTTATGAAAAACTATTTAATCCGTATGGGTAGACCCAAGGAGGATAAAATCCAGAGAGCTCAATGTAAATCAGAGCTAATAATTTAAATAAAAACAGACCACTTTAAGGTTCCATATAATAAATTATTTCACCACAGCCCTTTTAAAGGACCGCGGATCAAAATCTGATGATCTGCGGTCCTTTAAAAGGGCTGTGGTGAAATAATTTGTTATATGGAACCTTAAAGTGGTCTGTTTTTATTTAAATATATACATATATATATATATATATATATATATATATATAGATAGATAGATATGTGTGTGTGTGTACTTATATATATATATATATATATATATATATATATATGCACATTTCATTAAAAATGACTGACAATTTCTGATATAATTTCTCGTGCGATCTAATAAAGTTTTTCTTTTCAGAGGATAAATTATATAAAAGCTGTCCGAATGTTCTTTTTATCCAAGCGCTTTCGGCTATACATTTAGCCATTTTCAAAAAAGGCTAAAAATAATGGAAGCCTTACTAATAAAAACAAACAAACCAACACTTGATAATATTAA
Source organism: Acanthosepion esculentum (assembly GCA_964036315.1). Classification (NCBI taxonomy): domain Eukaryota; kingdom Metazoa; phylum Mollusca; class Cephalopoda; order Sepiida; family Sepiidae; genus Acanthosepion; species Acanthosepion esculentum. The sequence goes on along the minus strand of OZ038496.1, from coordinate 60,892,810 downwards.
CTTTGAACATGGACATAATATCTTGACCGTGTTTTGAAACAAAAAAATGAATCACTTTATAAAACATACATATAACAAACTATTTCTAATTCTAACAGTTGAAATATAATCCTTGAAAATGGCTAAATGTATAGCCGAAAGCGCTCGGAAAAAAAAAGAACATTCGGACAGTTTTTATATAACTTATCCTCTGAAGAGAAAAAACTTTATTAGATCGCAAGAGAAATTATATAAAAAACTAAATAAAAGCACCTTGTCTGTCGTTTTTAATGAAATGTGCATGAAAGAAGGATTGCTGCCTAAATGCACAAATATATATATATATATATATATACACACTGCCTATATTGTCATATTTTTTAATATACTCATCAGGCATTACTAGTCCACTGAATGACAAAGGCCATTCAAAAATCCTATTATCACTATGAATTTTCTTTTCTCTGTCATGTCTTAAAATCTATTTTATCTCTGTCTTTGATCTGGTCTTTATTATACTGATTTTTCTGACCATTGTGCACCAATCAATAAACCTTTTATACTTTCTTCTTTCATAATAAACCTCCATTTTTATCCCTTAATCACTTTTTGTCCCATATCTCTTACTTTGGGCTTTTTTTCTTATCCACATTGACCTCTTCCTATTTGTTAGTGATTATCCCTAGCTTTGCTCTTTCCACCAATCATTTTGTAATTTGAATTTATTTTCAAGAGATTTTCTTAGTTTACACGTTTCTCACCCCTACATCAGAGCTGCCATTAGAAATCTAATTTTAAACATATTGCAATGTTTTAAACATGGCAGCTGCTCTGTCGAGCTTTTTTTATTTGGTGCCCCAGTTGCATGAATTTAAATGTGCTACTAGATTGGCATCTAGGTCCTCCCTGTTTACTGATGAAATAGTTAAATGCAACCACCACTTTTACTCCAGCAGTTTTTTTCTCACATTTCTCTCCTGTGGAACTCCCTTACATTTATTTGCTTTCCTAATAGTCTTCAAAAGTTTAAATGCAAAGTCAGTCACCATTTTCTATCTTCTTGAATCCCATTCATCTTTTGTCCTTTCCTCAATCCTCCCTATTCTCAGTCTTTTCTCTCACTTTCATTCCCTGTAACTCCCCTGCATACTAGTGGCATTCCTGCCTTGCTTGGAGTGAAATGATTAATATATATATATATATACACTTTGTGCCCGATGAGCTGGAAAACCAGCAAAACTAAAGTCTCATAACAAAACGTAGGTATATGTATATTTATTAATATATATCTTTGCTCTGTCTAACGACATCAAGCACTGTTATATTTACACCTCATATGAATTTGATAATTATTTATTTGCTTGACTGTGTATGCATGCCAACAAGCATGTATACGGTTGTTTATATCTGGTCGTTTGATTTATCTAACTCTATACTACCTATACCTATATATATATATATATATATATATATATAGGGTGACCCAAAAAAACGGGAACTTTTTAATAATCCAATAAAACCAAGAGTGATGGAAGAAAAATATTTAATTCATAGTAATTGAAACCTTAAAACATGCCATTTAAGAAACAATGATGGAATTTTCATTTTTTTAAAAATTATGTCCTGTAGATGGCGTCCTCCTGTATGAATGCATTCTTGAAATCTGCTGTTGAGACCCCTATTTGCTGATGCAACATCTCAGCTGGGATATTGTGAATTTCATTCTTGTTACTAAAATGGCGAAATGTTTACTTGCTCAAGGTCACTGTCTCGCAGTGTTGCCACTTGCTCATGTCTGGCAATACGCACTTCAAAAATTCCCAATTTTTTGGGTCACCCTATATAAGGCATATTTAGGCAGCAAGTATTCATCCAAACAAGTTTGATTAAGAAGAAGCGACAAGGTCTGCCTGTTTCATTTTTTTATTGTATTTTTCAAGGAAGAAATAAAATAAAAATAAAATAAAAATTTAATTAATAAGTAAATAAATCATATTATTTATTCTGTGGTCATGTTCCCAATAGCCATTACACATGATGTCATGCTAGACTTATAACTACCACACAGACACCACATCATTCTTGATAATAACTGTGAAAGTTGAAAGTACTGGAACAAAAATAACAAAATATGAACTTTGGACAGTTTATCCACAAATCTGAGCACAATACTCAACACTATCCACAAATTGGAAAAATAAAAAATTAAACACACAGACCTTGTCAGTTATTTTTATAATTGTTTATATATATATATATATATATGTGTGTGTGTGTGTGTGTGTGTGTGTGTGTGTGTGTGTGTGTGTGTGTGTGTGTGTGTGTATACTTGGTGTACTTGGATTACTGTGAATGTCTGAGTTGGGTTTTAAGAAGAGCATCCGTCCTTGTAAAATCTTGCCTCAAATCAATGTGAGAAATTTTTTGTCAGGCAATGCCCACCTTGCTTTGTGTGAGATTAATCTCAGTCCTGCCTCAACAAAAAAATCAAGGCTATGTATGTACAATTAAACATTACTTTTATTTATTTCTGTTCAGTTTTAAACCCACATTGAGGCTTTCTCAATTTAGGTAATTTAGCATTAGGTAATCAGAAAGTAAAGGCAATTTTGAAATTGCATGGTAAAAACAATTGGGATGCACAGACACATGACATTACATATTTACAGGGGATGACAAGTAGGTAGCCATGTGCAGCATTCCATCATTCACTGGAGTGACAGGGAGCAACAAGGTTAGCAGTATGGACACTCTGCTCAGTAACTGCATGAGGAAGATGTTATAGTGTGCTTTCTGTGGGCAGAGGAAGTTAAAACTAGGAAATCCATCAGAGTATGGAGAACGCACACCATAAATCAATAAAGTGGGTAGAATATTTTAAAGCAGAAAAAACAAGGGTAACAGATGAAAGCCGATTTGGTCACCCATCAACATTGTGTACGAAAGAACATATCCAGAGGGTGGATGCCTCAATCAGGAAAGACCAATGAATCCCATTAAGACAAGTGACAGCAAGCATGGGCATCAGCTATGGATTTGCTCATGACATAGGGCATGATGACTTGAGGTAGTGTAAAGTTTGTGTGCATAGGATGCTCAAACAAGCAAGCAGTGAAAACATGGCTTTGTGAGCACCTGAAAGCTTCTTTTCTGAATGGATGAAGAAGCTCATTGATCAATACCAGAAGTGCATCACTGCGCAGGTATAATATGTCAAAAAGTGACATATGCATTTGTTTTTCATCAATAAAAACAAAGGTGTTATATGAAAATTACCTTTACTTTTTGTTTTATCCTCATATATACAACGTTTGTATCTATATATATAAAGTTTTAGCCTCTGTCTGTTTGTTTGTTATCAAACTACTGGGGTTTTGGAGATAGACCCCCTATAATCATATATATTCTGAACCTACATTACCCAGGGTACATGGGTAAGTATATTTCATTTTGATCAAAGGGGGTCCCCCCGGGAGTCACCCCCCGGGAGGCACCCCCCCCCCCGCAATGAAAGTTTTTCCATTTGATTTAGATTAAATTTAAATTTGAACAAGGAAATGGCTCCTATCTAAATTATAAAAAAAGAAAGCCAAAAAATGGAGGTCAGATCAGCAAGATCAAAATGAGACAATATGGAAGACAATTTGAGCAAGAAATCATGAATCAGTGTGTAGTGCCTTACAATACATATTTGTTGTGACAATTCAACTATCAATGTTGAAATCTGCTCATCAATTCATTCAATCAAGTATTGCATCAAATACATATCAAAGGGGTCAGATCAAGCTGTTTTTGCACAAACCACCCACTGAAATTTTTTTCCCTTTGATTTAAATTAAATTTTTATTTGAACAAGTGAGTGACTCCTATCCAAAATATAGAAGGAGAAAGCCAGAATATGGTGGTCACATTGGCAAGATCATTGAGTAATACTGAAATGCATCATTTTTTTTCACAAATTATAACAATGATTTAAAATCAATCATTTTCTTACAAAAAAAATGCATGATTTGCAGCAAGGCACAGGTAATTTGGAAAGTATATATATATATATATATATATATATATATTGGATAATGATATATGAATTTTTATATATCAAGAAAAGTTTTGAAAGAAAAGATATATGACAAAATGGAAACAATTTTATAACATGTTCCCATACTAGGATTTCATCAGATTGGCTTTGTTTGCATTGTTGTAACTACACATGTACATGAACAAGAGATGCTGGGAGTTTCAAAATTTAGAAAGAATTTTTTTTTTTAGAAAGAATTAAAAAACCTTTTTTTGCAATCTAGCCAAATTAATCTTGATTGTTTTTCTTTTTGTTTCCCTCATCATTGTAATTGAATATTCCACATTGTGATAACAGAAAATCTGCCAAGAATGGTGAAATGTTGTAAAAACCTAGACATAAATTTACTGTGGATGAAGTAATGATAGAAGCACTTTCTTGACATTTTTGTCTTAGTGTATTGTCATATATATATATAGTTTGTCATACTTCATTTTATTGATGTTGGATATTATTTTTATTATTATTATTATTAATTTGAAATTGTGATAATTATTATAATACAATGAGTTTTGCTGTCTGAAATGACATGGCAATTAAACATATTACTGTAACTCTTTTAATTCTAATCACCTACTCCCTTACACAGTATATTAACTTGTTCAACTCTTTAAGGAAAAAAATGTTTCTAGGTCAACCTATCGACTCATCTTTAATTCTTCCTTCTTTTCTCTCTTTTCTTTCCATCCCTCTTTCTCTCTCTTCCTCTCTCTCCCTCTTTCTTACTTCTTTAATTTTTTTAAAGTTTTACATTGAAATTTTTCTTTTTCTTTCTTCCTTTTTTATTATAAAAAATTTTCTTTTTTCTTTCTTTTTTCCTCTCCCTTTTGCTTTTGTCTGGACAAACTGATTTAATTTCTAAAATATCTTTGGTCTCTTTAAATATATTTATGAAATAAATTATAACTGAAATGGATTTTTAAGGATTGTCTTTACTTATTATTATTATATTGATCTGTTACTTACATTGAGCTCTCTTTGGATTAATGCCTTCCTTGAATTACCCCCACCTATTGAGAATAGATATTATATATATATATATATATATATATATATATATATATATATATATATATATATATGTAAGCAAATATGTGGATGTAGATCCGACGGTATGATGAAAAATATGGAAAAGACAAAACAAAATCTGAATATGCAAGTTTACTGTTTTAATGTTGTTCTGTTTCTGATTAGTCTTGTGTCTATTGTCTTTTCATGTTGATGTAAATATTGTCTAATCCTAAGTATGTTTCTAATAACCATGTCCTGAAGATGGTCTACTAGACCAAAACATCTGATGTCGACACAATCTTTTCCCTGTGCGCAGGTCTTCGTAGTTGCTGCCCACGCGACGCCAGCGTATCCGACTGCAAGAAAGAATACTCTGACTTTAGAATTTCAGTTTTTCTGTTTCTGACCAGTCCTGTATATATCGTCTCTTCATCAAACTTAAATCTAATATAAATATGTCTCCATTAACCATGTCCCGAAGAAGGTCTATTTGACCGAAATGTCTGACGTCGACAGAATAACAAAAACAAAAACAAAATAAAAACAGTAAACTCACATATTCGGATTTTGCTTTGTCTTTTCCACATTTTCATCATACCGTCGGATCTACATCCACACATTTGCTTACATATATATATATATATGTTTTATGTTAAATGTTTTATAAATTGTAATGGGAAAAACTATGACAGAGTCCAATGAAGTCATAAAGGACAAAATGTACAACACAAAAAAGATTTTCAAATTTGTCATAGTTTCTCCCCACTTTTTTTTCATTTAATAATCAAAGTTTTATTTATTCAATGCTATTTTGGAGAAATATTTTTTCTGAATTTTTCTGATCTTTTGTAAAATGCTTTTCATTTCAATTAATATAAATAATAAGAATTGTAATAAAAATTATGCTTTTTTTCTTCTTTCAGGTAAGTTGAAATCCTTCAGCATTTTTCCACTGGACATTATTGTCTACCTTTCACAATGAAATGAGGTATGAACCATTTTCAGATTGATATGTTTATTGTTGTAGATATAGAGCGATATTAATCTTTTCCCACCAGACTTTAATTACTAAATAAGTGTTATATATATATATATATATATATATATATATATATATATATATATATGTATGTATTTTTTAGTTGGATTGATATGAGTTTGTGACCCTGGGTTTCACGCTATTTGCAATCGTCAGACAAACTGATTAATTTTTAAATTTTGAATTTATATATGGTTGTGTATATTGGTGTTTTTATGGAAGTGGGAGGAAAAATTGTCATTGGGACACCACTCATACTTACGCAAACATACATAAATGTACATATATTCATTGACATATGCAGAGAGACACACACACACACACACACACACGCTAAATTCTCCAGAGCTCAAACAAACATAAACATATGTGAACAGTGTGGGACTGGGAATATATGCACATATATGTGTTGTTGTGCACATACATATGCATTTGGTGGCTGTATTCAATGTTGGATTTCTTGTTTGAGTGCTGTCAGCGTGCAGACCGTTTTTCTATTTTTGTTTGCTGAATAATGTTTTCTTGCACGCATGTATATACGTATGATGGGGTCTGTGTAAGACTATGATAGTTAAAATTGATATTATTTTTAATTTTTTAAGTCTGTTTTGTTATTATTTTAAGGCCGGTTATTTGCTTGTTTTTGGCGATTGTGCATATGTAAATGGTAGAAATTCCAATTTGTAATACTTATTAGTATTTATGCAGTGGTATTAATTTTGCTGGGGGAGAGAGAAGTAAGTATAATTGTGGATTGATACAGTAATGGTAATTGTGGACTAATACGGCAATGGGAACAAACCAAAAATATTCAACAAAAATATAATAATAACTAAATATGTTAGCTCTATCCAGATGCCTTACGTTAGACCTATCTGGCAACAACTCCATTAGAACCCATTTAAACACACACACAAACTTACCAGACTCCATCCAAAACATACTAATAGAAAATACAAGCATAATAACCTCATTCACATGTAAAAAAAGATTAAAAATAATGAAAGCCTTAATAAAAAAAGAAAAAACCAACACTTAATAATATTAACTACAAACATGGCAGCAACATGCTGTGTTCGGAAAATTAAAACATCCCTACAACTCAAGAAACATACGCACAACCCATACACCCAGTTAAAAAGCAAAAATAAAATCATCCTTGATAATGGCTAAAAGTATAGCCGAAAGCACTCAGAATTACAGAATATTTGGACAGTTTCTACACACTCTGTGTCCAGAAAAGAAAACACTTGTACAAACACAAGAAAAATTAAATAAAAGGCTTAATTGCAGTACCTTGTTCATCATCTTTAATGAAACATTTATAAATATATATACATAAATCTATAATTGACCTTCAATCTGTGTGTGAAGCAGTCAACTGACTCACAAAGAATAGCACCAAAATCTGTTCTGTTTATTACTCACTAGTTCTGTTCAATATATTTTAATATATTTTCTGTTTATAAGTTATTTTTATAGATACAAATATTTAAGTAAATGCTCTGTTTGTAATAAACAGTATTAACTACATTTACCGGCCTGTAGCTAAATGGTATAGCATGTCAGTCCAAATACCATTTCTGGGTAGGATACAGATTCGATTCCTGTCAGAGGAAACATATTTTATATGAAATTTCTTGGACAGTCAGGCTGGTAGATGTAGTTAATACTGTTTATTATAAACAGAAAAATAACGTATAAATGGAAAATATATTAAAATAAATGTCGGACTCAGTTCATTTCATTATATATATGTTTGGTTAAAAAGAATAAGGTCTATTTGTTTTAATCTTTTATTGTAATTTTATAATTTTTGAATGTGTTGAGTATCATGCTTTAAATTGTGGACAAATTGTCTAAAGTTCATGTGCTGTTATTATTTTGTTCAAGTACTCACAATCAACTCAGTCATTTTCAAGAACCTATGTGGTGTCTGTGTGGTAGGCTTTGCTGCTGCTTTGTTCTCAAAAACCGTTACACAGGAAGTCACCATAGATTATTTCAAACATCCAACTATCAGGATAAAGACATGGAATTCTACCAACCACACAGACACCATATTGATTCCTGAAAATGTTTGAGATGGTCAAAATTAGTTTGAACAAATGACAACAGAAACATGCACTTTGGACAGTCTATACACAATTTTGAGCACAATCCTCAACACTAAACACTATTGTATACTCAGATGTTCAACTGAAAAATTACATCAATTACTTTATGTGTTCAGAGAATATTTTCACATGTAGAAATATTGTTTGTATTGTGTTGATGGATTCAATTGTTTTCTTTTGATTTCTTGATATATTTGACTTTTATTCATCTATCTGGATATAATGAGCCTTTGAACAAATCTAACAGACTGTCAACTAAAATTTTGGTTATTGAAATCTTTCACTGAACATAAAATCTATCATCCAATGAATTAGTGTTTTGACCATTAAACTGCTATGTTCTCCAATTAAATAGAGTTATGTATAAAAAATAAATTTAATTTCTTTGTGCTATTCTGCCTCATTCAGCTGTTTTTCTTGCCATCTGTGGAAGTCATTTTGTAGCAATTCTTGAAAGAAAAAGAACTTGCTCCATTTTCTTTTGTGATAAATATCTTTCTTACAGTAAAGAAGGAGAGAAGAGAGAAAAGTGGAAGAAATAAATTAACCACTTACAACCAGCAGACAAGATATCTCTCTTGTAATTTCCTTGTCTTGCAAAAAGAGTGAAAATAAATACATGGCTTAAAAGGTGAACTGAAATAAATTATTTCTACTTCTAAAATCATTGTAACTTGTTTTTAGGACAGAATCAGAAAGCAGACTCAAAAAACAAAAATAAATAAGGAATCTACTATTTTCAATTTTTAATGAAATTCATTATTGCTGCTACATCTGTTTAATCCAGAAGCTTTTAAATACATGGTACCCTGTAAAAAAATGGTAAATTCAGAAAGACATGAGACAACCATTGAAAACTGGTGATGTTTGATATAACTGAAAAATTCAGGAAGAATTTCTGCACATTTTGTCAATTCTCACATCAGATGTTCTTTGGAAAGTATAATAATAATTTGACGCTCAAAGTCAGCGAGTTGTTTAGCCATATGAGAAAGGCAGAAGGAAAGACAAAAGTTCTCTGCAAATAACTTTTAAATGATGATTTCAAGAATGAGCAGCAATTAACCAATCATAAAAGAACCAATCAAAGTTAAGTAATTACATGAGAGTCGAATGAAAATAAATTTATTCAAGGTTATTCAAGATCAATTATTAGATAACAGTGATAATATATTTACTGCTTTTTTTTTACTGGGCACTCTGTATATTCAGTGTGACATTGAAATCTGAAGGCACATCCGGATAGCAGAAGTTGCCTTCTACAAACTAAGCAAAGTATCAAGAAACAGAAATATTTCATTAGAAATATAATATCAGCCCTTCTATATATGGCAGTGGATGCTGGACAATTTCCTCACAGATGAAGAAGAAACTTGAAGAAACAGAAATGTAATTCTACAGAAGGATGTGGGGAATACCATGGGCCAAACATATGTACAATGGAAAACTTCTAGAGACAATGGAAACATCCACCATCCATGAAATTCTCAGCATCCTTCTGTAGAACTACATCTCCTTTGTCTCAAGTCCTCTCTTCATCTGTAAGGAAATTGCTCAGCATTTTTGCCATAAAGGAGGATTGATATCACATAGCAGTTCAGCACTCTTTACTTTGTTTCTAATAAAATTTTCCTGTTTCTTAAGACTTTGCTTAGCTTTTGGGAACCACAAACTATACAATGAATAAAGCTGAATATTAGACTAGTATCAGTCCTCCTATATGGCAGTGGATGCTGGACAATCTCCTCACAGATGTAGAAGAGATTTGTAGCAACAGAAATATGGTTCTACAGAAGGATGTTGAGACTACTATAGCCTGAACATGTGAGCAATGACAGTTTTAGAGAAAATGGAAACAAAAAGGAAACTTATACTTAACATCAGGAAGAGCCAGCTGAAATTTCTTGGGAACATAATAAGGAAAGAGGGCTTTGAGAATTGGAAACTTACAGGACAGAGTGAAGGGAAGATGGACAAGAGGTAAACAATGCATAACCTATCTGGTGAGCTTGAATGAATGGATGGTGGAGCAGGGTTTGTGAGAGAGAGCAAAAAGAGAAAATTTATGAAGGGCATGAATCTGTGGAGGGCCATGATCACCAACATCCTGGATGGACACAGTATGTAGAAGAAGATTTACTGACAATATAAAATACTGTAAAATAGACACCTAAGGGAAACCGTTATGTAAATATGGTAATTGTAATATTACCATTACAATTGACATTTCTGATTCCAGACTTCTTTCATGAAGTAGTGAAACATATTGAATTTGGGGAGAAAGTAAGCTATTTTCAAAAGTTAAGCTTCACCATCAAGTGATGTTTTACTATTCCTTAGTTTTATGGTTGATCCCTAGTCTTGTATAATTATTCTATGTATATATTTCTGTATTATCAAAAAATGACCAAAGCTTAAAAACGAGAAATCTTGTATGTGCTGTGTTCCTTCAGGATGTTGGCGATCATGGCTCTCCACAATTTCCTGTTCTTTGTAGCTCTTAAGAAATTTTATCTTTTTGTTATCTCTCCTAAACCCTGTTCTGCCATCCATTTACTCAAACTCACTATGTAGGCTATGCATTGTTTTCCTGTCTCTCTTGCTTTCAATCAGTCCTGTGAGTATCAAATTTCCAAGCCCTCTTTTCTCATTAAGTAACGTAAAATTTCAACTACCTCTTCCTGATAAGTGCTTTTTGTTTCTGTTTTGCTAAAAAATTTGTCATTGCTTACATGTTCAGTCCATGATATTCTCAACATCCTTCTGTAGAACCACGTTTCTATTGTTTCAAGTCTTTTACCACCTGCATATGAATAGAAAACCAAGAAATAATACAGAAACAGGGTTGGGCAAACCTTTTTTCATGTAAGGCTACATCATTGTTGGCTCTATTTAAAGTAGGCTATTTACATTATTCGGATTATTGTCCTCATCTTTGTAGACATATTTATTACAACATTTTGGCCATTGTACACTCCAGCCTTCTTCAGGTGGTTGGAATGTTGAACTGAACCCTTTATTTCGCTCACTGGGGTAGATTGTTCTAGTTCCACGTGCCATGTTTAATGGATGTCAGTTATCAGTTATCTGAAAGTTCAGAGGGAAAATTAACAGGAGATAACTGATAACTGACATCCATTAAACACGGCACATGGAACTAGAACAATCTACCCCAGTGAGCGAAATAAAGGGTTCAGTTCGACATTCCAACCACCTGAAGAAGGCCGGAGTGTACAATGGCTGAAACATTGTAATAAATATGGCGACAAAGATGAGGACAATAGTCCGAATAATGTAAATAATGTACATAATACCTCATCTCAGAAATATAGACAGATATTAAAGTAGGCTGTATCACAATAACAACATGAGTTTCACAGTGACAATATAAATAACAATTATACAGGGTGATTGAAAAGTAACTCCCTGTTTTATGTATGATGGACTCTTCCATCTTGTAAAAATTATAGTTAGACAGGAGAGTCCATTCTATATAAAATAGGGAGTCAGTTTTCAATCACCCAGTATATGTGAACAGCATTTGTATATTTACTTGCTTATTAGACACATTTTGTAAATTGACTGCACAAATGGATGAGAAATTAGTTTAATATTTAATTCATTTGCTACAATTAATGAGATTTGTACATTGAGGAAAAATATTTTACAAAAATAAGAAATGGTTCATAAATCTCATGAGACATTTCTAGCAAAATGTAGAAATTACATCCTATGTACACAAAGGCACCTAGATCCATATATCAGTCTACACTGTAATGATGATTGAGCATTAACATTGGCAAAGTGTGGAGTGTAGTGGTCCAGGTACGTCTATGGTAATACATAATGTGATATGTTTATTATGTAGAAAGTGATTTTTCTGATAATTGGGGGTTGCAATTAAATATATATGGTTTGCATATTTGTTGTCTTTATTCTTTTTTTAATAGATTACTATCTGGTGCAAGATGTAAACAAAATATGCCCAAATCTATTAATTAAAAATAATAATGTTTGTTCTTATGGACCACATTAAATACTCAGGTGGGATGTATGTAGCATTCACAAATCATACTTTGCTCACTCCTGTTCAAAAGGTTTCCATTGTTTCAGATTATATGAAGCCTAAAAAAAAATAGGTTGCTCAGATGACAATAATACATACATATGTTTAATTTTAGGCTCAAATAAACATAAAAAATTGTTGCATTTAGAGTTCTTTGATATTGTTTCAAACCAAGGTTAAATTTTTACATGTTTGATTTAATAACTCTGCTAATAAATCACTAAGTATTGTAGCATACCTACAGACGATAATGAGTATGTCCCCATTCACATAAATACAGTAGTAAATACTGTATGTTGGTCTGCAGTTGGAGATTCATTGTGGAATTCACTTGACTCACTTCTAGCAGTTGACTACTACTACTACACGCCACTGGCAAATCTTATATGTATGTATGTATGTTGCGGCATTCACCCTGGATCGGTTAAGCTGGCTCCTTCCAAGGAATTCACCGCGTCCGGAACGAAGGCCGACCAAGCATGGCGATCCGTCGGCAATGCTGAAACGAGCGACAGCCATTCCCGATTCCAATGGTGGCAAACTCTTGAAACGGAGTAACAAGGGAGTTTGAACTTCACACGCGGTCCCCACACCTCGCGTGCTATCCCAGTGGAGGGAGGAATATGCTCTTACTTGCCGCAGAATTTCCACAGACCCAGAGGCAGGAGTAACCAAGAGGCCGCCAGATGCCGGTACAGACGCCGAATGGTTTTGAATTCAGAGTTGACCTTCTCCTAGACCAGTTGCCATCCAAGGCTATAGAACCCAGTCTGTCCTGCTATTTACCCATAATTGGAGGGAGAAGAAGAGGATTCACACCTTTCCCAAGGGTGTTAGCACGTAAGTGAATGTAATGGATTCGACTGGAATTCGAACTCGGCTCTACGATTCCTCAATAGGAGACACGGTGGAGTAATAGATAACGGCAAATCTTATATGTGTTGTTCATATCCTAAGTATTATCATTCATTACCAACCTTTGTGTGATTATTCTATTTAGTAACCTTCCTAGGTTACAACACTAAGTTACCATTCAACCTCAAGTTTGAAACTGTAATGATGAACTCTAGTGGCAGATTTACAACCTAATAGCAACAGCTTCGAAATGTGTTAGACAGTGGAAGTTCCAAGACCACAGAGAGCAACAAATTATGAATGTATAAATGTATTGAATATCTAAGATCAATAAAAAATATCTCATACAAATAAAAATGTTATATCATATATAAATATAAAAGTAAGTTAGACAAATAAAAAATATTTCAGACAAATAAAAAATATCCATATAAATAAATATATTTCTAAATAAGTAATGGATGTTTTTTATTTATTAATCTGACATATTTTTTACTTAAACCTTATTTTTAGTGGATACCCATATTTGAATAGACGCTCTGTTTATTTATTAAATAATCTCAAGCAAAAAAATCTGTTTGCCAGATAATTGTTTCACAAATGTTGGGTTTTATTACTGACAATTAGTTATCAGTAGTCATTAAATATCTTTATTTATTTTCATCTACCAGCCTGAATATTCAAGAAATCTTATTAAAGAAAAATATGTGTTCTCTGGCATGATTTGAACTTATGTCTCCCTTGATAGGAGAAACCATCATTAGATCTGATGTGCTTTAGACTGTCTCAGCCATGAAGTGCACCAATGATTGAGTAAAGTTGACTAGTGATCATCATTGAACTCTGTGGTGAAGACAGTCTAAAGCACATTGGATCTAATGATAGTTTCTCCTATCAAGGGGGATGCAGGTTAAAATCCTGCTGGAGAGCGCATATTTTTCTTTAATAAGATTTCTCAAATATTCAGGCCAGTAGATGAAAATAAATAAATATACTGTTTAATAAAAAAAATAGAGCAGCCACTCAAATATGCATATCCACTAAAAATAAATTTTAAGTAATGAAATCTATCAGATAAATAAATTTTTAAAAATCCATCACTTCTTTAGGAATTGCTTTGTTTACGTTAGGATATGAAACTGAGCAGATATGACTATTTTGAGAGTCGGAGAAAAATTTGTGTTTATTAGGTGCTATTCAACTTTGCTTGAACATCAATGCACTCCATGGCTGAAACAGTATAAAGCATGTTGAATCTAACAATAATTTATCCTATCATGTGGAACACAAGTTCAAATCATGTAAGAGAGAGCATATTTTCTTTAATAAGATTTCTCAAATATTCAGGTTGGTAGATGAAAATAAATGAATATTTTGTTTAATAAATAAATGAAGCATCTACTCAAATATGGGTATCTGCTAAAAGTAACATTAAAGTAATAAAATAAATATTTCTCACACAAAAAATATCTCATGAAATAAAAAATCTTAAATAAAAATAGCTCAGGCAAATAAGAAATATCTCAGACAATTAAAATTATCTCAAACAAAAAGAATCTCAAGCAAAAAAAAAACTGTTTGCCAGATAATTGTTTCACAAATGTTGAGTGTTATTACTGACGATTAGTTATCAGTAGTCATTAAATATTAATTAAGTTTTAAATTAATTAGTTAGGAGGTATATGATAATTAATTGTTGCTGAATAGCTGGGACCTAAATATAACTATAAATATACATTTCAGAAGTGAAAGTGATCAGGTTAACAAAAACTCTACATATGAAGCTACTTTAGAACTTAAGAAATCATTTGTCTTTTAGTAAAGTTCTTTTCTGATGAAAAATAAAAATCAATTGATCATTTTAATTACTTCTTAGAAATTATTGAAGATTTTCATGACTGGAGTGGGAAGAAGAGTAATTCACTACACAATTAATAAAATTATATTTTCGTATTCTTTACACAAAGATGAACACTTAATAAATGACCACAGTAATAAATTAGATAATCACAGAAATTCAATCATTTAAGCATAGAAAACATTTACGTTTGGTTTATTTTATTTTATGGCATATCAACACCTCAATGGGTTATTTAATTTTTTTTTTTTTAAGCATATCACCCCAAGCAAGGCTGGAAGCCACTAGTACGCAGGGTGTTACAGAAGGGTTGGAGGAAGAGCAGATAGGAGTGGTAAAGGAGAGGATGTGGAGAAAGATAGTGGATTGATCAAGACAAGGGGGTTACAGAAGATTTGGAGCGAGAGCAGATAGGAATGAAAGGTGAAAGGATGTGGAGAAGGGAAGTAGATAGATCAAGGCAACTGGAGATGTTGATTGATGTTACACTTAAATAGTTGGAGATTGTATTTGTCAGGGAAACAGGAATAAGGAAGGGAGTTCCACAGGCGAGATGTGCGAGACATGATATTTAGGATAGGTTTGTATGAATAAAATATGTATTCTTTGAAAGAAATCAGTTTGTAGATCAGGTTTCATTGACATATGTGGGGATTGTATTATTGATAAAATAAAAAAATTAAAAAAAACACAATATGATAAAAGAAATAGAAAAAAAGAAAAAAAAGAATCTCCCAGGATGCTCCCTGACAGGAAGAACAAATGGCGCATGCATGAATAAAGAGGGGCTTCCTGGTACCAAAGACAAACGAGAAGAATTATTCTCTTTTCCCCTGAACTTTCAATGGCTAAACATGTGTCTTTTGCTTGGGAAGGCATTTCTCTTTAACAGACTGTTGTTACTCTGTAATAAAGTTCCTAAATCCATTTCCAGTTTCTTTGCTTCCTTCTTCCCTTTGTACTTTCTATTTTGGCAACAAGAAGAATTCAACATGGAATTTGAACAAAATCACCAGAAACACCCAAAGAATTATACCTTTTAAAACTCCAAACATATTTTTGTAAAGAGGGTTTTGTTGAGAGTCAAATGTATTGCTGGTAATTTTAAAAAAAAATCTATTGCTGGTAATATATATTTTTTAAATGTATTGTTGGTATTTTTACTATAAAGATCTATTTTTATCCCCAGTTTGAAGGTTAACTATTTGCCCATAACTGGGACTCTAACAGGTGCTACCACCCTGGGTCAGGGTAACCCTGGAAACAACAGCATTTAAGAGGTGGTTTCGCAGTCCTCAAAACCTTGCTGTCGGATGTAGTTTATTATCATACACAAGACGAGAAAACGTTTACTAAATACCAGAGAATTATCATTTGTATATTTTACTACTTATAATTTTGTTCCCATTCAAAAGCTAATCAAAATATTAAGAAACAGGAAAATTTTGTCAGAAAGAAAGAAGAGTGTTGAACTGCTATATAATATCAATCCTTCTATATGGCAGAGAATGCTGGGAAATTTCCTCTAGAGAGAAGGATGTTAAGAATACAGAACTTGCAACCAATGAGGGAGTTTTAAGGAAAATAGAAACGAAAAATAATGCTTATACTTAGAGAGAGAGAGATTTGAAATTTCTGGGATACATAATGAGGAAAGAGGGCATGGAGATTTTGACACTCACAGAAAATATTAAAAGCAAGAGGGGCAGAGGAAAATGGCAAGAATCTACCTTACAAGATTTTGTAAATAGATGACAGAACAAGGAATTGAAGGATAATAATAATAATAATAATAATAATAAAAATAATTGCCAAGAACTACAAAGCATAGGAAGTTATGGAGAGCTATGATCAACCACATCTTGAAGGAATACAGCACATAAAAGAAGAAAGAAAAGAATTTTACTCTTATTTCAAAGAGAGACTTTTGCATCTATAATCTTTCTTTTCTAAGATCTGGTCTATTGGTAGTTCCTTTTCAAGAAAAGAAACAGTAAGTTATTTATCTACTGTTTTTAAGGATACTTTACTACATCTAAATTTTGAAAAACAAAACGCTATTGTTCAATTATATATAATTATCATTTAGAGTATTAAAATTTAAATATCACCTTTATATCTTTTAACACTGATATGTGCATGTAGTGGTTATTGGAAAGGAAAGTGGGATGTCCTGTTGGTGTCAAATTTTCCAAGTCCTCTTTTCTCATTATGCATCCTAGAAATTTCAACAGTCTCTTTCTGATTCTAAGTATAAGCACCTTTTTTTTGTTTCAGTTTTCTTTAAAACTTCCTTGTTGGGCACATGCTTTGCCCATGGTATTCTCAACATCCCTCTGTAGAACCACATATATGTTGCCTGAAGTCCTCTCTTCATCTGTTAGAAAATTGTTCAGCATTCACGGCTATATAGGAGGATTGATATTACATAGCAGTCCAGCACTCATTGTTTCTAGTAAAAATGTTTGTGTTTCTTAATACTTTGCTTAGCTTTTTGATAGCCACAAACTATGCAATGAATTAGACTCTAAGTATATAGCAGGAGCACTGGACCATATGAGGCAGCTAGAGTCTAGATTCTGGAGAGAAAAAAATGTCTCGCACGAACACAGTGAACCAACTTTCCTAGCAGCTGATCTAGCAATGGATTCAATAACAGCAATAAATAAAAAAAAGAAAAAACTCATTTAAAGAATATTTTAAAATTCCTATATTATTCACCTGATAAAATAATTCTGTTATGTTCCAAAAAATATATGAAGCAGTGTAAGCATACAGAGGGTGCTGAAATGTTCTTGGCTTGACCTATTTTCTAAAATCTGACCAGACATCAGAGTTTTTGAGGAAGAGTTTTTTTTATTGAATATCACCAATATAAGACTCGAGAGCCAGTCAAGGTAGAGGGTTTCTGAATGAGCTGTGTGAGATGAATGTAAGAGATGGGAGAAGGAAGTGAAGAGTATACGGATATGGAGAATATGTAACAATTGATCCCAGATTTGAAGAAGTTTATATTGTAGCATTTGGGGAAGCATCCACATAGGAGTCTGTTTCATAAAGCTGTCTGAATGAAACCTCCTTCTTACCAATGGAATACGTTGGGAATGAAGGTGATTCAACCCTTTTGATGTAGCATGGCGAATCTTAGCTGTAAATGTTTGAATTGGTGGAGCGAAAGGATGGAGTTTTGTGAACATTTATCATGGAAATGGCAATAGAGTAGTGGCAGACTACTGGGCAATAAGTTCTCCTTAACAAAACCATGTAAATGACTTTAGGTTTTATCAAGGCTGGAATGTGAGGATTGGGCAGCTCCAGCCCAGATGCGCCAGCAATATGCCATTTTTAGTTAGAGTCAAAATGGTAATGATGGATGAATTAAGAGAAGGTGGTAAGAAGAGAAGCATGTTCAATATCCACCAATCTAAGCATGTTCAATATCTAAGCATGTTCAATATCTATCTATCTATCTATCTATCTATCTATCTATCTATCTATCATGTTCAATATCCACCAATCTAAGCATGTTCAATATCTAAGCATGTTCAATATCTATCTATCTATCTATCTATCTATCTATCTATCTATCATGTTCAATATCCACCAATCTAAGCATGTTCAATATCTAAGCATGTTCAATATCTATCTATCTATCTATCTATCTATCTATCTATCTATCTATCTATCTATCTATCTATCATGTTCAATATCCACCAATCTAAGCATGTTCAATATCTAAGCATGTTCAATATCTATCTATCTATCTATCATGTTCAATATCCACCAATCTAAGCATGTTCAATATCTAAGCATGTTCAATATCTATCTATCTATCTATCTATCTATCTATCTATCTATCTATCTATCTATCATGTTCAATATCCACCAATCTAAGCATGTTCAATATCTAAGCATGTTCAATATCTATCTATCTATCTATCTATCTATCTATCTATCATGTTCAATATCCACCAATCTAAGCATGTTCAATATCTAAGCATGTTCAATATCTATCTATCTATCTATCTATCTATCTATCTATCTATCTATCTATCTATCTATCTATCTATCTATCTATCTATCTATCATGTTTAATATCCACCAATCTAAGCATGTTCAATATCTAAGCATGTTCAATATCTATCTATCTATCTATCTATCTATCTATCTATCTATCTATCATGTTCAATATCCACCAATCTAAGCATGTTCAATATCTAAGCATGTTCAATATCTATCTATCTATCTATCTATCTATCTATCTATCTATCTATCTATCATGTTCAATATCCACCAATCTAAGCATGTTCAATATCTAAGCATGTTCAATATCTATCTATCTATCTATCTATCTATCTATCTATCTATCTATCTATCTATCTATCTATCATGTTCAATATCCACCAATCTAAGCATGTTCAATATCTAAGCATGTTCAATATCTATCTATCTATCTATCATGTTCAATATCCACCAATCTAAGCATGTTCAATATCTAAGCATGTTCAATATCTATCTATCTATCTATCTATCTATCTATCTATCTATCTATCTATCATGTTCAATATCCACCAATCTAAGCATGTTCAATATCTAAGCATGTTCAATATCTATCTATCTAACTATCTATCTATCTATCATGTTCAATATCCACCAATCTAAGCATGTTCAATATCTAAGCATGTTCAATATCTATCTATCTATCTATCTATCTATCTATCTATCTATCTATCATGTTCAATATCCACCAATCTAAGCATGTTCAATATCTAAGCATGTTCAATATCTATCTATCTATCTATCTATCTATCTATCTATCTATCTATCTATCATGTTCAATATCCACCAATCTAAGCATGTTCAATATCTAAGCATGTTCAATATCTATCTATCTATCTATCTATCTATCTATCTATCTATCTATCTATCTATCTATCTATCATGTTCAATATCCACCAATCTAAGCATGTTCAATATCTAAGCATGTTCAATATCTATCTATCTATCTATCTATCTATCTATCTATCATGTTCAATATCCACCAATCTAAGCATGTTCAATATCTAAGCATGTTCAATATCTATCTATCTATCTATCTATCTATCTATCTATCTATCTATCTATCTATCATGTTCAATATCCACCAATCTAAGCATGTTCAATATCTAAGCATGTTCAATATCTATCTATCTATCTATCTATCTATCTATCTATCTATCTATCTATCATGTTCAATATCCACCAATCTAAGCATGTTCAATATCTAAGCATGTTCAATATCTATCTATCTATCTATCTATCTATCTATCTATCTATCTATCTATCTATCTATCTATCTATCTATCTATCTATCATGTTCAATATCCACCAATCTAAGCATGTTCAATATCTAAGCATGTTCAATATCTATCTATCTATCTATCTATCTATCTATCTATCTATCTATCTATCTATCTATCTATCATGTTCAATATCCACCAATCTAAGCATGTTCAATATCTAAGCATGTTCAATATCTATCTATCTATCTATCATGTTCAATATCCACCAATCTAAGCATGTTCAATATCTAAGCATGTTCAATATCTATCTATCTATCTATCTATCTATCTATCTATCTATCTATCTATCTATCTATCATGTTCAATATCCACCAATCTAAGCATGTTCAATATCTAAGCATGTTCAATATCTATCTATCTATCTATCTATCTATCTATCTATCTATCTATCTATCTATCTATCATGTTCAATATCCACCAATCTAAGCATGTTCAATATCTAAGCATGTTCAATATCTATCTATCTATCTATCTATCTATCTATCTATCTATCATGTTCAATATCCACCAATCTAAGCATGTTCAATATCTAAGCATGTTCAATATCTATCTATCTATCTA
Source organism: Acanthosepion esculentum (assembly GCA_964036315.1). Taxonomy (NCBI): domain Eukaryota; kingdom Metazoa; phylum Mollusca; class Cephalopoda; order Sepiida; family Sepiidae; genus Acanthosepion; species Acanthosepion esculentum. The sequence continues at coordinate 60,871,904 of OZ038496.1, read as the reverse complement.
TCTATCTATCTATCTATCTATCTATCATGTTCAATATCCACCAATCTAAGCATGTTCAATATCTAAGCATGTTCAATATCTATCTATCTATCTATCTATCTATCTATCTATCATGTTCAATATCCACCAATCTAAGCATGTTCAATATCTAAGCATGTTCAATATCTATCTATCTATCTATCTATCTATCTATCTATCTATCATGTTCAATATCCACCAATCTAAGCATGTTCAATATCTAAGCATGTTCAATATCTATCTATCTATCTATCTATCTATCTATCTATCTATCTATCTATCTATCTATCTATCATGTTCAATATCCACCAATCTAAGCATGTTCAATATCTAAGCATGTTCAATATCTATCTATCTATCTATCTATCTATCTATCTATCTATCTATCTATCTATCTATCTATCTATCTATCTATCTATCATGTTCAATATCCACCAATCTAAGCATGTTCAATATCTAAGCATGTTCAATATCTATCTATCTATCTATCTATCTATCTATCTATCTATCTATCTATCTATCTATCTATCTATCATGTTCAATATCCACCAATCTAAGCATGTTCAATATCTAAGCATGTTCAATATCTATCTATCTATCTATCTATCTATCTATCTATCTATCTATCTATCTATCTATCATGTTCAATATCCACCAATCTAAGCATGTTCAATATCTAAGCATGTTCAATATCTATCTATCTATCTATCTATCTATCTATCTATCTATCTATCATGTTCAATATCCACCAATCTAAGCATGTTCAATATCTAAGCATGTTCAATATCTATCTATCTATCTATCTATCTATCTATCTATCTATCTATCTATCATGTTCAATATCCACCAATCTAAGCATGTTCAATATCTAAGCATGTTCAATATCTATCTATCTATCTATCTATCTATCTATCTATCTATCATGTTCAATATCCACCAATCTAAGCATGTTCAATATCTAAGCATGTTCAATATCTATCTATCTCAGAATGTTCACTATCCATCTATGATCTCAGCATGTTCATTATCTATCTGTCTATCTCAATGTATTCACTGTCTATCTCAACCTGTTCACTATCTATCTATCTATCTATCTATGTTATGCTATGCTATGCTATCAATACTGTCACATTCATATTCAGTCAAAATGATAATAATGGATTAGTTGTGGGATATGAATGGAACAGAAGATGGTAGGAAGAGGAGATTATCAGGATAGGGATGATATATAACAATTGACCCTTGATTAGAAGAGGATAAGATTGAAATGTTCAGGGAAACATCCACAACGGAGTCTGTTTCAAAATGTAACAGTTCTTGGGGGAAAAGCTGAAAAATTTTCAGCACCCACTTATATTTGTCTGTAGCATCCTAGTTTGAGCAAATAGAGTTGTTGCTTTTAATATTTCTATTTGAACAAAAACTCTCTTTGTAAACATTTACAAGAAAGGAATATTGCTTTTATTTTATTTTCAGTATTTTATAAGCATTTAAATATGTATGTGGACAATGATGTGTATATGTTTACATTCGTCTGTGTACGTGTACGTGTGTGTGTGTGTGTGTGTATGTGCATATACATGTGTTTGTGCATGTGTGCATTTGTATATGTGTGCATTTGCAACAGCAACAGAAGAATGGTAGAAACTGGAGATTAAAAGCTTTTAAAAAGAATTACAAATATTTTCTTTGTTTTCCCTTTTCTTCTTTTTATTCATTTTTTTTCTAATATTTTTCAGTAATGATAATAATAATAATAATAATAATAAGTAGAAGAAGAAGAAGAAGAAAAAGAATTAATCTTCTCTTATTTCTTTTGTTCAACTATTACAACATAGTTTTACTCTATATTGCTTTTTGTTTTCCTTTTTATCATTCTTCTTTCCTTTTTTCCTCTTCCTCTTTTTACTGCTATTCATGTTTTTCCTTATTCTATCCACTTTCATCTCTAAAAATCCACCACCACCACCACCCTTGCTCCTGATGTTGTTCCTTCTATCTTTTTTCTTAAAAAATGTTCTCTGCTACTTTCTTATTTATATTTTTTTTGATGGAATAAGTAAAAATGTACAGGTAGATAGCAGAAAACATGGCAAACTTATTTTATGTGTAAACACAAACACACGTGCGTACACACACACACACACACACACACACACACACACACACACACACACACACACACACACACACACACACAAACAGAATTTATTTTTGTATATTTTTTAAAATCAATTTTTGTAATTTATCTTATAAAATTTCTACAGTTTATCTGTTTCAGAAAATTCATGTGCTTGGTGTTATTTTTTCAAAGATGAACTAAATTCTTGATGACAAGTGTTTTGAGGACAAGTCATTTTGACTTATAAACCAAAATCTCATGAATTCTTATTTTTTTATCAAAAGACAAAACCAATATATTTGATTTAATTTCCTCCTCTGCATCTTTAGCTCTCATTTCTTATCTGACTTAGCAAAATTACGTTTTTTTTTATATCTAAGATTGTTCTTGATTATTGATCTATCTATCTATCTATCTATCTATCTATCTATCTATCTATCAATCTATCTATCTATCTATCTATCTATCTATCTATCTATCCTTGTTCAGTATCTACAGTATCTATCTATCTGTTTAATATCTATCTATCTATCTATCTAACCTTGTTCAGTATCTACAGTATCTATCTGTTTAATATCTATCTATCTATCTATCTAACCTTGTTCAGCATCTACAGTATCTATCTGTTTAATATCTATCTATCTATCTATCTAACCTTGTTCAGTATCTACAGTATCTATCTGTTTAATATCTATCTATCTATCTATCTATCTATCTATTTATCTATCTATCTATCTAACCTTGTTCAGTATCTACAGTATCTATCTGTTTAATATCTATCTATCTATCTATCTATCTATCTATCTATCTATCTATCTATCTATGTAACCTTGTTCAGTATCTACAGTATCTATCTGTTTAATATCTATCTATCTATCTATCTATCTATCTAACCTTGTTCAGCATCTACAGTATCTATCTATCTGTTTAATATCTATCTATCTATCTAACCTTGTTCAGTGTCTACAGTATCTATCTGTTTAATATCTATCTATCTATCTATTTATCTATCTATCTAACCTTGTTCAGTATCTACAGTATCTATCTGTTTAATATCTATCTATCTATCTATCTATCTATCTATCTATCTATCTATCTATCTATCTATCTATCTATCTATCTATCTATGCCATCAATACTTTCAAATTCCCATTCAGCAATTCAGATTTCACAATATATTATCAAGGTTCCAGGAACAAAAAATTTATATTTACTTTAACAAAAATCTTTGATAATCTCTTTCCATGGTCAAATAACTGACTACCAAGGGTGACAACATGGAGAGAACTTTCATCATCTCTACATAGATATATATATATATATATATATATATATATATATGCGCGTGTGTGTATGTGTGTGTGTGTGTGTGTGTGTGTGTGTGTGTGTGTGTGTGTGTGTGTGTGTGTGAGGGTTGGTGAGTGTATGTGTGAATAAAATTGGTTAGACAGAATTGTTCATCAATGGTTGTGCTAGCAGGAAGTCACAAGTTATCAGGACTGGGAGTTTAAACTGGCAATTATACCAGATTATGTGAGCTCTCCCAGAAACTTTAATTAAGGTCTGCTAAGCATATTTGTGGTATAAACCACAGGTGGGCCCTGTGGGTGTTGAACAAACATAAATGTGTCTGAGCAGACGTCTGCAACAGAGATTGGCTAGCTGTCCAGACAGACAAATGTACTCAGATATGAGTGCCCAACCAACATACATATATATATTTTGGCTGGATGCTAATATCTCCTGATGAGTAGACGGAGCAATTGCTGGAGTGTCTGTCTATGAAACTCTAGTCAAGATGCTGAAAACAACAGCTAAGTGACAAATTTTATATTTGTATTAATACTCTCTCTCTCTCTCTATATATATATATATATGTATATATATGTATATATATATATATAATATGTGATGTAGTTTAATTTATATTACAATGAATCATTCATACAAAAAGTAAATTACTAAAGTTAATGATATAAAATGGCAAATTCCTTTCACTAACTAAATTTTAAAAATGCATTAACCCACTAACCACTTGATGAATATTATGAACCTTGTTTTTTCAAAATATAAACTGTATTAGGTCTTCCTTAAATATGCAATTACTTTCAACAGATTCTACAGTCATCATCAGGCGTGGAAACTATTTTCTTTTTGATAAAATTCAGGTTGCATCCAAGACAAAAAAATATAATGCAAATCGAAATATGTTTTTTTGAAGTGTGTTATTGATAACAGATACAAACTTGTGGAACATGTAGTCGCAATGTTAAAGTTGAATTTTTGAAAATTTAAGTGAGAGCGTTCTTTACTAATATGGTAATTTAAGAATTTTTTTTTTGTAGGAGTTTATCCGTCAATGTGGCATGAACTAAATAGTTCAAAAAGTAGAGCAATGTCTCAGTTGTTTTCCTGAAAATTTGCACGTCGTATCAGTTCTTTTTAATCAAATATGTGGTGCAATTTAGTTTATATTACAATGAATCATTCATACAAAAAGTAAATTAATAAAGTTAATGAGATAAAATAGCAAATTCACTTTGCTAACTAAATTTTAAAAATGCATTAACCTGCTAACCACTTGATGAATGTTATGATCCTTGTTTTTTTAAAATATAAACTGTATTAAGTCTTCCTTAAATATTAACTTTACTAATTTACTTTTTGTATGAATGATTCATTGTAATATATATATATATATATATATATATATATATATATGGGTCCCTATGAATGTAATACCTCCTGTTGGCAGTATGGCAGTAGAGATTAAATCTTTCCACTCCTAAAACAATAATGAATATTTTAACTAACAACAATTGTGACCTAATTATGTACAATAATGTATCATATGCAATATAGGGGAACAGTTCAATTAGAAAAATTGAAAATAAATACAATGTATCTAAATGTAAATTAGAGACATGTCATAATAGATCATTCTGTCTTAAATAAATTAACAATGTTTTGCAGCAATTTTGAACATCAACTTGAGATTTTTTCATGAAGAATTTTAACACATTCAACTTTATAGACAAAAAATAGTGAATTTTATATAGAGTTTTTTTAGACTTAGCATGAGCAAAACAAATTTATGAATTTGGACAAAATAAGACCCCAGAACACTGTCAAAATCCACAAAAAATTTTCATCCTTTAATAGTAACTTGTGCTTAGTTTAATTTGTAGCGTATATAAAAGTAGATAGAAAAAAGCAAATGTTGGGTTAGTATGCACTGGCCATAGTGTGGAGTATCTTGCCCTTTTTGCAGGGCATGCAGTAAGCATATTCTAAGCCTTTCTGATAGTGTAGAATTATTATTTAAACATTATTAAAAAAACAAAATATGAAGATTTGTAGAAAATTGTCAGAAAAATTATGTTTTTGTTTGTAGAAGTATAATTTATCCTTGCATAAAATAATCCCATCATTTTTGATGGGTATTATGCTAGTTGAGATATCTCTACCAGTCTTCCTCCTTGGTACCTCAACTGCATGAATTTATGGTACTACTAGATTGGTAACTAGATCTCATCATTTTACTGTTGAAGTATCTAGATGTATAACCCTGAGTACTATTTGGATAGATTTTTTTCTCGCACTTCTCGCCTCTGGAACATTCTTCTAGTTTCTTGCTCTCCTGCTACCTACAACATTCTAAATTATAAATGTAATGTCAATTGCAATTTTTTGTCTTCCTGAAACCTGTTCTTATATTGTCCTTTCTCCTCACTAAAATTTCCTCACTCCCAGTAACCCCTTATGTCTTAGTGGCATTTTTGCCTTGCTTGGTGTGAAATAATTAAAACAAAAAAACAAATAAAGCCCCCCCCCCCCCAAGAATCTCTGACTTGTGTCATAAGGGTTTTTCTTCATAATATAAGGCAAAATAACAATAAATTCCTCAGACGGTCTTAATTTAATTTAATGTTGTGCACACAAAGCTTAAAAAGTTGCTATGACAACAGAAAAAATGGTGTGTGTCTGCGCCCATATGTGTGAAAGAGTGGAATTGGAAAAGCTCATGAGAGAAGGTAATTAGAAATTTATAAAATTTCAGCCCGAAATATCTCTGATTGCATTCAACAGTGTAGCATATAAAGAAGAGAAGAAAAATATTATCAGATTTTTCCCTTGCACAATTTTCGTCTTCCTACTGGTGCCATTCCTACATAAAGTTTCTCTTATTTTCCTTTACATTTCTTCAGTTTCAAAATGACTGTCTCTGAAAGACACCTCCTTATGTTGTAATGGTTATCTTTTTAACTCAATCTAAACTTAGTGCTCGATACTTGTGGCCTTGTATTAAACTAATCTATGCTTAGTAAACAAAATTATCTTTCAGAATAAATATACTATCCCATAATATTTCTTACACTTGCAATAACCTGTCTTCCTGAAGCCTGATCTTTTATTGTCCTTTCTCCTCACTAAAGTCTTATCATTCTCTTTCAGTCCTAATAACCCCTTGCATCTTAGTGGCATTTTTGCCTTGTTTGGGGGTGAAATGATTACCAAAACAAAAAAGATGTAATTGTTCTCCGACTTGTTGAACCTTTTATTCATCACTGTGCACAACCAGCAATTGTTTTCATTCTCTGTCTTGTCAATAGCTGCACTGATTTGATTAATTCTTGATACCCACTTATTTCCACCTTCACTTTCATTATCAAGCACTTTCTCTTTTTCAATCTAATCTTTCTAAAAGAGCCATGTTTCCTTTCAAGTTACTGCTCCCTATCTGTTTTCTTTATTTTTAGCTCTCTCTCTGTCACTCCCCATAATTATTTGATCTGTCATCCATCTTGACTATAGCTTCTGATTTCTGTGTTACAGATGACTGCTTTTCTCTATTAACTCTGTGTCAAAGAAGCTTTTCGGAAGGGAAGATTTAACAGAATTATGTATTCATTCTTGTATTAATGGCTACAGGAATTAAAATTAAAATGATATCATTAAATTCATTAAACATGACTTCAGTTTGATTCACTATAAATGGTACAAATTTAACTTTTATTTTTTACTCATTAAATCTAATACAACTAAATCTTATGTAGATATATTGTCCACATATAGAAAAAATTCTATCTATCTATCTATCTATCTTTTGGAGTTTTGCAGATAAACATTTTGAAGATGTCCACTTATTAGGGAGCTTTTTACTGTATATTTTTTCATTATTCTCATGCTAAGGTTGATGTAAATAATTCATGGGCAAATTGGGATGCTAGTATTATTGGAGATAAGTTGATTTTTTTCTTTTTATGTGTATGTGCCAAATATTTTGATAATATACAGACATACATACATACATATTTATAATATATATTATGATATATATTCTATGTTCACTAATGTTCCAGTTAGAGAAACCATTAACATTATTATTAAATATATATATATAAAGATATATATATACACACACATATATATTTAATATATTTTTGATTTATATGTTATTTTAATATTCACACACATATATACATAGTTGAAAGTTCAGTTGAAATTAATTACAGTCCACAGAAGTTGAATAGACGCAGTAGACATTAGAAATTAAAATGGCAAAGCTTCCCCAGGTGTCTGAAGTTAAAGTGAGAAAAGAGAAATTTTAACCAGCTTATATTTGGTTCATTGGGCATGTTGGAAGTAAGGGAGACAAGTCCGCCGTTGCTGCTGCTACTTGTGACCATCCAATAAGTTTGGGGAGGGGAAATTACTGAATTAGTTAACAGGTTGGACTATACCACTAGGTGCATATAGTGTAAGAGTTATCCACAAAGTGAAATTGGCAAGCTGTGTTCAAATTCTAGTCAATTCTGTTTCATTCACTTTGAACTAAAGCATTTAGAAAAGGCATGAATCTACCTTCCGAGATGTGGGGCAGCCAGTCTGCTTGAAGGAAAACTCTGAATTCAAAACCAGCTTGAAGAGGGATGGGCCCTGTCAGACTATCTTGCCCTAGACACAACACTGCTGTTAAGGCTGCAGTACATGTGGTGGCAATATGACCATAATGGGTTATGGTACACATGATATGACATGATGACTTTAAAAAAGGTTCTAGCATTCATATTTATGTTGTCGATAGCTGTACTGATTTGATGAAGTCTCAATACCCCCCCTCCTTTTTTACCCCCCCCCCCATTTTTTAAAAATGCGTTATGTTGTACATTCAATATCAGGAGAAAAGGAATTGTTAGTGATCAGGTATTAATGTAAGCAAAAACTCATAATAATATCATACAATCAAAGCCCAAACAAAAGAAGAAATATCCTGGTCTCCAAAAACACTTTCAGTTACACTTCAATACTGGTTAAAAATGACCATATATCTTAAAGAAATCAACCTGACATCAGACTCTATAGACTGGCACTACAAAATCACAAATGAAGAGCTTTATCAAATAACAAAAAAACACCACTTTCAACAGCAACAGCAATAAAAATGGGTAGCAGATGTAACTAGAATGGAAAATAATATAATCAATCTACTAACTTTTCACGCTACTAAATGCAAAATGTTTGGAAAAAATCCACTCAGTATTAGAAAGAACTATAACACTTAGTGGACTTGAGAATTTTAATTTTCTGAAAAATTGTTTTAACAAAAAGATTTCATAAATTTCATCTGTTTGCTAAATTTATGCTGAATGTTTCCTCTTTGGGAATGTCTAATTTCCCCATTACCATTAACAATACCAATAGAATAGACCTATTAGAGATAAAATTGAAAAAAAGAAAAGAAAAGGAAAAACATTATTAAGGAGAGAGAACAATAAAAGAAGAGGAATTAAGAAGACAGAAGATAATGGTTGACATTGCATTTAAATTTTTGAAGATTAAAGTTGACTGGAAAGCAAGAAGCTAGAAGAGATTTCCATAAGCAAGAAGTGCAAGAGAAGAAACTGTTGGCATAGAAATTACAGTTACATCTATTAATTTTCACCTGTAAAATGATGAGACAAGCAGTCAATTTAGTACTGTGCTTAAGTTTATAAAGTTGAGGTATCAAAGAGGAAAGCTGATCAGAACAATTAGCATTAAGATATTTATAGAAAAAGCACAAGAAGGCTATGTAATGAAAAAGTGGAAATGTAACTGAAGCCGAGATGTCAGGTAGGACCAATACCATTGCAGATTCTGCTTTGGATTTTATCAAGAATCTCTAAATACATAGGAGAATAAGCAGACCAGATGTGGCAGCAATATTCAATACATGGACAAAAGGTCAAATTATAAATGTGTAAGCTAGATTCTGGCAAGAAAAATTGTCTAGTATGACCCAGTGAACGACTTTCCTAGCAGCAGACCTAGCAATTGATTCAATATAATCTTTCCATTTATATCAGTGGAAAACAGCCCGAGAAGATGCAACGAGTCATTTTCTCGGAGGTTAGCTGATGGAAGGCAAAAAAGATTCTCTAAGACAATTAAAAGAGAGAAGTCTTGTCTTGGAGGTGTTAAAATTAACAAGTCATTTCTTGCTCCTATTAACAACAGATTGTTGGTTATTTTTAAGATCAAATACCAATTTGACTTTATCAAACCGATTAGACTTACTATTCAGATAGGAGTAACTTCACAGTATAAATTTCATTATATCTATTGTTTTCTCTTCATTTACTGATTTATTTTTTTAGTACTTACATTAATGTGTGTGTGAATTTGTTTATAAAAGAAACATTTTTTTCTGCTGGATAACATCAAGAAATGCTATTGGATTTGATGTTAGAGTCTACAATCAATATTCATTTTTGTCTTATATTTATAAAACCACATGGATACATAATGCTGATAATACATTTTAAATTATTTATTATTATATAACATCAAATTAAATTTGAGGTATTTTAAATTAAAATTTTAAAAGAGTTTATTTTATGTCATATACGAAATAAAAATCGAACTGTTAGTTTATATTCTAACAGGTTCATAAATCAATTTAAACCAGTTTGAATTATCTCCCTTTGCCTGAAAAATTTTGAGTTTATATTTTTTTCTGTGTATCAGCGACAGATTTTTCAATTTTATGCCATGCCTCTTGAAAAGTAACTTCATGTTTGTCTGCAAAAATTTAATACGCTTGAATACTTCTGTGAGGGTTACAAAATATATGATAAAGAATCTTGCATCAGAGCGACATTAAGTCATCCGCAGTTTTCTCCCTTGGAGCAGCAACTCCGCTTTTGAAATTTTTTTAAATCACTTACATTTGTCAATGTAATACAGCACAAAGTCGTGTCCATAGAAAATCAGACTTAACCAACTTGATACGTAACTGTCATTTTTTAAAAGTTGCTTATTATTAATTTTTTATAACAATGGCCTAAAATGGTTAAAGAATATATATTTATCAATACACTGTTTATCTAACTATACATTTATTATTGGTAAAATTTTTTAAAGATATAAATTTGATGCCTTTGTATTTATATTTGATATAAAAAAATATGGAGCTGAATGATGAACACGATAAAATTTTAGACAAAAATTGTACAACATATATTTTCTTACTGAATTTTGGTTCATGTTTCGAGACTTCTATTCCCTTTATCAAGCATAGATTTAAATTGTTTTAATTTTTTAATTTTAAAAAATTAAGTTCAAATGCAAAAAGAAAATACAGACATTTTTTCTTTTTTAAATATTCTTATACTGTATTGAATTAGTGTTTACTTTTATTTATTACTTGCAAGATTTAAAAACTTTTCCATGAACTTTTGTTTATTTGTTCCAGTCTTTCTTGGTTTGAAAAAAAATTACTTTCTCTCTTCATTTCTCCTCTATTTCTCCATCTCCTCCTCTTCATTCTCTCTCTCTCTGTCTCTCTCTCTCACACACACACACACACACACACACAAATACACACACACAGAGTGAAATTCAATGACCTAATAACAAACCAGCTTAATTTAGCTTTGTGTGTTTGGGAACCATCTGTAAGGGAATTCACAGGCACCATAGTTGGGAATTTGTTCACCTGGTCCATGGCCTTGTCATTGGGAAAGACCATATTGACAACCCTAGTACTGCACCAGAAGTGATGTGAACAGCTATTGCATCAAATGACATCAAAATTGTAAAAATAAGAAAATAAAATTATTATTTGACAAAAGAAATTTGAAGAAATTGTTTTGGATATCCCATAATTTATAAGTGAAAAATATGCAAATTATTGTTATATTTAATGTATGAAATGTGTATGCAGGGATGGTGCAAGGGGCCTTGTACGCCCCCAATTCTTTGATACAGCCCCTCTCACTCTACTATATCTCAATTTTCATATTTTTCTGAAATTCCACCATAATATTGTGTCCTTTTTTTTCAATAAGTGGGTACATGAAGCTTGTGTTGTCAAGGTTCCTAGTTGTATCTTTTTGCGACAAAAAAGTTATTTTCACCTTTTGCCACTTAGTATCAAATTAGTTTTAGATCAAAGAGCAAGGCAGATGTCTGGTGGGGAACAGAACAGTAATGTTGTGTTTACCGCCCCTTCCCCCACAAAAAAATAACAGAAACAAATTCATGGATTTGGATGAAAAAAAAAACCCTAATGCAAACAAAAGATGTTGGTTTTTATTTACAACAAATAAAAACATGTTTACACAATATCTTGAAACAAACAATTTTGAACTAAAATCAATACAATACTTAAATTCAGTAATTTATCACTATACCAGAATAATTGCTGGTATTAATAAAATAATATACACACAGGGCTGGCATGTACTACCTGACCAGGGAGCCAAGCCTGATTGAGGGCCCTTGCTATTTTATCAACATTTGTTTTTTTTACCTACATTTATATATATTACAAATTACACCAAGCACAACTGACTATTGAAGGATAAAATTTTTTTTCAGATTTTGATGTAATTATAATTATAAACATAAAATCAAAAAGGCAATTTTATGAATTTTTTCTGCTTGCAAGCAAAATTTATTTTTTTAAAAAATAAACCTATTTTAAATCTGTCAATATTACTTGTATTGTTGTTATTTTTAATTTTATATTTTATTAATCAATATCTGTCAAAATTTCTTCCCAATAATAGCCATGTATTTTCTCATTAACTATCTGCTTATATTTTTGCCACGTGGTGTTATCTCCCTTGAGAGAAAAAAACTGTTGCATAATATTGGCTTTTGCTGGAATTGTTTTATTTATTTTGATAAAATAATTAATTTGCTTAAACCATGTTATTTATATAGTTTTTTGTTTTATTTTTTATTTATAATCATGATTTAGTTATATTCTTTGTTATATAATAACTCCAACAAACACATTTGAAAGCAAATCAATATTAGGTCATCAAAAAAGAAAGTATGGTTGATTTTAGTATCTCAATAATTAGTGTTGTCATAACATTATATGTTTAAAGATGATAATATTCTGTAGATAACAAATATGAAAATATTGACAAAATTGGCCACACTGCCTTGTTTGTTTAGAAATGCTGATATTTTTCAGGGCCATTTTCTGACTTTATGTTTCAATATTGTCTAATGGAAAAGGGAGCCAACATTTTTTTTAATACTGTTGCTCTATTACAAAGTACTCAAATGTAAAGGGTTACTAAATGACATTGTTGTAAAGGTGTACAAGGAATGAGAAGTGCACATTATGAGGATATGTATGTTATAATGATTGTTTGGTTACTAGGATTAAAATTTCAACAATGTGTATTGATCAGGTGTAAAGAATATATGTAAAGTTGTGTGTGAAAGGTTGCAAAAATTGTTAATATGTGGTTCTTTAGTTTTCATTAGTAAGGAAAGGGATTAGGTGTAAGGGTGTTGTCAGGAGGGCAGGTAGTTGATTGATTTGTTGGGTTGGTTGGCCAAGGTTGCTATTGGTGTCATAAGAGAGGCCTGGAGCAAATTAGTGAAGTTGAGTAGGGTGTTGTTGGTGGGGTTGATATATGTTTTTCTTCATGGTTGAAATTGACACCAGTGTAATGTTTGATTGGCTGGCAGTCATGTGATGAGACCAAAGTGTTTAAGCTGAACTCTGTTGTTGGCAGGGTGAATTCAGGGTAAGGATCAAAGGCAATCAACTGGGTTGTGATGGTGGTGATGAGAGTGGACTGTAGTTCATGGTAGTGAAGATGAGAAAAGGCCTGGAGTGGATTAGTGAAGCTTGATTGAGCAAAATGTCTCTGTTGGATTCTGGTTGGATAGAAGATCAAACAAAAATGGGATCATGATAGTGACAAGAGAGTCGGTCATGGTCTGCTATTGTCTGCTGTCAATAAGGAGTGCTGGTTTTATATCTGTGGTCTAACAGGTGAAATCTCCCAGACACATCATTTTTTTAGCAGGAATGTTCATGCTTGGCTATTGCATTTTAGATTTTTGTGTGGATTTGTTTTGTGGACTGGATGTGATGCTCAGAGCCGCTGCACAGAAGACGACTTTTTTATTTTGTGTTTTACACACTTAGTGTTCACGTCTGGCTGCCATGTAGAGTGAATCAGAAAGAGATGTAATTTAGGATTGTAGTGATAAGGAAAGAGTCTATTCATGAGTTGGTTTCACAACAGTTCGGGGATGAGAAGTTAAGTCAAATTTCTTCCTTAGCAAGGTGTTATGAAAGGAATGGAAATGATTTGACTTTGTGTACATCGTATGGCAGATCTTAGATGTAAACATTCTGTGCTACTAGGAATATATACTTGAAAAACAAGGTGGATAAAATAAGTAAAGGTTTATTGTAAAAAACCAGTACAATAAGAATAAAGGTAACAGTTATGCACAAGGTCATCGCAAGTCAATCCAGTAGTGAGTGCTATTATTGGAAGGTTGGTAGTTCTCATGTAAGTCTGAGTCATACTCAACAGATACCAGCTATATGCTATCTAGCAACTGCTCCATGCAGTCACATGTGGCACAAGGCCGAATTTAATGTGGGGTTTGGCCCAAAAATCCCTGTAGACTCTGCATAAATGGGATTGGGTCTGTCTACCTCCCCGGACAAGACTCTGCTCTTTGGCATAGCCTCATCCGAGTTCCACTCTGCCTGAAGGCAGAGAGTTTGACGACAGCTAAGAGCTGAGTAACAGACCCCAGCTAGACTCTATAGTCTGTTGACTTACAGATACTTATAGGTAGTTACTACCTATAGTGTAGTCACTCATGGGGGTGACAAGTTATTCCATTACATCAAAATGACTAACTGGTGGAACCAAGGAATGTTGCATATATTTTTATCTTGTTCTTCTAGTTATGTACAAAGGCTGGCTGAAAAGTTCATAGGCTGACCAATATATAAATGCAATACAACAGCTGGACAACCAGCTTTTGTATTCTGGTACACTTGCATATCTTTTAGTCTACCAACTGGTGTGTCTACTTACAGTTATATCTTAGTCAGTCTATGAACTTTTCAGTCAACCCTTGTATGTAGAAAACAGAACCAAAATCAGATGTTGTATCTTGTAACTTCATTGTGTTTATTCATTTAAGAGACAGTTGAAATTTCTAGGGCACATAATGAGGAAAGAGGTCTTGGAGAATCTGGTACTCACAGGACAGATTGAAAGCAAGAGGGAAATAGGAAAGCAACGCATAACCTATCTAGTGAGCCTGAGTAAATGGATGGCAAAACAGGGATTAGGAGAGATAACAAATAATAAAACTTATTAAGAGCTACAAGAGCCATTGTGGAGAGCTATGATTGCCAATGTCCTGAAGGGACATGGCACATAGAGAAGTTGTAAGATAGAATATGTGAAAACCATTTGGATGTTTAATTTTATTCTATTGCCAATGTTTCTGTCACTAAGGACAACTGAAAAACAAAGGAAAATAGTGTTACTATGGCAACCTTGCTACTTAGAAACACTGTAGTTAATTTGAGATTTGTACAAAGTAAAATGTTAAAATGAAAAGTAAAATATAGTGACTTGGAAAAATAAAATAAAAGCAAAGAAAGTTATGGTAAGAAAAATAAATCTAGTATATCTTGTTGCAGCAATGGAAAGTATTATCATTTTATACAGTACCAGTTTTATGGGCTGCAATCCAGGGGTTCCAAGACTAGAGGGGCCCTGATAAAAAATTAAAGATAGAAGGACAGAAGAGATTTGTTTATTTTCAGATTTAATGGGGCTCCTTTGAACAACTTGAAACAATTTAGAGTATTTGTAATCCAAACGCCAGTTGAAGTGTTTAATATTTTACACAAAAAAGTATCATCTAAAAATATATGTTTTTTTTTTGTCAACATGGTGGTGGGTGGGAAGCATATGTAATAAAGGAACCCTCAAACTCTATTAGCCTAGGGGCCTCTTAAGGCCTAAATCTGGCACTGATTTTATGTCTCTGGCACATTTCCCTGACAACAATATTTAGTAGACTCATGTGGGTTCAGGTAAAAAACAATTGGTAGAGATACATGGAGATAGTGGTTTAGTAAGTATGACTTAGATTTAGTATAAGATTGCAAGTATGGATAATGCAGTAAGGGTCAAACTCAATACTCAATCATAAGTGATCTAGGAAGACAAGCTTGTTAACCATTACACCATGACAAAGTGACCGAGACACATGCATATAGTAATTTACTATGTGTAGCTTAGATGTGACATAAACATCCAACTGGAGCGTCCAATGAGGATTGAAATCACTACACAGTCATAATTGAGCTAGTGAGACAAACTTGCTAACCATTACACCAGGTTGAAGTCGGAAAGGGACAACTCAGCACTGCCAACTTAACACTGCTGACTGAACACCAGAACAATTCAGTTGACTGAGACATTCAGCACCATAAAAACATTAAAAATATTTTACAATGTTGATTTATTTTATTAAAAAATAAATTACGTTTAAATTTACTTTATTAAAAACAAAAAACTGCTTCATTTTTTTTGCATTTTTCAATTTACTTTATTAAAACATAAATTACATTTAAATTTACTTTATGAAAAACAAAAAACTGCTTCATTTTTATTTCATTTTCAATTTACTTTATTAAAACATAAATTACATTTAAATTTACTTTATTAAAAACAAAAAACTGGTTCATTTTTTTTGCATTTTTCAATTTATTTTATTCATTGAATTATTTTTTATATGTCAATTTATTTTATTAAAAAATAAATTTGGAAGGATTCTTCTTGGATGACCCTCAGCTCTATCTTTATGACACTCTTGATGGCCCCCACGCCTTCAAAATGAGTCCCCTTGATGATACCCTTCAGCTTTGAGAAAAGAAAAGTCACTTGGAGCAAGATCAGGTGAACAGAGTGGTTGTTTCAGTGCAGTGATGTTCTCAGCCAGGAACTGCCAGATGCTCAAGACGTTGTGAGCAGGTGCATCGTCATGGTGAAGCAGCCACGATTTGTCCTGCCACAGCTTTCATCTCTTCTTGTGCACTGAGCAAAGCAAACACTGTGGGATATCTTTGTAGACTTGCTGATTTACATATTTTTGCTTCTAAAATACATTTTTAAATAAATTTTTTGAATAAATTTAAAATAAATTTTAAAAAATTAATAAATAAATTAATAAATAAATGATATTAAATAATAAATTAAATTATATTTAAATATTATATTTGAATAATAAATTAAATAATTAAATCATAAATAATAAATTAAATACATAAATAGATTAATAAATAAACAAATTAATTAATAAATAAATTAAATAAATTTTTAAATAATTTTTCTTAAGTTTTTAAATAAATTTTAAAAAATTGTTTAAATAAATTTTTTAAAATTTTAAATAAATTTTTGCCTCCTAAATACATATTTACATATTTTTTAATTATTTTTTACATATATTTACATATATTGTTTCTTTTTTTGGCAGGGGTGAGGCATCAAGAAAGCAAATGATTGCCTGTTTAATACAAATACAAATAATGTTTGGTTTTTGTTTATTTTTTTGTTTTTGTTTGTATGTATGCAATGTTTTTATATTGACATATATTTTCGTGTTTCTAAAGAATTAACCAATTTATATTTACTCTGATATTTTTATTACAACAAACATTATTTTCAGTGGATACCCGTATTTGAAATAGACGCCCCATTTTTATTTTAAACAGTGTGTATTACATCTATTGGCCTGCACACTGGAGAAATCTTGAAGAAAATGTGCTCCCTGGCACTCTTTATGAGGGAAAATAGAACCTTGCTGGGCTGCTCTCTGTGGCCAAGCACTCTAAATAAAGCATGACAGATCAAGTGGTGGTTTCTCCTACAAAGGGGGACACAGGTTTGAACTCTTCCAGAGAGCACATTTTCTTTATTAAGATTTCTCAAGTGGAGTGTGTAGGCTGATAGACTAGATGCAATGCACATGGTTTAAAATGAAAAATGAGGCGTCTCCTTTAAACACAGGTATCCACTAAATGTAACATTTGAAGTAATAATTTACACATGTAATAACATATACAATGAATAGGAAACAAATATGGATTGGAACGCAACAGAATGAAAAGATAAGGAGCAAATAGAAAATGTTTATAAATTTTAACATGTTTTGCTTTTATTAAAGCTTCATGAAAGAATAAATATGGAAGAGAAAAGAAAGTTCTGGTATTTTTATTTTTGTGTTGTTTGTTTTTCATTGGTTGCATTATGATACACATACACATACTGAATTATACACACTGATGCCTGTGTGGTCTGTTTAACCAATGAAAAACATATAACACAAAAATAAAAATACCAGAATTTTCTTTTCTAGATAGTTTTTGGTTGACACTTATTTTGACATATCTTGTTGATCAAACAGTATCATTAGAAAAATGGATTCTATTTCAACCAATTCTACACTGGTGAGACAGAACATGAGTCACATGAATCATATGGACACTAGTCTTTTTGCTTTAACTGCATTTTTAAGAATTTAATTTTACTAATTTCAACTCCATCTTTTATTCATTTTTTTTTTATATCCCACATTGTTTCAACATCAGTTTAGTAAGAACAAGTGATAGGCTGAAGATATCTGGCCATATATTAATCACAGAGGATTCATAGATTGTTGTACTTTCAATGCATCTTCATCTGAGAAAGTTATTTTCATTTTTTAATAAGACAGTATTTTCCAGCTGAAAATTGTGATCATGGAAGTTTTTTGATACACCAGTGCATCATATGTGTTGTGACTATCTAATGCATTTAGTGTGTTGTTTTGTAAAAGATTCCTTTTATGTTCATATAATCCTTTATTTAAATTCCTTGTGGTTTCACCTATGCATTCTTTGTGATAATTATTACAGGTGATAGAGTAAATTCATCTTTCAAGATTTTGATTATTTAAGTCCCTTTCATGTTCATGTATTCTTTCCTTTAAATTTTGGGATGTTTTGCTGATATATTTCTGATGGTGAGTGGGACATTTTTGTATATCCTATTTGTTAGACACATGCTTGTTAGTTGTTTTTTTTTATCTTAATTAGATTTTTAACAGACATACATAATGATAGTCACATATAAGTATATCAGTCAGTTATGTGCTATGCGGGATACATGCTTGGTGATCATCTATCTTTGATTCTTGACTGCCGAGGTTGCCATTTCTTTCTGTGTCAGACCACTTGCCATCCAAGGCTATAGAACCCTGTCTGTCCTGCTATTTACCCATAGCTGGGGGGAAAGAAGAGGATCATACCTTTCCTAAGGTTATTAGCACATAAGTGAATATAATTGATTTGACTGGAAGTCAAACTTGGCTCTCCAATTCCTCAATCTTTGCCACTATCCATCAAAATGATATATAAATTTTTATATACCAGAACAATGTTAGGAAAATTAATGACAAAGTGGAAAGTTTTTTCTTGTGATACATTTTGTCCTTTCAGACTTATAATAACTCACATTGTGATAACATTGGATCTGCCAAGAAAGATGAAATGTTGTAAGAACCTTGATGTAAATTTACTGTGGATGATCTAGCAATTAAAGCACTTTCTATACTATTTGTCTTAATAAATTACTTTCTCTTTTAATTAAAGTAGCATTTTTAAATCAAAATTATGCTCAGTTTCATTATGGTTAGCAACTAATGCATTTATCGTGTTGTTTTGTAAAAGATCCCTTTTGTGTTCATATAATCTTTTATTTAAATTACTCAAAGTTTTCCCATGTATTCTTTGTGGTAATCATTACAGGTGATAGAGTAAATTCCTCCTTCAAATTTTAGCTCATTATTATTTTGCCTTGTATTAATTAACCCTTTTATTGTTTTAAATGTTGTAACAGATTTTATGCAGTTGCATCAATGTAAACATAACTTTGGCTGGATTTAGTCTTAAATGATGAAACATTGCACATGAAAAATCTTTTTCCACCTTGTCATTAATTTCACTAATACAAAACTATATACACGATGGGATTTAGATGCAAAAAATGATTTAAAGGTTTTCTCATTTGTACATTCGGACCTCATTATCTGTGGTAGATATGTTCCTGCAGGATGGTGTAATCAACTATTAATAGCAAACCATCTGGTTATATCCCAGAATTCTCACTGGGAAATCGAGATGTGATAAAAACATAATTAAAATTTTAATGCTTTCTGTCATAACACATTGCTGTCAATTAGAATATGTTTTCTGTTCCTGTGTTGCACTCACAAATTTAGGGGGAGAGAAGAGAGAGCTGAAATTAATAAAATATTCATCTGATGATTCAGAATTTGAGAACATTTAAATTGATTAATGTTTTATTTTTTAATATTTTCAAAATGCTGTGAATATGCAGATAGTATCCAGATTTTCAGCATGAAAAGTGGAATTGGTAAGCTGGGTTCCAATTCCACCCTAGTTTGCTGCATTCACTTTTGCACTAATGTCCTTAAGAAAGGTGTAACTGCATCTCTTTTCTCCATCAGTTATGAGTTAAATAGCAGGGTTGACTGGACTCTCTAGCCTTGGAAGGGCTACATTTAATTCAATACCAAGAATAAAGCAAGAGCAAAACCACTCCACTATCTTTCCCAAGAAGTTATAGCAATTCACAGATAATAAAGAAACGGAATCTGTGGAGAGCCATTGTCATCTATGTCCTGAAGGGATATATTTTTATTTTTTAATATTTCAATAATTTTCTATAAAATTCTGAAGGGCCATGGAATTTTTTTTTTAATTATTAAAGACATATATCTGATTTTTGTTTTTTTATGTTTATATTTTACTTCCCTGATATAAATTTTGTAAAGTAGTTTTAGTTTAATGAAAATTTTAGACTCAGCTTTTTACTATGTCAAACTAATATTAATGAAATACTAGTTTGTAATTCTGCAGATGGTAAGGTCTTGCTCTGTATTCAGATATATTCAGAAGTTCAAGAATACAATTTAAATGTAAATTTTTATATATAATTTATTCTTGTTATGTAAAAAATGAAAGCAAACAGGTAGATAATCATTATTTGCATAAAAAAATTGTGGCTGATTTTGCATTATCTGTTTTTCCCTATTTTTTGTTTAATTATTTTTTTTTTTTTAACCCTTTCACTCCAAGCAAAGTGACAATGCCACTAGGATGCAGTAGATTACAAGGAGTGAAAGAGAATGAGAAGACTTTAGCCAGGAGGAGTGAGGAAAGGACAAGAAAGGAACAGAGTTCAAGAAGACAGAAAATGGTGATTGAGATTGCATTTAAGTTTTTGAAGATGGCAGGGAAGCAAAAAATTGAAAGGGAGTTCCACAGGTGAGAAGTGTCAGAAATGAAACTGTTAGAATACAAGTGGTGGTTGCATCTAACTAGTTCAACAGTAAAACATTGAGACCTAGTTGCTAGTCTCGTAACATGATTAAATTCATGTACATCATCAGAACAGTTTCCATGAAAATATTTGTAGAAAAGATAATGGTAGCCATGTCATGTCGGTGAGAAAGTGACTGAAGTCGAGATGCCAGGTCTGGATCACTTATATTACAGACACTTCTTTGAATTTTATCTATTTATCTTAAACTCTTTCTATCTCAGACTCTTTCTTTTTTCTTTCTCAGTTTCTATCTATCTATCTATCTATCTATTTATCGATTTATTTCAGGCTGTTTATATCTATCTGAGTTTAGACATAGTCTCTGACTATAATCTTTATGTGTTTACTGGGTGCTTGTACTTGATCAATTTCAAATAAAAAACAATATTTTGGATGCTTATTTTCATTAAAAAACAACACAACATTATCTTAACCTATTGCAATCAGTACATTTGGCTACTTGTAAAATTTACAATATTGACTTGGTATAATTCTGTCATTTTCTCTGTGCATATATATAATATGTGATTACCCACAAGGAACTAGAAACCAATAGATGATGCCCCCCACCTCCGAAAAAATAGAGTAGTATAAATATAAAAAGGTGCAAAGTCTCTCTCTTGCTTTTTTCTCGCCTTATGCACAGGATGCCTTAGGGACAAGACGTATCTCATTTTTCCTCCAGCCAACTTTTTAGTATCCAGCAAAACCACATGTTGCATTATAAACAACACACCATATAAATACATTAAGCTGATAACTCTACTGATCCAACAAGGAACACATCTATACACATATATAAATAAATAAGTATACATATATATGTAGAGAGAAAAGTGGATCAGGAGGTAACAACAGGAAGAGGGATCATCATTTCAACTTAGAGCTAAAGAGATCAATTAGAAAAGATCCAACTCATTTCATAAGACATTTGGCATGTGAGAAAGGAGTTTCATCTATGACAGTCCAAAGAGCAATGAAAAAATACTTGAAAATGAAATCATGTGTGAAACATATGAGGCAACTTGTTACTCCAGGACAGAAAATTTGAAGGTTAGAGAGGATGAAGATCATCTTGAATAAGTTGGAAAATGAGCCTGAAATAATATATATATATATATATATATATATATATATATATATATAAAAACTTTATTTCAATCCTTCATGAGTTTCCGATCGTTAGCTATGATTAATTAATGATGAAAATGTCATTTTCGCTTATAATCAACTTCATCACAATTCTTCTGTTAAGTTTGGAGAGGAATTATGCATTCTTATTGCTCAAAGTAGAGCCCAATAGTGTTATGAAAACCTCGGAGAATTCCAGTAAGATATTCTTAATCATTTCTAAGGTACAACGGTCTAGAGCTTAATCTAACAATTGGACAATTTTGTTGTTACACGATTAGGACAATTTTGCTGTTACCCCACTGTTACACTTTTGACTAAATTGAAGCATGAAGAGAAAAATTTTAAAGTAGCCATTTTTGGACGCTCCTGCATCCTTTTTCAATGAGACTTCTTTTAACAGCTAACAAGAAAGGCGCAATTTGGATTTAAAATATGTTTTCAAAATAAAATCACACATTAAAGGATTAAACAGGAATTTGGGTTTACTCAGAGAATAGAGTTTCCACAAGGAGCCCTCTAACCAATAACAACATTGCTCAGAAGAGTAAGTCCCATTTCTTTGTTTATTTCTTGTCTTGTTGAAAAAAGGACACAGTCATGTCCAAAGATTCTGACTTTAAAATATTTATCTTCATGCGTCAATTTAGTCAAAAGTCTAATATATAATAAATATCATCAATCGTATTACTAAAGTAGTTATGATTTTGTTGGTTTTTTATTACTCAAATTTCATTAACTGACCTATTAAATCTACATAAGAAGAACACGTAGACCATCTTTCATTTTAATCACATGCACACACACACACACAAACACATTTAGAGCTCCATGTGGGAAATGGATGCGATAGAATATTTTAACCGATAACGTGATCATAGATTTAGATAAGTAGTAGTAGTAGCAGCAGCAGCAGTAGTAGTAGTAGTAGTAGTTGTTGTTGTTCTTCTTCTTCTTGTTCTTGTTCTTCTACTACTACTACTACTACTACTACTACTACAGTATGCTGTATCTTTCATAGTCATTCATGGTTCACCAGAAATTCCTATCTTTTGGAGCTCTTAATCATTCATGCTAAAAACATGCACCTTTATTTAACAGCTGACAAGAAAGACTCAGATCCGAGTTAAAATATATTTTCAAATTAAAATCGCGCATTAAAGGGTTAAACAGGATTTGGGGTTTACTCAGAGAATATACTTTCCACGGGGAGTCCTCTAACCAACAACAACATTCCTCGGAAGAGTGAGTGCCACTTCTTTGCTTATTCCTTATTTTGCGGAAAAAGGACACATATCCAGATTGTAGTTTTCATTTTTCTCTTAAAATAAATTGTTATTTTCATGATGACAAAAGATATTTGGAGTAACTTTGTTGATGACATAAGATTAAGGCATTAAATAAAACTTTGAATTTGTTCAGTTATATTTAAATCATGTATTATATAGATGCTAAATGTTAATGGAAGAGCATTTCTTTGCTTTCAAATTTTTATTAGATTAGTTTTTAACATTAAATTCACAATATCTAATCCAATTGTCTACACAACATAGTATATGTTTCATTGAATATAGCAGACAAGGAAAATTTGATCAATTTTTTTTTTAGTTTTTCTAATATGCTTACATTTTTCATTTGTTGGTAGTAAGGGAATGTCAAAAATTGTCCATATTGTCTATTGTCCCAAGTGCTTTTATTTTCAAAAAAAGAGCTTGGGACAATAGACAATATGGACAATTTTTTCATTCCCTTGCTCCCACCAAACTGAAAAATGTAAGAATATTTTCCTTGTCTGTCATATTCAATGAAATATTTTTGAATAAAAGGTCGCTGTCCAAATATACATTATTTAAACATAGTATATATATATATATATATATATATATATATATATATATTAACACTATTGACACTGGTTGGCTCTTGATGTCCTCTGGTCAACTGCCATGACACACATATCTGCTCAAGACCCACTCTCCTCCAAACACTCACACCCTACCCACAGAGACATTCCATTCACACTCACTGTATAGGCAAAGTTAGATTAGTCAACCAATCTGCCAAACACATCAGCTCAAGGTCTTACCAACTCTCCCCACATTCAAAATCGCAACACCTGCACAAATTTTATTCTGCTTGCATTTGTTGTATGTGCAAATTCAAAAGAATTTTATATTACAATTTTTGTCTTCTTTTTCTTTTGCATCAATGGCAGTATTGTTATTTCATTTGTTCTCTCATTCTACCATGCACATGTTTATAACAACGATCTGCAAAAGATTGATAGGCTGTGTCATATGGTTAGTGTTGATATCGAACCTTTGTGGTCTCATGCAATGTTCCATGTTAATTCTAAGACGAATGCAGGTATAACTTATCTGAAGTTTTATTCAACTTAGAATGGAGTGTGTCCAAGCTGGACTTGCTATAATACTGAATACACATAAGGGGTGATAATCCATACTACAGTCTGTAAAAAGCAAATCAATCAGTCATTCTATATTGTATTGTTGTTAACAATCATATTGTGATATCTAGAGGTTGTATGAAAATTCCTGATGTACTTTGGTATATTCATAGAAAATTTGAAGTGGAAAAAACAGAAACAGAATGTGAAAGATTCTGTTAAAACAAAAACTTATTATGTCTACTTTGGAATAAAATCAAAAGAAAAAATGAGACCCTTACAGTATCTGTTCCATTTATGTTGAAGAACTAAAACAATGAAAAAAGTAAAAAGAAATTCTACAGATATAGACAAAACCAAAAAAAATAAAAAGTTTAATGATTTTATCCTTGCAAAATTCAAGAATGCAACCAAAAGAATGAGAAAAATATTGTTTATCTTAATCTTCCATCAGCAATAATGTGGGCACCACATGATCTATGAATCTGATCTACCAATTCTTACTCCACTTGTTAACCATGATTATGTAGAAATCCACTCAGAGGAAGAAAATATTGCAGATAAAGATGAAGAATTTGTCCTAACACTTTCAAGCAATGAGACGCATTCATTCCCTCATGATGAATCATAATGATTTAGTGAGCAACCTTGATCTCCCCAGAGACACTGTAGCGCACTTGGTAACAAGATTGACAGAAAAGAAAACTTAATATATCCTGAAACAACTTTCTATTGGCAATGAAACAGAGAAAAAGATTTTGAACCATATTTCAACAAAGATGGATCCTTCGTTTATTGCACTGACATAAGTGGTTTGGTGTAGAAATTTGGCATAGTTTACAATGCAGAGGACTGGAGATTATTTATAGATTCATCTAAAAGAAACCTGGATGGGGCATTGCTGCTTTATAATAGTAATAAATAGGAATCAATAGCTGTCGCTCATTCTGTGCATTTCAAAGAAATATACCAGAATCTGGCAAATGTACTTGAGAAAATCAACTACAATGAACACTGTTGACTCATATATGGAGACCTAAAAGTTCTGTGTATGTTACTGGGTCAGTAGTCAGGATGTACAAAATTCTCATATTTTCTCTGTGAGCAGGATAGCAGAACCAACATAGAAGATTGCAATCAAAATAGTACTGATGAAAGAGGTGTATGATGTTAATGGAAGAAAAAAAATGGTAGAAAATGAGGATTATAGGGATAAAGAGGATAGGTGATTGACCATTGATTAAATAGGTGAAGATTGAAGTTTTCAGGAAAGCGACTATTTTTTTACATTCAGAACATAGAGGAAATGAGGCTGATTCAACTTAATGGAAGTGGGATGGCATGTCCTAGAAGTACAAGCTTGAATTGCTGGAATTAAAGAATTGAGCTCATCTGTACATTTGCCATGGAAATAGTGATTGAAAAGTGACGGGCTTGCAATATTGCATCTGTAGGAAAGTGGTTGCAGAGTGAACAATAAGTCACTCCCACCACAACTACATAAACAATTTTGTACTCTAAGTGAGGATTGAATCACTCCAGCGTAAATATGGCAGAAATACCTTTTTTTTAAAATCTAATCGTCACTTGTAAAGATAAAGTGTGACAGAAAGACATCAGATAGTTCCTAGAGCAATTAAATGAACCAGCTATTTTTCTTGCATCTTTAGCAATAGAATGTGTATTTGAGTTCCACTTGAAGTCTGTTGTGAACTTGAGACCAAAGAGATGTTCAAAGCATGGAAACTCATTGAGAATAAAATCATTCATTGTAACTAGTGAAAGCTCAAGATCTGAATTGTGATGGTGAAATGACACTAATTTTCCTTTTGAGTTACGAACGTTACAAGTCAAGCATTTCCCATTGAGCTGTTGTATGCATTTGTGCTAAAAGGTCCCTAGTTTGTCTGAAGTTAAATTAAGAGATGGTGTATCTGCTGCACCTGATATTGGAAAACTCATTTGTGATACAGAATTCGATGGTGTGATGAACAACCTGAAACAAGAGGCTTGGCTATCATTCAAAATATATTTTCTAAGTTTTTA
This sequence comes from Acanthosepion esculentum, assembly GCA_964036315.1. Taxonomy (NCBI): domain Eukaryota; kingdom Metazoa; phylum Mollusca; class Cephalopoda; order Sepiida; family Sepiidae; genus Acanthosepion; species Acanthosepion esculentum. The sequence goes on along the minus strand of OZ038496.1, from coordinate 60,845,452 downwards.
GATAATAATAAAGATTCAGATTACAAACAGATTGTGACAAGTATGTCTTTAAGTTTGTATCCTTCAGATTTGTATATGGAATTTTTTCCTGTAAATCTTGTAATGTTGAGTGAAGAACTAGATAAAAGTTTCCATCAGGCTATCAAGGAAGTGGAAAGACAGTATGAGTGACGTTGGACTATCAGTACAGTGACAGATTACTGCTGGGTGATTCACAGGGACACACCGGAAAAAAGAATATACAAATGACTGCTTACCAAAGACTGGACTCTTTAGCCTAAGGTGACAATAAGTCTAGGAAAAGAAAAACTCTGAATTCAAAAACTGTGGAGAAGGTAACAGGTAACTACACCACTATCTTTCTGAAGAAGACATAACAATTCACAAATAATAAAAAAAAAGGAATCTGTAAATTGTCATGGTCACTAACCTTCTAAAGGGACATAGCATTAAAAAAAAGTTGTTAGACTGCTGTGAAGTGTCCAGTACTTTTTGACAAACTCTTTTATTTATATAAATTCAAAACATCATTATTTAGTGACATAAACTTA
>OZ038496.1:60709980-60844701 GCA_964036315.1 Acanthosepion esculentum | reverse complement strand
AATCCATTTTTGAAACCAGTTCCATATTCTTCTGACTGTACCAATATCTGAAACCAATATTTTTGGTGCTCTGTCTTCTGCCAGATCTGAATTTTTCTCTTTACTATCCTTGTTTCCACTCACTCTAGTAGAATTGTTGCCTCGGCAGCACTTTTTGACCACTTGCCACATTCTTATATGATGAAGCACCTTCTTAAAGAGGCACATTACACAAATCTCTGAGGCTTGTATTTCAAATATCATCTTTACATACAATGTGTTTGAGTTATGATACATTTTGGCTATCACAAATACATATAAACATATAGATATACACATATCCATATCACAGACCTAAACATCTTGAAATTTGTTTCACACAACATTCATGTGAAATTTACAGACAGTAGTATCATATAAAGCATGTTAAAACACACATGTATACATATACATATATATATAAATCATGATATACATTTTACAAAAAATGTGAGTAGGTATGTATGTAGAATTTTCTTAAACACATTGGTTTCTAAAGTCTGATTTTTATATTATTTGCAACATATATAGTTATATATTTAATATAGAAACATAGTTATCAATTATGCCATGTGATTATCTATATTTATACAAGTCAGATACAGATATATATTATTATCCATGTAAACAAATCCCATCCTTTACAGTTGATTTGTTTACATATAACATTTATCAGTTAATATGTATAATCCAAAAGAGTTAACTGTAGAATTCACTTAAACTTTTAGAGTGCCATCAGTCCTTACATGTATACATACACACACACATACAGATATATATATATATTTATATATACACATACACTGACTACATAAATAGATAGAATATGCTTGTTTTATATGTTTAAAATTGTACAAATTTACATGTATATAAATGTAAATTAAATAGATAATTATGTTAATAGTAGTCTTTGTAGCATTCCCTAACATATAATATAACTTGCACATAGCACACACACACACACACACACACACATATACATATATACATATATATTTACATACTTATTAGAAATCTACAGTATCATTATAGACATGCTTATCTACATAAAACCAAATGCTTGTATACTTTCCTTAAGCTAAAGTGATATTTTTATTTCCCAGACTAATATATATTTTTTCAGCTCACACACACACACACACATGCACATGCATATGTATATACATGTGTGTTAATAGATATTCATATATTTAAGTAAATATTAAAACATACTAATATTAAAAATTTTCTCATCACTAGCTAAACACCTGCATACAGCTCATATACCTGTACTGTTAAAAAGGTAACCAAATATACACTTTCCTACATTGATGGCTTTTATCCACCCTCATTAAGATATATCTGATACATAAAAATTTGCAAATACAAACCCATACCTATTTAGACATAGCTTTATATACCAATATAAACAAAGATATACCACTTATAAGCTTCAGATGAATTCATCAGCTAACTCATGTATGTGATAGTATATTTACATAAAAGTACTGCTGTGAGAGAATTCCATTTGTACCTATACTCACATTAGTGTGCACATGTATATAAATATGCTGTGAAAAAAAAAACCCTCACACATGGGCATATCTTACTAGGCAATAGATGGACTGACTGACATACACACAAGACTTGTTTTAGTTATTTGTTTAAAAAGCCAATGGCCATGGAAATATGTTCTTCTCACAGCCTCTGGACCGAAGACGTGTCGTTAATACGACTACTTGTGGATGCGAGTGGTGCCCTTCCAGGCAGAATTTCAAAGAAATATCAGGTAATATTTTATTTGGTTTAAAAAAAAAAATTTTTTTTTTAAATTTAAAAAGAAAGATAAAATTGGTTATTATTAAGAGAAATATTAATTGTCATTTTGTTTTTGTTTTGGTAGAAGAAAAAGGAATAATTTTCATTTGTTTAAGTCTTTCTCGGATTTAAAAAAAAAATGAAAGAAACAAGATAATATGTGTTCAGCAAAACAAAGAATTACTACTACCCTTTTTTTTGAGGGGTGATTTGAAGTAGGAATACAAAAGAGATTTGGAGAACAAAGAATAAAATGCAGAAAATTATAATTAAAAAAAATTTCTGCAAAAACAGTAAATCACGAAATAAAATCAATAAATTTTTCTCAGTTGTGGTCAATTCAATTTCTTATATGTTTTGAATAAAGTGGAACAAGCTGCTCTTCTGCACTCTTTTACATACCCTGACTTCCATTCACCTTGTACTTCTCTCTTTCTTTCTGCGACATGGTAATGGTGATACAACAATATTTTATTTATCACGTGCTTTCATTCTGTATTTTGACAATAGAGTGCGTGGGCAATGATGATGACATTGGTTTCAAGAAACGTGTTTCTTGAGAAATGAATGCTAGTCAAACTGGCTATTTTCTGTCTATCACGTTGATTCATGCTTCCACTTGCAAAAGTCTTCGCTCAACATGTTCATTATATTTACTGAAGATTTCTCATGAAATGCCATGTGGAGGCATTCACTGTTTTACTGCTGCTATTTATCTGTTTAGGGGCAGAGTAATTCTTGGTCTCTTTTTCTTTTTTTTTTTATTCTCTTTCATCCTAATTTTCACTTCAGCCATTATTATTGTCTTTTTTCTTTCAGTTTGAACCATATCCATATATGGGAGAAAAAAAAACGAGGGACTTTATTGTTAATCATTTCACACTTGATTTTTTTAACCTCCTTTTTCATATTATTATATTTATTATTATTATTAATAATAATAATAATAGGAAGACTGAAAAAAGGGGAAAAATAATTTTTTCATCATTAAAGTACAAATACAATTAAAAAAAAAAATCCTTTAAATAGCCCTATATAATTTAAATTATTCTTTTATTTTATAACCTGTAAAAAGTATGCATTTACAGAAATCTATAGTAAGAGTTAACAAAGAAATTCCTGTAACATTTTCCTGGAAAATTTTTCCAACACTAATGCAAATATTAGGAAATCTTCACATTTATCAAATTAAAACACTTCGGTTTTATAAAATAGTGGAAAGGCGAGAATATGATATATACATTTTTATGTATCAGAAGAACATTAAACAAATTAATGACAAATTGGAAAAAAATAGACAAAATAAAACAGACTCTAATTAAACAAGAAAAATTTATACAGTATGCAATTATTTTATAACATGATTTTTTTTACATTTTTTTTATCAATTCATTCCAAGCAAGGTGGTAAAAACACTAAGACAAAAAGGGTTACTGAGTGTGAAAGAATAAGAAAAAGAAAAACATTATTAAAGAATGAGAACAATAAAAGAAGAGGAATCAATAAGACAGTAGATAATGATTGACATTGCATTTAAATTTTTGAAGATCAAAGTTGACTGGAGAGCAAACAAGCCAGAAGAGAATTCCACAAGCAAGAAGTGTGAGAGAAAAAACTATTAGTATAGAACTTACGGTTACATTTAGCCAAATGAATTGTAAAATGATGAGACCTTTTTGCCAATCTAGTACTGCACTTAAATTCATAAGGTCTATGTACCATAGAAGAAAGTTCATTAGAACAATTACCATGAAAGTATTTATAGAAAAGGCACAGGGAAGTTACATTATGGCAGTGGAAAACTGACTGAAGCCAATATACCAAGTTTGAAGCAAAAGCACTACAGATTCTTCTTTGGTTTTTAAAAAGAATCTGTAAATATATAGCAAGAGTACCAGACCATAAGTGGCAGCAATATTCAAAGCAAGGATGAATGGTAAACTTATAAATATGGAAGATAGTTTCTGTCGAGAAATATTGTCTAGCTCAGTGAACCAACTTTCCTAGCCGCAGAACTGATCTGAAATTAGAAAATTAATGTTTAAAAGCCTTTGGTTAGTTTTTTATATTAAAATCAATTTTGATTTTTCTTGATTTTGTGGTTAAGTAAGAATTTTAACATTAGTTAAACTATTAGTTTATTAGTTAAACTAATCACTTTAGTTAATTCAGAACTTAAATTTGACATTTAAATAAAATAATTGTAGGAATTTTATTCTTTAAATTAATTTAAGAGGTAAAATATTATATTAAAAATAACTCATAATATCAATATAGATAATTGTTAAAAAAACCATGTATAAAACTTTTTGTGAGATTTAATTTCTATTTGTGTGTTATTGGACAAAGTGAATTAACTTGTGGTGAGAATTTTGGAAAAACATAGATTTCATTTTTATTTCTGTAGTGAACAAATCTTCTGAAACTGGGCAGTAATGTTTAGAAACAGTTTTGTATAATTTGAAATACAGCAAATTCTAAAGTTTTATCAATATAAAATGACTTAAATATAGTGTTTAGTAAACTTTAAACTTAATTTTATTGTACGGACCATTTTTATAGTGAAGATTTTATAGTTATGTTTTAACTAAAGATATAGTTAAGATTTAATGAGATATGGAAATCGCTTCAAAATATTTCTATCTTTTTGTCAGCCTATCTGTCTGTCTATCTGTGCATATATATATTTCTATACATTTCAAATTGGAAGGAAAGTTTTTGAAGTTTGTAGGACATTAAATTTATTTAATTTATATAAGATTTATACTTACCATATATATATATATATATATATATATATATATATATGTATATTATAGTAAAAAAAGAAAGAACAGTAAGATATATAATCCGGTGTTCTTATTGATATTTTTATTTTTACAAAACAGTGCTCAATGTAAATTTAAAGAGCATAAATATTATAAATTAACTGATTTAAAAATATGGTTCCTTCACTACACAGGAATTACCATGTTTCAAAAACGCAAGATAAAAACTTCAAATTTAATTATATAATTAAATTAAAAGCATTAGTTCTGTTTCATCTTCAAATGAATTTTGGAATAATTACCATATATATATATATATATATATATATATATTTAAAGATATGCTTAGTGGCACAAAATTTTATCACTGCCATAAACAGACAAAAATTAGTTTTATTATTACCACTCATGATGATAAAAAGTAAAAATGAAAACCGGGCTAGCTAACCAGTTTCATACCTCGCTCAACAGAGCTAAATCGAGGTAAATATATAGTAATAGTAACAAATCCGTTGGTATATAATCCAAGTAAATCCTATTAATAATAAATATTAAAACTGATCCACAAAAAATCTCAATGTATTTATTATTACAGAGCAAATAATTAATAAACAATAAAATCCAAAATCACTTCATATGTGGAATAGCCTATTTCGGCAGATGAAAATATTCGTCTGTCTTATCTAACCTTGTGTGGACTGAGTTTGTGGCATAAATAGAAATTTAACTGTGAAAGCTAAAATACATATATATATATGTATGCACCATACCACATAAACAGGAGAACCATTCATGGCTTTCAGATAATTTCTGTAAGCAAGAGACCAACAAAACTCTTTGTAACACTAAAGAGGAACTGACGGCAAGAATTATGGCAGCATTAATGGAGACTGTCGAGAAGAGTTGCAGGAGATTTCAAAGTTATCTGGAGGCCTTGGTTGAAGTCAGTGGTGATTTTATTGAATAAATTTACTCTTTAATATTTAGTATTTCAAGATATTTTTGTGTAACTTTGGTAAATATATCTGTTAAAATGAGACATCAGTGTCATTTTCATTTTTGCATAATTTAGATGACAATTTATTCATTGCACCCTGCATATATTATATATATTTGGGCAGCAACCTTTCTTTCCAACATGTTTCATTGAATATGACAGACGAGGAAAATTTGATAAATTTGGTGGGGGTAAGGGAGACTAAAAATTGTCTGTAGTGTCCATTGTCCCGAGCACTTTTGCCAACTGCTTTAGCCATTTTCAAGGAGTTTGCTAATTGTCATTAATTTTCTTTTTATAGTTGTAATTGTATGATATATATATATATATATATATATATATATATATATATATATATATATATATACATACACATGTTTGTATTTATTAATAAAGGTACTCTCTTTCACACACACATATATATATATGATTGACTCTTCCATCGAATTCAACGTATGAGGGTCAGGCAGATCAGTTCCTAGAAACTAAAAGCCCGACACCGACACATGAGATTTGATTATAGTGGTGAAGGCTTTGTGCAGGACCATCCAAACTTTTTGGAGGGACGAATACAGGGACCTGGTGCAGTGAATGCCATAAGGCCCCAAACGACCCTCCGCAGGTTTTGAATTCAGAGTTGTCCTTCTCCTAGACCAGTTGCCATCCAAGGCTATAGAACCCAGTCTGTCCTGCTATTTACCCATAGTTGGAGGGAGAAGAAGAGGATTCACACCTTTCCCAAGGGTATCAGCACGTAAGTGAATGTAATGGATTCAACTGGAATTTGAACTCGGCTCTCCAATTCCTCAATCCAAGCCGTTATCCATTACTCCACCGTGCCTCATTACACACACACACACACACACACACACACACACACACACACACACACACACACACACACACACACACACACACATACATATATACACACACACACACACACACACACACACACACTCATATGTATGTATGGTTGCAGATGTTGAATAGCTATGAGGATTGAACTCATGGTAAACAACTCTTTTATGCAATGGCTTCTAGTTATGAATGCAATAAAGCTCTATGTAATTTTTGTCTGAATTGTTGAGATGGGAATTATCATTTTACATACTGATTCTAGTATACACTCTTCTAATCATAGATTTTTTTAAAAAATAATATCATAACTATTGAACAAAGTAACTAATAATAACAAAACAAAAGTCATTGAAACAAAGCAAGTTCAATCGACCAAATATGACAATTCCAGAACAACGTAACTATAAACAATTTTTTCTACCCTCTGCCAGCCACTATGATGGAGAAAGTATTACCTCGAACCATCGCCAATACTTGGACAAAAAACTAATAATTAGCAATGGGAATTCACTTAAAAGTCGTTCTATGTTTCGTTGTAGAGAAATAATAAAACTTTATTGACCGCACAAAACATGTTCGAACGAATTCACTATTAGCACAAAGGGAACAATATATGTCCGGATTTGCAGATGAAAGTACCAATGAAATACCACTGGTCTATTTCCAAGTTTTAATTGAGATATCTAAAATATATAGTTTTAATCAATATATCTAAAATATATATTTTTAATTAATATACCTAAAATATATAGTTTTAATTAATATATCTAAAATATATAGTTTTAATTGATCTATCTCTATCTATAAAAGGCAGGATGTGTTTGTGTGAGTAACGAAATGCACGGCCGCAATTTTCGACGGATTTGCACCAAAATTTACATGCACATGCTCCAAGTTAGCGGGAAGGCCAAGACTGACTTTGCATTTCCCAACTCCCATTGATAGTGGAAATAATCGATTTTTTCATGCTTCTACGGTAGTTTTCATGTAGTTTGCGGCCATTTTCTACTGGCCAGAGTGAGAGCCTATAGCTGGTTGCCACGAATAGGCAGGAAGATTCTATTGGCCAGCATGAGAGCCAACAGCTGACTGACACGAATGTTAACTAGCATGCTAGCATGCAAAAAAATCGATAGCTGCATTCGTCACAAGTGGGAAAAATTTAAATCTGCATGGCACTTTACTCCAATTGGCTCATTTGCTTGCTTAAACTCAACCTTGATTCTGATTCCACAGAACTGGTTTGGGTGTGAAAAAGTATTTGTTGTTAACATTCTATTTTCATTCGGTTTTTATAGTTACGAGTCCTTTTTTAAAGCTGATCATTTTGTGTTCATTTTGTTTATTTCTTTTTTCATAACAGATTTAATGTTTAGTATAGAACTTAGAAAAAATTTGCAGTGTGAGATAGGCAAGAAGTAAGGCATGTAGCAACATCAGCACGGCAAAGAGAACTCCTTTAAAGGCAAGGAAGGGCAAAAAAAAACGTCAAGTGATAGCAATTGCTGTATGAGTCGTACAATTTTTAAATCAAGCACGGGCAACGCCGGGCCATCCTGCTAGTCTAAAATATATATCAGCTTTTGTTGCTTACTTTGCATTTAAAATTAGCTGAAGATTTCAGTTCCATATTTTGAAAATAAGAATGAAAAGAAATAATAATTTTTTTTATTTTGACAATACATACAAAATATATGCTTATATTGTCTAATCTAATGCATATATTAGTTTTAGATAAATATACAATAATAATTTTTTCCAGAAGTGCAATGGTCAAATCATTAGTGTGTCTATGTGTGTGTGTGTGTGAGTATCTGTGTTTGTACCTCTGTGTGTGTGTGTGTGTGTGTGTGTGTGTGTGTGTGTGTGTATGTATATATATATATATATATATATATATATATATATATATATATATATATATATACATGTATATAAATCAAATTAAATAGAATAATTCACTTAACTTGCCCAAACTCCAAGTCTCATTGGCAGGTTTCTTAGTAAATTAAAATTATTTATGTAAGGATCTTATTTTTTTTTATTAGTGAAAAGCATTATTTTATATATATATATATATATATATATATATATATATATATATATATATACTAACTCACTCACACTAGACATTGCTGCTGTTGTTTATGCAGCAAGTAGGTTTTTATGGGATCAACTTGTCTTATGCTCAACAAGTTTTGAATTCATACTTGTCCTTCTCCTAGAATGGTTAGCAACCTAGAGTGAAGAGCCTAGTTTGCCTTTCTGTTTAACTCATAGCTTGGGGGAGAAGGGATGGATTCATGCCTTTTCCAGTGGTATTTGCCTGAAAGTGAATGTAATTCACTTGAATGGAATCAAACTCAGCTTGCTGATTTCATGCTTTTAAGCACTAACCAGTACACCACCTGCACATCCATATATATATATATATATATATATATATATATACACTACAGTTCAAAAGTTTGAGGCCACTCCAGGTAACTTTTTGAATTGGTCCCAAAAGTAGTTGTTTTGTACTTTAAATAAGAGAAAATTATTATACATGGTTAAAAAAAAGCAAGACATGATTTTTATTAGACATATTATTATAACAAAAAGAAAAAAATAATTTTATAATTGAATTTTACTCTCATCAAAATATCCTCCTTTTGCCTTGATTACTGCAGCACAAATTTTTGGCATCTGTTGCAAAAGTTTCTCAATGTATAAGTTTGATAATTGATTCACTTCTTTTTTTAAATGAGTCTAAGAGGTATTTTTTCATTTTTTTTCATTCTTCTGTCAAGTTCATCCCATGCTAAATCTGGGGTAGCTTCAAATTATTGAACTGTAGCATATATATATATATATATATATATATATATAATTTTAATAAAGCATTGGAGTTATAGATACTCACTGTGTATGTGAAATAAGCTATGCAGAAAATATATTTCAAACACTTTAATATCTATTTGTTTATCTTTATTTAGATAGTCAATATTTTGATTTTGTTTTGATTAAAATGGTAATCTGTTTTAAAAGCTGACTCTTATTTAAGATATTTTATGAATTGCTTTTTATACTGAAACATTAATACTTTAACTCCTTACACTTTGATAGAAATTAAAGTTTTTAGTGTTGCTTTAATGTTAGGATAAATATTTTAAACATTGGCTAAATGTCTGACCATTCAGCTTGTTCACATACTGTTTTTTGCAAACCTATGTTACATGAGATAAAACAGAAAATAGTTTGTTGAAATTTATTTAATTACGTTTAATGTAATTTTAAGCCAATCAAATTTTGAATAGAATATCTGATTAAAATGTGATATTACATTTTTTACACTTCATATTCAGCCTTTTGAAAATAGATATACTGGCATTTAATGTTATATCAGATCATTTTATCAGTTCTGTAACCCAATATAGTTATGTAATGCATCCAGAACAGCAGTTATATGTCTACAATGATAACCTGTTAGAGATCATTCGTGTTCTAGCTGATTATGAATTATGAGTTTTCTTTCACTTATGAGTTTTCCTTCATCTAGATTGCTTGCCATCTTAAGGCAAGAGAGACCAGTCTGCCCCGCTATTTAACCTATAGCTGGTGAGAAGAGATGGATTTATACCTTTTCCAAGTGTATTTGTATGAAAGTGAATATAGCAAACTTAGACAAAATTCAATCTCAGCTTATCAAATTCTCTTTCTGGGTTGTCAACCGTTACATTATCAATATATCCTACACATGTAAAACAAAGCAAAATATAGTTTTAAAATTTCCAAGGGGACTATTTTATCCAAGTTATATTTGTTGACATATTTTCAAAATACAAGTAAGCAATACGATGATGTGAGTCTACTTTTTAATTTTGTGTAACGTATCTTCTTTTATGCGCCATGTCACTTCATGACATTGACAATCATGGTTCTCCACAATTTCCTGTCCTTTGTAGCTGTTAGTAAAATTTGTCTTTTTGCTATCTCTCTTAATCCCTGTTCTGCCAACCATTTACATATGGTCCTTCTTTTTTCTCTTCTTTTTCTATGCTCCATGTCCCTTTTGGGTGTGGACGATCATGGCTTTCCACAACTTCCTATCTTTTATAAGTTTGTCTTCTTGCTATTTCTCCTAATCCCTATTTTGCCAACCATTTACACAAGTTTCTTCTTTTTCTATGTTCGATGTCCTTTCAAGGTGTGGGCGATCATGACTCTCCACAATTTTCTGTCCTTTATAGCTCTTAGTAAAGTTTGTCTTTTTGGTATCTCTCCTAATTCCTGTCCTACAAACCATTTACACAAGCTTGTTCTTTTTCTTGTTCTTCTTCAATATGCTGTGTCTCTTCAGGACATAGGCAATCATGGCTCTCTCCATAATTTTCTGTCCTTTGTATTTCTTAGTAAAATTTGATATCTGCAATTCTTTCCTAAGTCCTTTTCTACCAACCATTTACACAAGCTTGTTGTTATTGTTGTTCTTCTATGTGCTGTGCCCATTCAGGACATGGACAATCATTGCTCTCCACAATTTTCTATCCTTTGTAGCTCTTAGTATAGTTTGTCTTTTTGCTGTCACTCTTAATCCTTGTTCTCCCAACCATATACACATGCTTATTCTTCTTCAATGTACCATGTCCCTTCATGCTGTGGGCGATCATGGCTCTCCACAATTTCCTGTCCTTTATAACTTTTAATAAAATTTAACTTTTTGATATCTCTCATAATCCCTCTTCTGCCAACCATCATCATTATCATTATTATTGCTATGTCCTTTGAAGACATAAGTGACCTTGGCTTTTCACAATTTCCTGCCTTTTGTTTCTCTTAGTAAAGTTTGTCTTTTTGCTATCTCTAAAACAAATTTTGACAATTTCAATATAAAACTTCATCTTTTGGACTGTTGTTTTATTGTTAAGTATTTCGTTCAGTTTACTTTCCATTCATTAAGAATCTACAGAAAGAAGTGAAACCATTGGAAATTTTAAAATAAACCCCCTAAAGTATTCAAAGATAAAAACAAAAATAAATCTGTATGAATAATATAATCATAAAAACATATAATTTCCAAATATATTATGTAAAATTCTTAATAGCTCTCAATAACTGTTCAGACTTTTGATCTCATTCTTTTTGTTCAAGGTCCAAAGAACTCTTGAAATGATAACTCAAAACAGAAAGAATTGATAAAAGCTATTGTAATTTACAGTCCATAAGATGCATATATCATTTACAAGGATTTTTTTTAGTAAAAGAGACTTTCTGCTATATTTGTTTATTAAATATTTTTAGAGTTTCTTGATAAAACCCAAAGAAGAATCTGCAATGTTATTGATCCTGACCTGGCATCTTGGCTTCCGATCACTTTCCTACTGCCATAATCTAGCTTCCCTGTGCCTTTTCTATAAATACTTTCATGGTAATGTTTGGATGAACTTACCTTTATGGTTCCTAGACTTTGTGAATTTAAGTGCAGTACGAGATTGCCACCAAGCTTACATCAATTTACAGTCAATTTGTCTAAATGTAACCATAAGTTCTATGCTAACAGTTTCTTCTACTGTAATTTTTGCTTGTGAAACTCTCCTCTGGCTCCATGCTTTCCAGACAAATTTGACCTTCAAAAATTTTAATGTAATGTCAATCATTATTTACTGTCTTCTTTGATTCCTCTCCTTATTGTTTTCACTCCTTAATAATGTTTCTCTTATTATTATTCTTTCAAACTGAGTAACCCCTTGTGTCTCAGTGGATTTCTACCTTGGTTGGTGTGAAATGATTAAAAAAAACTGTTAGGCCTTGTGATTTTAAGATATCTATTAAAATACATTTTAAAAGAGTGCAGTATAAGATATCAGATAAAAAATAGGTAAAGGAATTAACAAAAACTTTTAAAAGGTCTCACTCATTTAGTATTGATGATATCAACCATTTACCAGACCTTTGTCAGATCTCATAGATTGACACTACATAATCACAAGCAAAGAACGTTACCAAATAGTAGAAACTGCATCACCTGAAGACTTTGAATAGCAATGCCAACCAAAATGTATACCACATGTAACTTGAAGGGAAAATGAAAATATAATGAAGCTGTTGACTTTCTACACTACTTTAAATGAAAGGTTAGGAATGAAAGTCTTATCATTAATAGAAAGTTAGTAAACTTGAGAAAACTATTTTCCTGATAAACTCTTTTAACAGAAAGATTTTATAAATTTCAACCGGCAGTAATGTTAATTGTTTGCTCAATGAATGCTGACTGTTTCCTTATAAGGAAACAATTAATTTCACTGTCACTACTACCATTTATACTTGACAAGATAAAGCAGAAATCAGAAACATCATACCAGGCTTTTTAGTGTTTAATATATATATTTTTTATTGAATGTTGGTATATGTTTCAGGACTTCTGTTCCCTTCATCAGACAAAGATGTACATCACTTTTATTTTTAAATTTGAAAGCTACAGTAACATACAGACTTTTAATAGAGAGTTTCTTCTCTCACATTTCTCGCTTGTGGAACTCCCTTTGAGCTCTGTGCTTTCCAGCCAACTTTAATCTACAAAAGTTTAAATGCAATGTCAATTGTTATCTACTGCCTTCCTGATTACTCTTTTCTCTTCCTGCTTATTAGTAATATTTCTGTTCCTAATTCTTCCACACCCAGTAACTCCTTGTGTCTTAGTGGCTTTACTACCTTGTTTGGGGTGAAATCAATAAAAAACAAAAGACAATATTCCAACTGTACTAACATTCAATAAAAAATATCTTATATACAGTGTAACCCGGATATAAGAGACCCGGATATAAGAGAAACCCGGATATAAGATAGATTTTCTCTGGTCCCAAATTAGAGCCTGTGTTAATGTATATATAATAGACCAAACCCGAATATAAGAGAAACCCGGATATAAGAGACTTATTCTCCGGTCCCGACAACTCTCATATATCCGGGTTACACTGCAGTTAATAAAGTTAAACAAGTCATGTTTTGAACATTTAAATACATTGAACTTTTGTGGCTTGGAAAAGTGTTGAATATTTTATATTCCTTTGTTATAATGTTATTTGTTTCGTTTAAAGTATGTCATCAAATGTCTATTCTTATCAAGACCAATCATCCCAATACACCTTAATTAAAATAAATTCAAAAAATGAATAAAAAAATTCAAATTCATAAATTGCATATTAATCCTTTTATAATGTAAAGATGCTTATAACAATGAATTTAATAATGTAACAATGAATTTATTATAACGAATGTAAATTGGTAGATTTGCAATTGGTTTACTGGATAGCAGCATGGAACAAGAAAACAGAGAGCCAAGTCTGAATATCTTTGGGAAAGTATGAGTCCATCTCCTCACTCCTCAGCTATGGGTTAAATAGTAGGACAGATTAGGCTCTTCAGCCTTGGTTTAGGGGAAGGACAAAACTGAATTCAAAACTGTATGTAGTCCTGGTGAAGCACATATTATATAAAAATTTATATACTAAAGAAGAAATGTGAATTATATAAAAATAATTAATGGTTAAATAAAAAACTAATACAATAGAATATGTTTGTTTATTATATTTTCTTTTGAAGCGGATGTTTAAAAAAAATATTTATTAAAAGAAGAAAGTTACTATCATGTATTCTTTAATTAAAAAACTGTTATAATGAGGCCAGAGGTTTGAATAAAATTTGATGTGTAAAACTTTATATATGTGAAGCTCAAATTGGTGTTGCAAAAATACTGTCAAAATGAAGCCTGACAGTTTCTGAAAAAAGGTACATGTAGAAAATTTGCTTTACAATTTTATACAAAAAAAGGCTCAAGTCCTATATTCTCAAAATAAAGTTTGCAAAGAGGTGTGGTTTAAGAGATACATTTGTGATTTTTTAACCAATAGAGAAGGTAAATTATGAACCAGAAATAGCAAATTTCTGATTCAAATCACAGCCAGTATATGGCTATATAAGAAGTCTGGTTTGACTGACTAGGAAGAAGGGATTTTGGCTTCCACAGGAAAAAGTTGCTGGTAGCTGCTGGGAGGCAGAAGGCGTATATATATATATATATATATATATATATATATATATATATATATATATATATGAAGAAATATAGTCTTAAAGTGTGCTATATTTATGGGATAAAGTGCTCAATATCAGAGATAGAGCATGTGTAAATATAAAAGTGAACATAGAAGTCAACACTTAGAGGCGACAGTCTGTTTCATGCTAGATGCAATCATCAGGCAACGTCGCCTCTAAGTGTTGACTTCTATGTTCACTTTTATATATATATATATATATATATATATATATATATATATATATATATATAAATGTTGGTTGTTGGCTCATAGGAAACATTTGACATTCATTAACTGAACAGCTAGTAGAGCTTTTGATTGAAATTTATAAAATCTTTTAGGAAAACAAGTTCTTTTCTAACTTTTTAATTGAAGTACTGTGGAATATCAACATGTTGGTTATGTCATTATTTTCTCTTTGAGTTACATGTGCTATCCATTTTAGTTGTTGCCGCTGTTGGTTGTCATCAAATGATGTAGTTTCTTCTATTTGGTACGGTTTGCGATTCTGTAGTTCTAGTCCACAATGACTTACAATAAAATCAATTGAAATTTCTGGAATGCATAATGAGAAAAGAGAGCTTAGAAAATTTGACACTCACAGGACATAATGAAGGCAAGAGGTGCAGAGGGAAACAATGAGTAACCTGCCTAACAAGCTTGTGTAAATAGATGGCAAAAAGGGAGTGGGAGTGATAGTAAAAGGACAACTATTGCTAACAGCTTCAACGGATAGGAAGTTGTGGAGGACCGTAATCATACCTACCCTGAATCAAAATAAAAGATATTTATAGTTTATCATTTATTCTTTACTTTGATTTATTCTTACATTCAGTCTGTAATAGTGGTTGGTTAGTGTTACCACTAATTAGTATATTTGTATAAGTAGTCATTATGTATTGGCTTGCTATGTAAGGTAGATGACATGGTACTTGGATTGTAGAGCCAATACTGACTGCATACAATTGCAATCCCTACTTGGAATATCATAACACAGTCAAAGGTATAAATTGGATTTTTCATATAAAGGTCTGTAAATGATTTGATTTGTGATAGTAAATTACCTCAACATATTTTTTGTTTATTTAGCACCATGACAAGTTCCGTCCCTTTAGTTATTATTCTCTCATTTTGTTTCCGTTTCCTGCATTCATTTTTTCTGTAATAAAGCGTGTTCCTCTCGATCATTTTCAATCTTCATTAAGGTTAGTTGTTTGTCCTTAAGAGTAACTTGTTTATACGAGTTGGTATTCTATTGTTTGTAACCGATGTATGACGATCTGTCTTATTGGCATAGTTACATTGTTTTTCTGTTATGCACGGTGTCCCTAAAGTCTAGACACATTGGCAAAAATGCATATTTTCAAGAAGTTAAATTTTCAACAATATTTTATTGAATTGGAATATTAACAACTAACATCTTCAATATGATTTCCATCATTTGTGATACAAATGTTGATGCGCTTTGCAAGATTCACGTGAACTTGATACAATAACTTCCCATTGCCATCAATTTTAGCACATTCAATTTATGCATTCAATCAAGTGTGTTGCATCTGTGATTTTCATTGAGTACACCTTCTCATTTAGCATACCCCAGAAAAAGAAGTCATTTCTTTCTTCTTTTGACAAAACTTTGTGTAATCTGTGGAGGTAAAAAAAATATAGTTAATGAGATTTCTTATGTGTCCAGACTTTAGGGACATTCTGAATTTAGATTTGCATATTTATTTATTGTTTAAAAAGAATGTATGTCAACTTATAAAACTGAGGAACCAACTGCTCAGACACCAGCACATATGATTTGATTATAGTGGTGAAGGCTTTGTGCAGAACCAACCATACTTTTTGAAGGTATGAATACAAAGACCTGGTGCACTTCATGCCACAAGTTCTCCAAACGACCCTCTGCAGGTTTTGAATTCAGAGTTGCCCTTCTCCTAGACCAGTTGCCATCCAAGGCTATAGAACCTAGTCTGTCCTATTTACCCATAGCTGGAGGGAGAAGAGGAGGATTAATACCTTTCCCAAGGGTATATATATATATATATATATATATATATATATATATATATATATATATATATATATGGGTACGTGGCTGGGTGGTTAGGATGTTTACTTTCTGACCATGAGACTCGAGTTTGAATCTCACCTTTGTTGATTTATCATGAAGGTGATTTCTTGATGTCATCTGTCTAGAGGAGGTGATCCCTCTGGAAAGTGCCTGAAAACCATAACCATACCACAAGTTGACCCAAACCTTCTGAGTGAAATTAGGTAGATGGAACCATTGGGGGCTGTTGATTGCTTTGCTAGCACAAAGTCACAAGTCACAGTGAGTGATGGTTTGAACATGCTGGCCATGTTCAGATTGTTGGTCATGCCAAATAACGCACTTCTCTCCCAGAAACTGTAACTAAAGTACGCTCAGCATAGTCATAGTATAAACCACAGTTGGGCTCTGTTAGTGTTGAACAAACACAAAATGTGCCAAAGGTCTGCAATACAGATTAACTAGCCATCTTAGTAGATGGGTATCCACAAATATGAATAGCCAGCCATAATATGATATATATTTTAGAGCTATTTAGTGTCTGTTGCATTTTTAATCTGTCCAATGAAAGTAGAGAGTGTTTTTTATGTATATATTTGTATATATCTGCACATGCAGACATACCCAACTAGGTACATACATATACAGGATACAATGGGTAAATTGCCACCATTTTATGTTTTTAATTTTGTGTATGTTTGTTGTTTGTTTTTTATTTTGTTGATGGCATAGTATAGTAGAAAAAGAGCAACATGACACAATTCACTGAAAACTGCATGCTCCAAGAAGCTCCAATACAAACATCAGAGTGTCTGGGTGCCAATCTGAGGACAGTGCAGTGAATTTGGAAAGAGTCTAATGGTGATTACAAAGGTGTCTGGAGTGTTCAATAGTGATGGCGATGTTATGCCTCCATTCATCTTCTGACAGGGCCCCAGACTCAACATGGAGGCCTATATCAAGTTTGTTGAGGCAGTAGTGCTGCCCTGAATTAAGAGGGTATTTGCTGGAAGACCTTATGTCTGGCAACAGGACTCTGCACCATGCTGCACAAGCAGGAGAATCCAGTCATTGCTGTCAGACAATTTCTGCAACCACCTCACCCCTTACATCTGGACACCTAACTCCCCAGACTGCAACCCCCTTGATTATTATGTGTGGGGCATAGTTGAGCAATAGACCAACAGAACTCTTTGTGACACCAAAGATGAACTGAAGGTAAGGATTATAGCAGCATTCACCAATTTAAACAAGGAGACCATCCAGAAGAGTTGCAGGAAATTCTGAAGTCGTCTGAAGGCCAAGGTTGAAGCCAATGGCGATTTTATTGAATAAATATACTCTTTAGTCTTTCAAGATATTTTTGTCTAATTTTGGTAAATATATCTGTTAAAATGAGATATAGGTATTACTTTCATTTTCTTTTGTTTTTTTTTTGTTGCATAATTTAGACGACAATTTATCCATCGCACCCTGTATTAGAGCCTTTTTTATATATACTTGTACACATATGTACATGTATACATACCCACTTATATATATCTGAGTATATATTTATATATATATATATATATATATATATATATATATATATATACACACACATACATGCATATACATTATAGTGCCTTTTTTATGTATGTTTGTACACATATATACACATATACATACATTTCTTATATATATATACCTGTACCTTTTATTTATATATATAGTTCTCTGTTAATGATTTATTTAATTCATTCATATATTTAAATTATATAAATATATATTGCTTTCCTTAGGTGTGTGTGTAGATACATCTTATTGTAGACACACAAATACAGTCAGGTATTATCACTGACACTGACTTCGTGATTTGTCTCAGCTGTGTTTGTTTGCCACATACATTCTTTTTCTTTTCAATCTTCCGTACACAATTTCCAACAAAGGAAGCTAGCACAATAGAAGTGATTCACTCAACATCACAGTGTAATAATTTGAATAGTATACAGCACAACCTTCACTGCTTCACTCAGCCTATTCACCTGTCGCCTTGTTGACTTGCTCCTTCCGCCTCTTGTCGATAAACTGTATGTCAGTCTTTGACCATTTGCTGTTGCTGTGCCTTAGAGCTTTGCTACCATTTCAGATCGGTTTCATGTGACTAATTGAAAAATTCTTTAGTAATAAACAACAAAATATATGATTCTGTATACAGGAGCATTCAGAAGATAATAGTACAAATTTAGTACCTCATTCCCTTTATATTCCATACTAATAAGTAGTAAGTCCTATTTGAACAACTTCTTTCCAAGAACTGCTACTTTATGGAACAGACTCCTGAGAGCATGCTTTCCTGATCATTACAAGGCTTACAGCCATATAACAGTTTCTGTATAATCACTGGTTAAGCAACAATGAGCCTGGTTACTACTTCGATGGGTGACTACTGGGGAATACCAGGTGCTGTAAGCTTAGATGTGCAGGTGGTGTAATGGATTATGGCTCAGAATTTTTAATCAGAGAGTTGAGTTACAATTTCAGTATATATTGTTAAAATAATCTTCCCCTATTAATATAGAAAATTTTAACTATATATATATATATATATATATATATATATATATATATATATAGATATATATATATATATATATATATATATATATATATATATATATATATATATATCTGTATATATATATATATATATATATGCAGGTATGCAGAAAAATAGGAAAGAACACGTTAGGTAAATAATCCAGAGTTCCTTAGTATTTTTGCTTTTATTTTTAAAAAGACAGTGCTCCATACAGAATTCTTGCTTATATTATAATTATTATAATATATATATATATATATATATACACACACAGAAGAATAGAGCCTTTATAGATACAGATATAGACAGTAGGGCCATAGGTATCAACGTTTCATGGTGACTGCATGGTTTCACAATTCATGGCCATCTGAAACATGAAACCAACAGTCAACATTCAGTGTTCATCATTACTTATATATATTATAACATATATCATTACATATTATACATATCATTACACACACATATATATATTTTAAGACATTTTTATGTTTAACATTCTTTTTAAAGATAAAAATATTTAAGTAAATGCTCCGTTTATAATAAACAGTATTAAACAACATTTACCGGCCTGAATATCCGAGAAATTTTCTATGAAAATATTTGTATCTATAAAAAGAATGTATAAACATGAAGATGTCTTAAAATAATTGTCAGACTTTGTCCATTTCATAATATATATATATATTATTACATATCATTATAAATATTATTACATATATTATTGCATATATATATTATTACATATTATACATATATTATTACTTTAATATATTTTCTGTTTATACATTATTTTTATAGATACAAATATTTAAGTAAATGATCTGCTTATAATAAACAGTATTAACAACACTGAATGTCCGATAAATTTCATAGAAAATATATGTCCTCTGACAGAAATCAAACCTGTATCCTACACAGACCCATCATATAGCCTCACGTGCTATAGCATTTAGCTACAGAGGAAGCATCTGGTTAGCAAGGATACATATTTTCTACAAGATTTCTTGCACATTCAGTCCGGTAAATGTTGTTAATACTGTTTATTATAAACAGGGCATTTACTTAAATATTTGCATCTATAAAAATAATGTATAAACACAAAATATATCATTGCATATGCTCTCTATCTCTTCCTACATACATGAATATATATATATACAATGTAACCCGGATATAAGAGAGTTGTTGGGACTGGAGAAGAAGTATTTTACATCCGGGTTTCGCTTATATCCGGGGTTTTGGTCTATTTTGTTTTATTAACACAGGCTCTAATTTGGGACCAGAGTAAATCTCTCTTATATCCGGGTTTCTCTTATATCAGGGTATCTTATATCCGGGTTACACTGTATATATATATATATATATATATATATATATATAATTTATCACTTAAATTGTATTTTTAGTCGATACCCACATTTGAGTAGATGCTCCATTTATTTTAAACAGTATATTTATTTTTGTCTACTGAATATTTGAGAAATCTTATCAAATAAAAAGATGCAGATTCAACTGGATTTTGAATTCTACCCAATTTTGGCATGAATACTGCTACATTATGTACTGCACAATCTTCTATGTAATATGTAATGTACTTTTTCAGTAGTAATGTCTTACTTTTTTGTTACTAATTATCTCCCTTCTACTGGTGATGCTACAGCAATGTTGTTTATGAAGCCAGGAGATGAAAGGCCAATTCTGTGATAGAGTGCAACAGTAATAACTGGAAAAAGTATATTTAAAAACTCACAGATAAAAAACTAATATTATTAAAGACTTAACATGATATGCTTTCATTTTTATGACCTAGATAAGCTAATATTAATATAAGATTTTTGGTCAAATTAGCTGTTGACTCCACTAGTTACTCATTAATTTGGAAGTTCAAAACAGTGTCCACTCTGAGTTGAATTAATTAATTGTTAGTGAATCTTTGAACAGTGGATCCCCATTGTTTATGAAGCCAGATGATGAAGAGACCAACTCTATAAAAGAGTACAGCAGTAATAAATGGAAAAAGTATATTTAAAAACTCAAAGATAAAAGCCTAATATTATTAAAGATAAAGATATGCTCTCATTTTTTATGACCAAGATAAAGTAATATTAATATAAGATTCTACTGGACATAAAGTTTTATACTGTTGTCAAGTAACAAATTAATCATCCAAAATTACTAATACTAATATAATAACTGGAAAAAGAGTCACATATAAAAACCTAATAATATTAAAGACTTAACAATAAATCAATATCACGCATATTTACACATATAATATGTAATAATATGTGTGGCTGCTGATTATTTCTTGGCATTATGATATATACATCATAATCTACACCACATGGCAGACCACAATATATATATATATAAACAATTACACACTCATACATGTGTGTGTATTTATGTGTCTATATTGTATCAGGAGAAATATATTGATATATTAATGTATATTTGTGCGTCCACATCAAAGTATTTCAATATGTATGTATGCATGTAGGTAGGTAGGTATATATTTATGCATGTATATAGTAAGTGGTAAAGCAAAACTGGCAAATTAGATACAACCTTTGACAATTGGTTCAAAACATCCCACACAGCATAGGTCTGGTCTGGAGAAGAGCCAGAAGTCTACTGGCCAGAAATTAGCAATTTCTGCATTTTCTTGGCTGTACAGCTGGAAGCACTGTTCTGGGTCCATGCATAGTTGCCCTCTGGGTAATTGGCATTAACTCATGGCAAACATGGTACCTCAGGACATTATAGTAGGCATTTCCAAGCTTGTAGAATAATGGGAGTATTTTTCCCCAATGGAGACCACAGCACCCAAGAACATGACCTGGGTTGGAGATTTTGGTTCTGAAGGTGTTCTTGACATTAGCTGTTGACTCCACTAGTTACTTGTCATTTTGGAAGTTCAAAACAGTGTCCACTCTGAATTGAATTAATTAATTGTTAGTGAGTCTTTGAACGGTAGATCCCTGCTGTTTATTAAGCCAGAAGATGAAGAGACCAATTCTGTGAAAGTGTACAACAGTGATAACTAGAAAAAGTATATTTGATGACTCACAGAAGAAAACCTAATAATGTTAAATACTTAACAAGATATGCACTCATTTTTTACATCCAAGGTAAACTAGTATTAATACAAGGTTTTACTGGACATAAAATGGAGGGTCATTTTTATATTGTTATCAAGTAATAAACTGAACCCTCAGAATTACTATACACTAATATAATAAAGGGAAAATATATTTAAAGAATCACATATAAAGGTATCTGAGAACTAACTTGCACTTTATGTATTCTGTGAGGAGGTTATTTTGAGTCCTGGTGTAGTATTTAAGGTCCAGGTTGTCATGCACAGCCATTTGATGGTTTTGAACTCTATATTTGGCTCAGCAGTTAGCTTACACATGGATGTTTTTTGGGTCCTTTGTGCTTTTAGTCTTGAGGACATTAATGAAATCTCAATTTCACCTCTCATTGACTTCAATGGCATTGCCCTTGTTTATGATCTTCTTGACATTGTAGACAGTGTACAAGGGTAGAGCATCTATTTTGGGGATGCAGTTATGGCCAATTTGAGCATGAAGCAATCCAAGAGTCTTTCCAGTTTGCTCTTCTGTGAAGCCCCTATCTATAATGTTCCGTAAAAATAGATGTCTTTTAAAAGCTGACAATATATTCTTGCTCTGCATTTAGTTTCACATCATCTGGTGTTGTGGTTGGTTAGAAATTTTAGTTTAAATTTTACTGCAATTTTTCCTTCCCTGTCCCATATATTAGTGATATCAATGTAGCAAATGGTAAGCTTGTTTGAAAAACATGTAGCTTAAAATGTAAGTCATTCATTGGACTAATGAGTTAATAGAGATATCATCAGTGGCAAGGAAATCAACAGTAAGGTCATGGAATTGGATACCCACCATATATATATATATATATATATATATATATATATATATATATATAGTCCTATAAACCTTTTTCCTCTATGTTCAACATCTCACTCACCTTCCATCCACCACCAATCACAATTTTTAAATCTAAGGTTATTTTCACAAAAAGTTTCACACAGTGAGAAATCAAACAGGGAACAGATTTTTACTAACAATTACACCTACAAGCAGGACTCTACCCAGCCTCAAGAACTAATGTTGGATAGTTTTCACTGTCCCTCTGTTTATTTCTCACATCCATGATGAAGAATACAGGCATGTTTGAAAATTCTGAACTTGGAACCTCAATCTCTGTGCTTCATTTTTGTCACCTGGTTAATATGTATAAATGTTTTTTGTACTGATGACATGGGTACCCTTTCATTTGACTTTGTTTTATTGACCAACATATATACTCTATTATATATATATATATAAACATATATATATATGTATGAATGAAATATAGTTTTATACACTATTATATATATATATATATATATATCTATATATATATATATATATATATATATAGATATATATATATATATATGTATATATAAATAAAAATTTGTTGAAAAATACATCCCTACCCATCCCTAAACATAACCCCGCTTCCAAATGTAACTATTAACTGATACAATGAAAATTGAAAAATTGAACCCCCTACCACCCCTTGTCTAGATGAATAAATTCCTCGGTATCCTTGGAAACCCTAAATTATGAATCTTTGCCGTGCCTTTAACAACCGTAAATTTTAAAAATAAGTTACTCCAAAATTCGCTTGACGAGGAAATGGAACTAATGTCTTTGGTTTAATAACAAAATTAAATTCAAGGGCTTTAGCTTCCATTTTTGAAACATGGTTATCACTGTGTAGCGAAAAAAAACCATATTTTAAATCAGTTAATTTATAATATATATATATATATATATATATATATATAGAGAGAGAGAGAGAGAGAGATATATAGATATATATGAATGAATGAAATATAATTTTAAAGTATGCTATATTTATAGGTAAAAGTACTCAATATAATAGAGTGTATTTAAATATAAAAGTGAAAACTGAGGTCAATACTGAGTGGTGACAGTCTGTTTCATACTTGAATGCAATCTTCAGGCCTGTCCTGTCACCATAGGATTTGTCAAGCCTTAAGAAAGTGTTCAAGCATCAAACAAAGTTATTGCTTGGTGCTAATCTCAGTTTCCACACACACAGACACACATACACAAACACACACACACACATATATATATATATATATATATATATATATATATATATATATATATATATATATATATATATAAGGGAAAATGATATATACATTTTTATATAATTCAAGAACGATTTTAGGCAAAACTACGATAAAAGGGAAAAAGTTTTCGAGTGATGTGTTTTGTTTTTTACGACTTCAAAGTCATATTTATGTCGATGCAACTACACATGTGCATGAAGGAGAGGAGGCACTGGAAATTCTAAATTTAAATTTTAAATTCAATTAAATTTTGAATTAAAAAAAATTATATCTAAATTTTAAATTCTCAGCATCACTGTCCCTTCATGCCCATGTGTAGTTGCATCAAGGTAAACATCACTTTGGTCTGATGAAAACCTAAAAGATGAAACATGTCACATGAAAACTATTTCATATATATATATATATATATATATATATATATATATATATATATATATGCAATATAATCACATTCATTTAGATATGTTAGGCTCTGTAATTTATTCTTAAAAGTATAAGTCAGAATTAATGGTATTTTTTTAGCTGTAAATAATAAAGTATTGAGAAGCCCAGAGAATTACCTTCTCTTTTTCTATCCAGAATTCTCTTTCAAAATAGCTTCTCCTCTTGTCACGGATTGAAGGTACAGAACTGTTATAGAATTCCTGTTTTTTGAATAGGAAATTGCCAGAAATTACTCGAAAGGATGCAGTAAGTAGATGGGTCAATAAGGTTTATGGCAATCCTAGAGAGAAAAGAGAAATTGATCTTGATGAGAGGTCCAATTGTGACAGGTCAGCTTCTGTAGATGAAGATAGATATATGAATTGATTGCTAATAGTACAGTCATTCCAAATCTTTTTTAATCATTTTATCCCAAGCAAGGTAATAAAGCCACTAAGATGCAAGGGGTTACCAAATGTTAGAGACTATGAGAAAAAAATCACTATTAAGGAGAGAGGACAATAAAATAACAGGAATAAAGAAAACAGAAGATAATGATTAACATTGCATTTAAATTTTTGAAGATCAATGATCACTGAGAAGCAAGAAGTCTAAAGAGAGTTCCACAAGTGAGAAGTGCCATAGAAGAAGATCAAAGTTGACTGTAAAGCAAGAGTCATAAGAGAGTTCCTTAAGCAAGAAGTGCGATAGAAGAAACTGTTAACACAGAACTTATGGTTACAACTAGATATTTCAACTGCAAAATGATGAAATCTCTGCAAAAACATTTAGGTGCGCCACAGGAGTAGTGTAGTCTATTGGCTACTTAAAATCTGCAAAGTGAGTTCCCAAAATGCTCATAGACTCTATGAAAGTTCAGAGGGTGATTGTTACTCTTGCAGTTGTGTAACAAAGCTATTACTCAGAAGTTCTCCAATGATGATGAAGTGAAAGAGTCAACAAACATACAGGTAAGAAAGAAGACAAGACTTTTTTACAATGCAGATATACAAGCCCTCATTTGAAAGTAGAATAACATGATTGCGATTCATGGAGGTTATGTTGATCACTAGATTTGGAATCCTGAGATGTTTGTGTTCATTTTGGTATATTTTGTGTTCATCTAGTATTAAATCTGTTTTAATTAAGGAAGAACACACATTACCTTTTGACCAACTATTGTATATATTGTAAACATAGTTAAGGTCTTGCCACTCTGGAGAACAGTCACTCCACAATAGGCAATATCAGTAAATTACATGGATATATTTTAAAATACCAAGGTCAATAGAACATCTTCTGTCTAAATATAGATTAGTTAAGATTCATTAACTGTGCAGTAATTGGCTTCAATGTTAAACATAATTGGGTATAAAAAGATCAAGAAAATTTTAGACACATGCAAAGACACACACACTCATGCACACATGCATATGAAAATAAATACTTTCATGTCAATTGAAGTATTTCATTTGCTAGAGATATTAACAGAGATAGTTTTGCATACACCATATGTACATTGTTTAGGATTGCTACATTCATTACTACATCAAGAGACCCCAATAGTGGAAATAGAATGAAGATATAAATGTCCACGCATATATACAGGGTGTGATGGGTAAATTGTCGCCATTTTATATTTTAAATTTTGTGCATGCATGCATGTTTGTTTTTATTTTTCCCAACTGCACAGCATAGTAGGGTCAGTTGGGCACCATCTGTGAGGAAAAGAGCACCATGAGGCAATTCACTCTGCCAAAGATTTGGAAACAGCATGCTGTGCTGTTTGGTATTCACACCAGACCGTTGAAACTGTTAGATGTAGACGTCTCTTCTACTCCAATAGCTTCATGTCTCGCACATCTCGCCTGTGGAACTCCCTTCCTTATTCCTGTTTCCCTGACAACTATAATCTCCAACTATTCAACTGTAACGTCAATTGACATCTCCAGTTGCCTTGTTCTATCCACTATTTCCACATCCTTTTCTCTATCACTCCTATCTGCTCTCGCTCCAGATCTTCTGTAACTCCCTTGCCTTGATTGATCCACTATCTTTTTCCACATCCTCTCCTTTACCATTCCTATCTGCTCTTCTGTAACCCCTTGCATGCTAGTGGCTTCCAGCCTTGCTTGGGGTGATAAGCTTAAAAAAAAAAAAAAAAAAAGAAGCTCCAATATGAACATTTCAGAGTGTTTGGGTGCCAATCTGAGGACAGTGCAGAGGATCAGAAAGAGTTGGATCAATCTAATGGTGATCATTAATGTTGGCGATGTTATACCTTCATTCATTTTCCCACAGAGCCTCAGACTGAACACAGAGGCCTACATCAAGTGCCTTGAGGATGTAGTATTGCCCAGCATTAAGAGGATGGCTGCTGGAAGGCCCTATGTCTGGCAACAGGACTCTAATCCATGCTGCATAAGCAGGAGAATCCAGCCAATTTCTGTGACCACATCACTCCTTTCATCTGGCCACCTAACTCCCAAGACTGCAAAACCCTTGATTATTATGTGTGGGGCAAGTGATCAACAAAACTCCTTGTGACGCCAAGGATGAACTTATGGTAGCATTCACCAACTTAAACAAGGAGACTGTCCAGAAGAGTTGTGATCTGACTGATCACTGGATGCAACTTTTGATTATGACAGTACTGGTTTGGCATTTTTCTGGTTGTTGTTTCTGACTGGTAGTAAAGAGCCCAAACTGTTTGGTAGAGCTTAGAGTGGCAGTTTTGATCAATAGTTATATAATATCAGGGTATTTGTAGTGTCATGTCATGCATGAATAGGTGTCTCTGCATATATTTCCAGTGGGCAACCCTGAGGCCACATTATGCTTTAGTCAGTTTGTATTGCCATAGATGATAGTGATAATTATTTGGATCTTTTTCTTCTTAAAACAAATCTTCTCATGACAGATACAATGAAAAGAAATACACGTAAACCAGTAAACAAAAAAACAGCTACCCCATCAACATTTCTTTCTTTATTATTTGTGGCATTCCTTCTAATTTCTGTAGTGTTGAGTTTTTTCTCTTGAAATGGTCTCCAGATGTCTTCACATTTTGTGAAACTAATCTGATTTCTTCTATTGCTACCAATGAATTCTCTGTTCTAGGTTATCTTTGGCTGAAAAGATTCCCGCCTACATATGCCTGGCCCGCGTTTATATTTGAGAAAATCTCCCAATTACAAGGGAATTGTCTCTTGAGTCCTCAGATGATTCTTTTATGTGCTTACAACTTTTAGTAATAATGTGTTAAATAAGAGTAAGTTTTCTATCCTTCCTATCTTCACACAATTTGAGGTGTTAACATCTTCTTCTGATAAAGCAGAATGTTTTGTTCATAAATTATCTTTTAATTCTTCTCTCGACTCATCTGGAGTATCTTTGCCTGACTTTCTACTTAGGACTGAGTCTCTACTGAGGGTTATGCATATAACTCCATCCATGATTCTTGCTATCATTTCTAAACTGGATCCCCACAATCATTTCTAAACTCTATCCCTGCAATAGTCCTTAAGAAATATTCTCCTGAACTGTCTCCTGTTTTTTTACTAAACTCTACAAAAATGCCTTGCTTCTTGCATCCCTGTTTCTTGGAAATCTCCATCTGTTGTTCCAGTCTTTAAGAATTCAGGTGAACTGTCTGATCTTTCCAACTATCAGCCTTCTACCTGTTTTTGACAAAATACTAGAGCCTCTATTGAACTCTGAATTGGTTAAGCATCTCACACTGTAGGGACTTTTGGGGATTAGCAATATTGTTTTTGCTTCTCTAGGTCAACTGCTGATGTATTAACGATTATTGCTGAAAGATTCTATCAAACTTTAGATGAGAATGGTGAAGCTCAGGCTGTTGCTTTGGATATCTCAAGGGCAGTTGATAGAGTATGGCACACTGTCTTCTCAAGTTGAAAGGTTATGGTATTTCTGAATTAATTGTTGAACTGATTCAGTCTTTCTTATCAAATTGTAAAAATGAAAGTTGCTTTAATGGCTACTCTTCTAGATCTTTTTGCATAAATCCAGGTGTTCCCCAGGGCTCTATCTTTGGACCTACATTGATTTTAATTTTCAAAAATGACCTTTCTGATGTCATTAGTTCTCAATTCAGCATTTATGCTGAAGACACAACTATTTACTCTTGTCTTAATAGTAAATCAATTTGATATGGTCAAATTGGTAGCTGATCTAAAAAAATGATCTAAAATCTGTTGTTAAATGGGGCAAGGAGTGGTTTGTTAATTTTCATACCTCAAAAACGAAACTTCTCTCTTTTAATCATCTGAGAGAACCCTTTTTAACTTCCATCAACATGACTGATGTTAAACTCCAGGAGAGTGACTTATTGTGCCTTTTCAGACTAATGTTTTAAGCTAACATTTAGTGGAGAGAGTATATTGAATCAACTGCTAAGTCTTCAGCTAAGAAATTTGTTTCACTATATTGTGCTAAACAATTTTTATCACCAGAATCTATCTTACATATTTATAAGGCTCCCATTCATCCTTGCTTTGAATATTGCTGCCACATCTGGTCTGTTGCACCTGCTATATATTTTAAGACTCTTGATAAAATCCAAAGGAGAATCTGCAATGATATTAGTTCTGACCGGTCATTTCTGCTTCAGTTACTTTTCCAACCCCATAAAGTATCTTCCATGTGCCTTTTGTAGAAATACTTTCATGGTAATTGTTCGGATTAACTTTCTGTTATGATACCTAAATTTTATGAATTTAAGCATAGTACTTGATTGGTGCCAAGGTCTTGTCATTTTACATTTGAAATGGCTAGATGTAACCATAAGTTCTATGCTAACAGTTTCTCCTATTGCACTTCTTGCTTAAGAAACTCTTTTCTGGCTTCTTGCTTTACAGTCAAATTTGATCTTCTTGAAATTAAATGTCAATCATTATCTTCTGTCTTCTTCATTTTTGTTCTTTTATTGTCCTCTCTCCTTAACAGTTGTTTTCCTCATATTCTCTAATACTCAGTAACTCCTTGTGCATTAGTGGCTTTATTTCCTTGCCTGAATTGAAATGATTAAAAGAAATTATATATATGGCAAAGACCATCTTTTGAACATTGTGGATTGGCACTACAGAATCACAAAGACCTATACCAAATAACAGAAATTACATCACTTGATGATTATCAACAGCAGCAACAGCTAAAATGGACAGCACATGTCACTCGAAGAGAAAATAATGTCATGATCAAGATGTTGACATTCAACACTACTTCAAATAAAAGGTTAAGAAGGAAGCTCCCCCCATCAATACTGGAAAGAGTGATAACAGTTACTGGACTTGAGAAACTTATTTTCTTGAAAAATTGTTTTAAGAGAAAGATTTTATAAATTCCAACCAAAAATGTACTGGCTGCTTGGTCAATGAATGCCAAATGTTTTCTTGTTTGAAAATGGCTAATATTATGATTACCATTATGCACAGACTGATTTACAAAAGATAAGGGAAAATAGACTGAGATAGATTTAGAAGATTGCTATGAACAGATTAAGACAGATATGAACTGAGCTCAATAGGTAGAAACTCACATATATTATCCTTTGCTAAAGAGTCTGAGAAAATTGTCAGCTAATTATATAATTTCAGAAAGTATCTGCCACCTTGTACTGTTGCATCTTTTCAAGAGTTAGTTTATACCATAAATGAAGTATTTTTGCCATATATATTCTGGAGCTGCTCAATCTTCACTTTCAAGCCTTTATAGAGTTCAAAATCATTTATGTGATCTTGTAGTGGATCGTTTATTTTCCACACTGCAACCTACAGATGTAACCTTGCAAGCTTGGGGCTCTTGAGCTTTGTTTTGGGTGATATTTAGTAAAAAAACAAAAAAGAAGATATTAATTGAGATTGATAAACATAATAAACATAATATAATAGATAGATATGATATGATATGATATTGGAATGTTCCTGGACACTATATGCTGAAATTGTACTGTTACAGAAATGTGGGTGCAGCTAATGATTATTGGTAACCATGATTATTGGTAACTGGGCTAGTTTATTTATAGGCTTCATACTATCTATTTTTACACAAAGTTTAGTAGTATTATAATGGAATGGCTCTGTAAACTTTATGTTGTCTGACAAATTTGAGCAACAGGCCTGTATCAAATTTGAACAACAGCCCTGTATCAAATCTGAGTAAAAGGTCTGTATCAAATTTTGCATTAAGCTTTGTGGATCTACTTTTGAAGCTCTCAAAATGCTGCATAAGGCTTTTGGCAAACATTCTTTAGGTCAAACATAGGCTTATTTTGAAATAGTATTTCAAGGCCAGTCAAAAATTGGTTCTAGATGATAAGCATTCAGGGTGACCAATCACCAGTAAAATAGCAGAAAATGTTAAAAAAATGTGAACTCATCCATACAGACAACCCTCGATGAATAATCAATACTATTTACTGGAATAATAGCCTACTTTTTTAATATATAGATAGATTTATAGATAAACATTGAGGAATACAGATAGATCATTTATGTCAAAATTTCTGAGATGAGGAATAATTTATTTATACCATATAGGTATTGCAGATAACTTCTTGGTTTTTGTCAAGGGTGCAAATGGAGGTAGAATCATTTTCCTACAACTGACTAATGGAAGAGTATGTTGCCAAGGTGCTTACACATAAGGCTTTGTGACCATCCACAGATGAGGCAGAGGTCAAGGAGGAAGTAAATTCATGCCTTTTCAAAGATCATCAGAGCAGTGGAATATAACCATCATCAGATGAGATTTGAACTCACTTTGCTGGTTCCATTTTTTCTCTTGCTAACTATACACTCTTCTCTGTTTTCAGAGATATAATACACAGATGCTAGTGTGGTAAGAAAATTGTATCAGATTCATCTTTTAAGTGGAAAACAGGAGAGCCATCTACATTGAAAATCAGCTCTTGATGGTTAGGTTAGATTGGCTGATTTTATGACATGTCAGTTCTTGTCAGGTTATTTAATGTCAAATTTTGTATGAGAAAACTGTGAAGATAAGAGCCACCACTCAGTAATGGTCAATCAAATCAGCCTCGCTAACCCCATGTCAAGAAACCAAAGCACTTGAATTCTTAATTTTACAAAGACAACAGACACTAGAACCAAATATATAACTCCCAGTTACCAAATAAAATGAGATAAATGTTATATCTCTTATTGTTCTGTTGCTGTTAGATTAATTTCTCCCCTCATAACTTGGTAGGTTCTTGTTAGCGGCAGCAGCATGTATATCTCCCCCATAGTTCTTGCTGGATTCAAACACTCAGCTACATATGAACTGTGCCCATTTCTCCTTGAGGCAGAGACTACCACATACCTCTTGGTTTGTTGGTGCTCTATTTGTTGACCTCTCTGCCTCTTGGCAGAGAGGAAACCAGACGAGACTATACTGAAGGGCAGAGTCTTGTCTAGGGAGGTAGACAAACTCAACTCTGTTATTACAGCCTACAGGGTTGAAATTGCCCCATGTGAAAATTGGTCTTGTGCCACATCCTACCTTGTGGGGAGGTCTATTAAATACCAAGACTATTACACACCTCTTGGTTTGTTGGTGTCCTGCTTGTCTTTGGGCAGAGAGGAACCCAGATGTGTCTATGCCAAAGAAAAGAGTTTCATCTAGAGAGGTAGACAAACCTGACACAATTTATACAGGGTCTACGGATAATTTTTGCACAAACCTATGGGCTCAGATTTGCCCACATAAAAACTGGCCTTGTTTTGCATCCTGCCTTGTGGGTAGGTCTGGTAAATAAAAAAAATATCACATGCCTTGGGGCACTTTCACATGGTGTAATGGTTAGCAAGTTTGTCTCGCTTGATCAATTATGACTGAGTAGTGAGTTCAATCCTCACTGGGGGCTCCACACTTTTGGCATTATGCCACATCTAAGCCCCACTTAGAAAAACATTGTGCGTTTTGCAACCCACAGACTATGATCAAATTGTAGTATCTGTTCCATGGCCATGACCAGCTATGTCCTGCTAAGACAAGCTTTGTGCACAATCCCATGTAAGCAGGAGCTGAGCAAATTTGGACCAGTGGCCTGAGTGTTTGCACTCAGGTTCCCCACGTTAAATAATTGGCTTTGTGTCACAACCTTACCCAGTGAGGGGTCTCTGGTAAATATCAAAACTTCCACATGCCTGGAGTACACTTGCCAGTCTGAACCATTGGTTATTAAACAATAGATTTGATAATTAATCCTTTGTTAGTACTGTGGAGTGCTGTCACAACATTAGCATCATCATGTTTTCAAACACCCCATTTAAAATATTATAGAAGTATCATTTAGTTTATAATTTTCTTGTTATACAGTGTCTTGAGTTTTCTTTTTGTTTTCTATAGGATAAATAAAAATGAGAAAAACGAAAAAGTTTTATTTTGGAAAATTGAATTAAGAAGTCAATATTAAAAATGAATTTTCAACCTTAAAATTAAAAATAGGTTCCGTTTTATTTTCAGTAAACAAACAAAAGTTCTTGTAATTCACACAAATAGTATGACTAAAACTAGAAATTTATTGTAATTACTTGACAGAAGTATTCTAAACACAATGTGATGTTAGATATCAAACACTCTTATCTCTCCTCTTTATTAATTAGATATTCCATTGTTATGCTAACATGAAGTATTACTCAGTGCCAATAAGCTATTATGCCTCATATTGGAATATTGCATTGTAATTAGTGAGAACAGGTTGTCAAGTCATATCTTTTTATTTGTTTTGTGTAAGCTTGTAGTTTTCTTAACTATTAACTATTGGTAGGCTTTGAATTTTATTGCTCAATCCTCCATTAGTACCATGCCTCATTGTCAGTGCAATAATACCGTAGGTTTTCAAACACCACATTTAAGATATTTAGACATGTCATTTAGTTCTTAATTTGTTTTTGCTATATACAGTCATAAATGTTCTTACTGATTTTTGGTACGTAAATAAGATGAAAAAAAAAACTTTAATTTGGAAAATCGAATTAACAGGTCTATATTAAAAAATGAATTTGTAAGTTTCAAAAGTTCAAATATGTAAAAAAAGTTTTTTTTTTTATCAGTATCACCCTATGCATAGCAGTAAAGGTACTAAAACACAAAGGGTTACAGGGTGTGGAAGAATTAGGAACAGAAATATTAATAATGAGTGGGAAGAGGAAAGAGTAATCAAGAGGACAGTAGAAAATAGTGATTGACATTGCATTTAAATTTTGCAGATTAAAGTTGGCTGGAAAGCATGCGGCTGGAAGGAAGTTCCACAAGGGAGAAGTGCAAGAAAAGAAACTGTTAGCATAGAATTCACGGTTACATCTATCCAACCCAACTGTAAACTGATGAGATCTCAACACCAGTCAAGTACTCTGCTTAAATTAAAAAAAAAAATCTAGGTAACATAGTGAAGAGATCATTCAAACAACTACCATGAGAGTATTTATAGAAAAGGCACAGGAATTCAACTTAATGACAGTGGAAAACTGACTGAAGCTGAGTTGCTAGATCAGGACCAATAATATTGTTGATTCTTTTTTGGCTTTTATCAAGGAGTTCAAGTTAAATAGCAGGGGTATCAGACCATATGTGGCCAGGGATGAATGGTAGACATGTAAAATAGATTTTGGACAGAAAAATTGTCTCACATGACAAAGTGAACCAAATTTCTTAACAACTGACCTAGCAATGGATTCAATATAGTCCTTCCACTTCATGTCAGCTGAGAATGTTAGCCCAAGAAGGCACAATGAGTCACTTTCCTGGAGGTTAGAATTAGCTATGCTGATGGAAGGCAATGAGAGGTCTCTCAGATGATTAATGGAGAGAAGTTTAGTTTTGGAGGCATTAAAATTAACAAGCCAACTTTTACCACAGTTAACGACGGACTTGAGTTCGCTTTGGACATCAGCTGCCATTTTGACCATGTCGAAGTGATCGACCTTACTATCGAGGAAGGGTAAATAGTTTAATTTATTTTCAGTGAACAAATAAAACTGATTGTAATTCATATTAGTATTTTGACTAAATCCAGAAATTCCTTGTATTATTTTGTCAGAGATATTCATAAATATAGTCGACTAATCATTTAGTTTGTATTTTATTTGTTATAGTCTTCTTTCTGATTTTTATAGGATAAATAAAAATGAAAAAAAAAAACCCAAAAATTATATTTTTGAAAATTGAATTAAGAAGCCAATATTATATATAAATTTGTAAGTTTAAAAAGGTTGACTATTCAAAAATAGGTTTTCATTTTTTTTTCAATAAACAAATAAAACTACTTGTAATTCACACAAGTATTATGACAAAACCAGAAATTCCTTTCAGTTACTTGACAGAGGTATTCAGAATCCTACTTGATGAATCATGGTAATTTGACTTAGTCCATGCTAAATATTAAGAAAAACATTTTTAGGTGTTCAGACATTCCAGCCTAAATAACAGAGGATTAATTAAGATGGGCTGTGATACATACATAAAAATCAAAAGAAACATATTGATAAAAATAAACTTATGAACAAGCTGATACATGTGCATGTGGGAGGGGGGGTTCTAGTTGGAGAGATCATTTTTTTCTGAAATTAGGAATTATTATTATTGTACACAGATTTATTTAAACAGTTATCATCATCTTGGTTGTTATCATCATCTTTTAGCTGTTCTAATATCTGGTCTTCTTCAGGTGCTTGTCATATTTGGTCATATTCTTGGAATTTTGAACTGAACCCTTCATTTAATTCACAGAAGTAGATTTAACAAAAGATAAAAAAAACAAAGAATTAACTAACACAAGATATCTGATAGTATAGAGTGTGGAATGAGAATAGTCTATCCTTGTGGATTGAATAAAGGATGTAATTTAAAAGTATCAGAATGTTAATGAATGACAGTCACTACAAAAAAAGATAAGAGGGTACAAATGTCAAAACATTGTAGATATAACAACCAAGATAAGGACAACAGTTTGAATAAATCAATGTATGATAAAGATAGATAAATATAAATGCACATATGATGGCTGACTGTTTATTTCCAAGTATCTTTGTCTGCTAGGATAACTAGCTAGTCCCTGTTGTAGATGCTTGATCAGGCACATCAGTTTTTCTTCATCACTCACCATGCTAGCTTGTAGTTTATACTGCAATTATGGTAAGTGAGCCGTAATACAGTTTCTGGGAGAGAGCACATTAGCAGGTATGATCAACAGTTGAATAAAGCCAGTACTCTCGGTCACAATGACTTATGACTTTGTGTTAGCAAAATAACTAATGGATTTCAGACAGTTCCTTCTACCCTGTTTTATTCAAAATGCTTGGGTCAACACATTGTTTGGTTTTTAGGTAATCCCCAAAGGTGTTGCATGTTGAGATCATCTCACACTGATATCAAAAATGAACTCCTTGACAAATTGACCATGGTTAGATTTGAACCTGAGTCTCACAGTTGGAACACTAACATTCTAACCACTGTGTCTACATGCTTAGATAAACAAAAACTGTATTCATCAACTGACTCCAAATATACATCACATATTACTAAATAAGTATAGCCTGAAAACAGACAATTCTTAGTCTGTGAATCATTTCAACTCCCACAGAATAAATCTCATTCAACTTTACAAATGTTTCCTGCCAACAATTCCATTTAATCATTCTACTGCATTATTCTATAACTTGAATCCTTCCAAGTGATTTCTAGAAGTTTGAGCTGCACAGTTCAAGCCTATAAGTCAAAAGTTCCACAAACAGCAGCAGCTGTCCTTAGACAAAAAGCTTGACCTGTGACTGTCAGTTCAGACCTACTTGGCTCAAAATGGTCACTGATCTGTCTACTGATATTTTTTTAATCATTTCACTCCAAGCAAATCTATAGATGCCATCAAGATGCAAGGGGTTACTAAGAGTGAAAGAAACAGAGAGGATGATAAAAGAACAGGTTTTGAGACGATAGAAAGTGATGATTGACATTGCGTTTTTTGAAGATAATAGTTGAAAGAAAAGTAGGAAGCCAGAAAAGTTCTACAAGGAAGAAGTTCAGGAGAATAAACTATTAGCATAGAACTCAACGATTATATCTAGCAATTTCAACAGTGAAATTATGCAGTCTAGTAATATTTATTTTGAAAATACAAAAAATGTGGCACAAGGCTAAAAGGGGGTTGGGGCTGGAGGCTGGTCTTTAATCATTCTCATCTTAAACTTAGCTAGCCAAAATTACTGACTCAAACATAGCACAGCATTCCTTACACCAAAACAACACATTCTTACTTATCATTCTTATTACAGCCACCATAATATGTCTATGAAGTTCTAAACTAGTTCCCTTATGTAAATATCAAAAAGGAAAGTTATATTTATTCTGTAGGATGTACAGAAATGTGGCACATGGCCAAAGGGGGGATTGGGGAAAATAGGACGGTCTTCATCTGTCTTGACTATAACTTAGCTAGCCGCAAACACTGACCCAATCGTACGAACAATATTCCTTACACCAAAACACCACATTCATACATACCGTTCTTACTACAACCACCATAATACCTCACTGTCTCTACGAAAATACTGTCTAGTCCCCATATGTACAATTCAATGTCTGTGGGGGGAGGGGGATAAAATAACAATTTTAAAAATTAACCCCAATGAGTATATACAAATGAATACAAAATATTTACAAGAAACTAAAGAAAATGTTATTAGTAAATAAAACCCCCACAATAAATAAATGTGGCAGAAATACCAGTTCGCTGGCCGAAATCAATGCGGGACTATAATATTATAGAACATTCATCCATCCCAAGCACACACACTGACACGCACTCATTCAGACATAACAACAAATACGAAAACACTCACGCGAAACAAAAGGCGCCCCGCATCCTACCTGCGAACTGACATCACTAACCACCTAACGAGGGAGGAAAGTTCATCAGAACAATTGGCATGAATATATTTATAGAAAAGGTACAGGGAATTTACTTTCCTCTCTTGCTGGCTATTGTTAATTTATTGCTTGTTGATTGGAAAATGTCTGGTGCTTGTTAATTTATTACAATATTTTTATTGCTTTTGACTGCTCCCAAGATATTTAAATTAGGTAGATTTTTTAAAAAAATTGTATCTGATTGAATATTGGAGGTTTTTTTTTTCAATACATGGTATCTTGGCTGTGTAATGTTTTCATAGCATGTAGTTTTCATCACATTGGTCTTGGAAGTTTAGTTCTGCCTACACATGGTTGATATCTGCACTGGTCCCTCTTGGTGTGAATTGCATTGTTGCTAGTATCTGAATGACAAGGTAGTAATAAAGGACGAATACATGCAAAAAGGAATAAAGACATTTATTTCAGGCCCCTAGACATAGAGTAATGAATAATTTGGTTTTATTTACTACTCAAAAATTGAATATGAAACATTAATACATGTTCTGGCCATATCCTCAGGTCTGTTTTAGTTACAGTTGAGTGATCAACTAATCTGCTAAAAAAGGAAAAGTGACTTAGGTTTCAGTTAGACCACGACCACCACCTTCTTCAATGTGCTGTGTTCCTTCAGGATGTAGGTGATCACGCCTCTCCACAATTTCCCATCCTTTGTAGCTCTTAGTAAATTTTGTCTTTTTGCTATCTGTCCTAAACCTTGTTCTGCCATCCATTTACTCAAGCTTGCTAAGTAGGTTACATGTTATCTTTCTCTATACCTCTTGCCTTCAATATGTCCTATGGGTATCAAATTTTCCATGCCCCTCTTCCTCATTATGTGCCCTAAAAGAATTTCAGCTATCTCTTTCTGATGTTAAGTATAAGTGTCCTTATCATTTCCATTTTCTCTCTAAAACTTTGTCATTGTTCACATGTTCAGTCCATGGTATTCTCAGCATCCTTCTGTAGAATCACATTTCTGTTGCTTTAAGTCTATTCATCATCTGTGTGGAGATTATCCAAAATTCACTGCCATATAGGAGAACTGATTTTATAATCAGTAATCTTTTCACTGTTTCTTTGTTTCTAATAAAATCTTTCTATTTCTTAATACTTTGCTTAGCTTTTGGAAGGCTTCATTCAGTATCCCAGTGTATCTTTGGATATCAGTATTGCACTTCTGTCTTCTGTTAAAACACTTCCCAGATATTTAAGTTATACTTGTTTGATTTTGGTGTCTCCAATTTGTAATTTGCATGTTGGACTCTTCCTTTTGTTAACAACGTTGCATTCTGTCTTCTGGAAATTCATGTTTAGTCTTTTCTTCTTCCTTTCTTTCATCACTTTCTGTAGGTTTTCTAGACAATTCCTTTCTATGTCTGCTATAAACACTGTCATTTGCATATCTTATGTTGTTAAGATTGTGGCCACCAATAATGACTCCTTGTAGGACTTCTAATTCTCTCAGAATTGCCCCACTCTATTGGTTGTATAGGGCTGGTGAAAAGACATATTCTTGTCTTACACACCTTTCTATTTTTGTATATTTAATGAATTCATTTTATAACTGCATGCAGGCAGTTTGCTGCTAATATAGGTTCTGGATTATTCTAATATCCTTCCCAAATATATCAAAGTTATCTAGCAGTTCTTTGTGATGTACTTTGTCAAAGACTTTAGTAATAGAGGACAAATACATGTAAAACAGAATGGAAATATATTTATTTCAGGCTTCTAGACATAGAGTAATGAATAATTTAGTTTTATTCATCACCCAAAAGGTGGATATGAAACATTAGTTTATACATACTGCCCGTCTCTTCATGGTAAAACTCAGATCTCTTCTAGGTCAGTTGAGTGATCAACTAACCAACTAAAGGAAAAAAAGTAGCTTGGAGTTCAGTTTGACCATGTTTTTAGTGGGCCTATGCAGTTAGTTACACCAAATGCTATTTCTTGACTGGTTGACTTTTGTCATCATCCACATTCAGGTTCCTTTATTTCCTAGGGTGCATTTCTTGACAGTTTTTGCTTGACTACTTTCTTTGCTATGTTGATTGCTTAATTTTGTTATTATCCCCATTCAGATATCTTTCTTTTCTGAATTGTATCTTCTGAAAGGTCTAGCTTAGATACTTTCTTTGCTATGTTGATTGCTTAATTTTGTTATTATCCCCATTCAGATATCTTTCTTTTCTGAATTGTATCTTCTGAAAGGTCTAGCTTAGATACTTTCTTTGCTATGTTGATTGCTTAATTTTGTTATTATCCCCATTCAGATATCTTTCTTTTCTGAATTGTATCTTCTGAAAGGTCTAGCTTAGATACTTTCTTTGCTATGTTGATTGCTTAATTTTGTTATTATCCCCATTCAGATATCTTTCTTTTCTGAATTGTATCTTCTGAAAGGTCTAGCTTAGATACTTTCTTTGCTATGTTGATTGCTTAATTTTGTTATTATCCCCATTCAGATATCTTTCTTTTCTGAATTGTATCTTCTGAAAGGTCTAGCTTAGATACTTTCTTTGCTATGTCACGGTGTTATTACAGATTGTGAATTGGTGAAGAAATTAGAAGAGAAAAAGTATTTTGTGTAGCTGTAGTTTCTATATTTTTTGCATTTAAATTTTTATCCTTTTGCTCAATATGCACATAAAAAATATTGATGATATTATTTAGAAAGCATTTTCTTTCCTTTTGATTTCTAATTCTCTGTGAATTAACAGATTTGCTGGTCTTTGAGAAGACATTCACATCAATGGTTGTGAGTTCAAATCAAACGTATTATGATAAAGTTCAAAACACATAACATCTTTCAATGTAATTAATGTGAATAAAAAGCTTTTCTATCATTTCATAAATAAATTTTGCTAGTAATTAGTAAGCACTGATACACACATAAATAACTGTGTCATTTTCATGGGTACTATGCTAGTTTTGATATAATACTATATGAATTAAATACAACTTAAAGGTTTAAAAGGAAATATGTTATACTCATTCAATGCTCAGCTCAGAAATACTAAATTCAAACTGACACATAACTTAATTATTTACATTACTTACATTCAGATTAAGGTTCTCAATGTTGTTTTAATGTAAATAAGGATGACTTCTCATCCTCAAAATTGAGACAGAAGGTGATTGGTTAATAATAATCACAAAGATGAGGACATTAGTCCAAATGTAAATAATTTAGATAATGATAACTCATCATCCCAAAAATTTCAGATAGAAATAATTGATTTAAGCATATCAATTTATATAAATGCCAATGTTATTATAATGTACAGTATATTAAATAACCCAAAGAGGTAGATAAGCTGTTAAATAAAAATAACAAAACCATAAAAGTGGATGTTGGGAATTGGTTTTCTACAGTTCTTAAAAAAAAAAACAGATCCTGGAATTTTTCTAATAAAAATCTAGTCTGATTTGTGAATTCTGTTCAGGTAGCAATGGGTGAGTCTGGAGCAGTTTCTGCAGCTGTTTGACCCTCCCCTTACCTCACATAGTACTGATTGTAATTTGTAAAAAGATCAATAAATAAAACTTTTCTTGTAGCTAATGAGGACTGCATTAGAGAGACATACTCTGATACATTCATCACATGTAAATTGATGGATTGCTGGGTCAACGATTTCCCCGTCCCTAGCTGCATACTGCATTTACCCAACTCAATGGATGTTTTTGGAAGATCTTAGTGTCTTGATGAACTGCATGTCTCTATTTATTTCAATCAAAAGCAGCAGTTTCCCCACTTGAGATCTTTTACATGGCAGGCTGCAAGGGACTTTTTTAAACAGTTCTTCCTTGGTTTACACTGGGGTTGTGTGCTATAGAGCAACTCACTCCAGATAATTTGTTTAGGCATTCTGCTGTCTTGAACATGATTTTACAATAGACTTAAATTTCAATAGGAAGAGGCTATATTTTGCCAGTCCTGCTAAAATAGACAAACATGCTTTTAAGCTTATTTTATCAGTCTATTTTGCTGGTAAATATTTTTTATTATTATGAAAGCAGATAATGTAAAAAATAACAATGCTCATATTTAACATAGAAGCTTATTTATTTATTTATTTTCACCATCAGTTGTTTTAGATAATTTAAAATTTTTTCCACCATCAATTGTTTAGACAATTTAAAATCTTTTCCACCATCAATTGTTAAAACACAAGTTAAAATCATTTATTCATCATCAGTTAAAAGAAATATAGAAGTCTCTGAATATTTTAAGCACGTCAAACTTTTCAAACCCAAAACTTGCACTTGGGCATGGTTCCCTTGCCAATACGTTTTAGGTGTACTCACTGAAAACAACAGTTACAGATCACAGAATCCATGTTGTTCAAGTCTTGCCTACACAGATCACACAACCACTGTGATGAAGATCTTTATCACTGGCAATTGTTCTGTTATCTCATTCCACAACTGCACATAGTGGATTAGTGACTTTTCTTTTTCCTTCTAGTTTAGCAAATGAACTGAAAGTTTCTCTAACATTGAGATCCATGGCTATAATGAATATATATATATATATATATATATATATATATATATTTCTGAGATGAGGTATTATGTACAGTATTTACATTAGTCAAGGACACATGGCACAGTGGATAAAGGCGTTGGTTAGATCCAGTGACAGACCCAAAGAGTGTGAGTTCAATACCTGGTTAAGGCAGTGGAGAACTTTCAGAGATCGAAATAAAGGGTTCAGTTCGAAATTCCAACCATCTGAAGAAGGCCGGAGCGTACAACGGCCGAAACGTTGTGACAAATATGGCGACAAGAATGTGGACTATAGTCCGACTAATGTAAATACTATATATATATATATATATATATAATATTTAATTATTATTAATATAATATAAATATATAATATATTAATATTTATTATAATAATTGATATAAATTATTATTAATATAAATTAAGAATTTACTAATCAAAATTTTTACTATATAATTAAATATATAATATTGAATGGATTAATTTAATAAATTTACTTAATAATGAGGTATAAGAATATATAATTACATTAGACTAAATAAATAAGTAATAAGTTAAATTATTACTTACCATTTAATAAGTAAATAAATTTTTATTAATAATCAATTTTATTAATAATATTTTGATATAACTATATAATAATTTAACATGAGTTTTTAGTATTAAAATTTTTAATAAAAATTTTCTTTATACAATATTAAAATTATATAATAGTATTATATTTAGATTATAATTTTCCTTTTTCTATAATCTCTAAAACTCTTCTTTTTCTTAACCTTTATGTTTGTAATTTCCTATGCAAGTTTTCCCCATTTGAACAAGGGTTGATATGATAATATAGGTCATTGTTAAATTTTAACCATTTTTGATTTCTGTCTAGACTTTTCTATGTCATGACTTCCTGTCCATCCTTTTCTAACTACATTCATTTTCTTTTGTCTCCCTCTCTAGCTTTTAATTCCATTTCCCTTATTTGTTGTTTGTTCCTCTTCTTTCTTCTTCTTTTTTTTTCTTCTTTCCTTCCTTCCTTCTTTAATACTTTTTTTTTTTTAAATGCCGTTAAAATTCATTTTTTTAACAAACGTTTTTGCATTGATAAGGCCCAGGGAGACCATCCCAGGGTGAACTGGCCATCTGAATGGGGTAATAGAGTTTCATTTTTATGTAATTAATTTGTATGCTCTATAATAAATATATTGATCTCCCTTTTGTGGATCAGTTTTAATATTTTATATTATTAGAATCTACTTGGATTACTTACTCATGGATTTTATCTATCTATCTATCTATCTATCTATCTATCTATCTATCTATATATATATATATATATATATATATATATATATATATATATATATATATATACTGGCAAAATAGCCTTGATTTATATTTAACCAGGACGAGCAAAATAGCCTAAAATAAGTTTAAATATTTTCTTTAATATTTGAATTCAGTTGAAATAAATTATCATACTTTTACTAATAAAAAATAAAATTACTTTTGCATACTTCACTTCAGAAAAAAAGTTGATTTAAGCACATGTAAAATTTATATGTAAATATTTTATCAGAGGATATATAATTTAGATAACATAATGAAAAGTATTGCTTTTTATTGATAATACATTACAAATTTAAAAATGTGAAATTGGTTTCAACTATTTTAAAGTTCTTAAATAATTTTA
This sequence comes from Acanthosepion esculentum, assembly GCA_964036315.1. Taxonomy (NCBI): domain Eukaryota; kingdom Metazoa; phylum Mollusca; class Cephalopoda; order Sepiida; family Sepiidae; genus Acanthosepion; species Acanthosepion esculentum. Next base: position 60,800,774 of record OZ038496.1, on the reverse strand, counting down.
CATGAATAATTTGAATGTATTTCATTTTTTATAAAAAAACAATTAAAAAATGATGATATAATAATTGTGCTTGTCTCTCTCTTTGTTTGCATGGCCATTATGACCGGCTAATACCTCATAAATAATGGGTTTGATCACATGGAAAGACAAAAGACATATCAAAGACACTACTTTGTTTCAGCAAAAAAAGAAAGAAAGAAGTGTTGAACAACTCTTACTAATACCTCATAAACAATGGACCATTCCATTTTGATCACATGAGAATAAAAAAGAATATCAAAGACACTATTTGGTTTCTGTGAGAAAATGAAAGAAAGAAAAGAAGATAGAAGTGTTTAAGATCTGTTTCAGTGAAATGGAAAAAAATGTCAGTTTCAAGTCTTTTCATTTGTACCACCTTACTTCATAAAATAATCACAAGCATTCATATTTATGATTGTTATTGCAATATTTTGTTAAAGTTGTTAAGCTCAAATATTTAACAATGTGATAGGGGAATTTCTACATATATGTTATTGTTGTAGAACTTGCCCTGTACTTATTCAATCATTAACTGAAGAATTAAGATTCATCAGAAATTTAAAATAGGAAAACCATGAAATTTTCATAGGTTAAAACTAGTTATTATAATTATAGTACTTACATAATGACAAACCATTCTACTTGACAAAATCTTTCCCAAGGACAAAACAATGCTAGCATCTCACTACACTATTTCTATTTTCATATCAGATGTTCAAACAAACTACACTCATTAGTTATACCTATCTGAACTTCCGCTGTTAGGGTCTGCCATATGTACAGTGAGTTGACTTACTCTCATTCCTTTTGTAGTCCATTGGTGAAGAAGAAGTTTCACTCAGACAGCTTCCCCAGAATTGTCACACTGTAGATAAGATTTCAAAGAGGATTCTTCCCTGATCACTACAATCTTAACCTCTTCAAGTATAGGTTCAGCCACCAGCTATTTTACAAGTTGTAATATAGTAACAACTCTAAGTAGAAGCTTATGAAGCTTTATTTGACTAATTCAGTTTTATTATAGTGGATGGTTACAAGCAAGAGGGGAGATGTGATGTGCTTATTTTATTACCACACATATCCTCATAATATACAACTGCTCCCTGCTACTGTATGTCCTTTCATCAACCTCATTTAGTAACTATCTACCTATCTAGTGACTTTTGGATCTTTTATTAGGTGAAGGCACAGTGGAGTAATAAATAGCAGCTCGGATTGAGGAATCAGAGAGCCAAGTTCGAATTCCATTCCATTCATTACATTCATTTATATGCTAATATGCTTGGGAAAGGTATGAATCCTCTTCTTCTCCCTCCAGTTATGGCTAAATAGCATGACAGACTGGGTTCTATAGCCTTGGTTGGCAACTGGTCTACTGCAGAAAGAAATGGCAACATACTGCGGGGAAAAAAATCTGCCTCATCAGTCATGTATTGAAAGATACATGATCACCTAAGTGTGTATCACGCATGACACATAACTGACTGATTAGGTGAACAATAGTTAAAAAAAAAAATAACAAAAAAAATTATCTGAATATTACCCACAAAAGAATATTTCCAATATTGAAACATCATCATATGATAGGAAAGAAAAACAAATGTAAAAACATCAGATGCCATATATGTTCAATAAACACAGAAGTGATACTTCTGTAATGGTAATAGTGTCTCAAATACCAAAATAATACTTTAAAATCATAAAGCCATGAACGCATAAAATTTGCTAATAATGATGGATAAGAAAGAGAGTCAGCCAAGTGGAAGAAACGAGTTTCAGTAACAAGGTTTGTTTCTTGAGGCTTTGATTTTCCCATAAATCAGTGGGATTATTTATAGAGTGCGCTTGCATTGTTGTTCCAGTTTCAGATCAGTCCATATTTAAATTGTCTAGATACATGTAATTAAGGTGTAAACCACAACATACTGGCATTTGCAACAAAATACATAAAAATGGAAATATATTTTAAGTAAGAGTCAGCTAGAAAAGCTGGCACTGCTAACAAGGTGGAAAAGCATAGGATTCATGTATTAGAATTAGGAGGGAGGTGTGATATAAATATGGCATTCGTGGATATGACTACCATGCTATGTATGATTTTATTAAAAACACAGATGAAACTATTTTCAAGACTGCACAAAACAGTAACAAACTACTAATATTAAACTATATTTTTCACGATGTTGTGTGAGACAATTTTTATCACCAGAATCTATCTTACATATTTATAAGTCTACCATTTATTCTTGCTTTGAATATTGCTTTTCACATCTGGTCTGATGTTTCCTGCTATATATTTTAAGATTCTTGATAAAATCTAAAGGAGAATCTGCAATGTTATTGGCCCTGACCTGGCATTTCAGCCTCAGTTACTTTTCCACCACCATAATGTAGCTTCCCTGTGCCTTTTTCATAAATACTTTCATGGTAATTGTTCTGATGAACTTTCCTTTATGGTATCTAGATTTTATTAATTTAAACACAATATTAGATTGGCGGTAAGGTCTCATCATTTTACAGTTAAAATGGCTAAATGTAACCATGTATTCTATGATAACAGTTTCTTCTATGGAACTCTCTTCCAGCTTCTTGTTTTTCAGTCAACTTTGATCTTCAAAAAAATTTAAATGCAATGTCAATCATTATCTTTTGTCTTCCTAATTCTTGTTCTTTTATTGTTCTGTCTCCTAAATAGTAGTTTTTTTTCATATTCTTTTACACTCAGTAACACCTTACATCCTAGTAGCCTTATTGCCTTTCTTGGGGTGAAATGTTTTAAAAAAAGTATATAAAATATATTATGCTGTTATAAAAATTTCTTTTACATTACTTGAAAAAAAATTTTTTCTTTCTTTTTAATAATTCCACACCAAGCAAAGCAATAATAGCACTAGTTTGCAGCGAGTTACAAAGAGTGAAAGAGAAGGAGAAGACTTTAGTCAGGAGAAGTGAGTGGCTTTTCAGAATGATTCAAACTTAGATGAGAGTTTGTTCAGTTCATATATTGAATAGATTATATCAGATAAGCATAATTAGACAGCACCTCAAAAGAATTTTTTTGATAAAAGCTGAGATAAGAATAATGAGTTTATCTGATGTATATAAAACCTTAATTTCTTGTTATCACTCAATTCTTCTTTCATTGAAGCATTTTATATTCTTTATATCCAATAAGGCACAAAAATATAAAATGTCTGATTTGAATTACAATCAATCATCACTTTGCTCTCTGCAGGATCCACTATTGTTGTTAAAGATTTTTCTTAATGCATTTTAAGAGGAAATTTGATTTTTTGATTTCTTTGTTTTTACTTCTTTTTTTTATCTTTTCACAGCTTCTGTCAAGCAAATAAAAGGAACAAGAAAAATATAACAAATATATATACAAGGCTGGTTTAGCTTATTATTGGAAAACTGGGTTAATGTTTTCCTTTTTCTTTTTCTTTCTTTCTTTTTTTCTTTCTTTCTTTTTCTCATTCTTTCTTTTTCTCTGTCTTTTCTTCTTTCTTTTTCTTTTTCTTTCTTCCTTTTGGTCTTTCTTTCTTTTTTTCTTTCTTTCTGTCTTTCTTTTTCTCTTTCTTTTTCTCTTTCTTTCTTTCTTTCTTTCTTTTTTATTTTCTATTTTTTCTCATTCTTTTTTCTTTCTTTCTTTCTTTCTTTTCTTTTTCTCTTTCTTTTTTCTCATTCTTTCTTTATTTATTTGTTCACTTTCTTTTTTTCTTTTCTTTCTTTCTTATTCAACTATTTGACTTGTTCATGCATAAGTGATATTTCACTCACCTCATTTCAAGTCTTATTAAACAATAAACAATAAAACCCACATGAAAGAGAATCACAAAATTAAAAACAAATGATGAGAATATAAAACAAGTCAAATAAATCCCCATTGTTATTTTAATTAAAATTCAACATTGTAACAATTTAAAATCTTTTTTTTTTTATCTTACTTTGAGAAATTCTATTGGGAAATATAACTATTGTAATCTAATCCTTCTGAATCTGAATGTCTATAGAAATGACATCAAATCACCCTAATAAAAAATTACTGAAATATTGATTAGCTACAAAATGAAGGATATTAGCCATAATATAAAAACTTATATTGAAAATTACAATAAATCAGCATGAAAATAATCCTGAAAGCTTTGTGGCTCAACCAAGAATCCCTTTCAGGAAAAAATTTTGATATTAATCAAATTTTGGGTAGTGGGTTGTACTGAGAATCTTTCATTAAATTACCCTCTCATATTCAAGCAAACAAAAAAATGGTAGAGTCTAAAACTTAGCATTGGCCTACAATTTAATAAGATATTGATCGATGGGTAATTATTCTCCTGCAAGACTATTAATATAATGTTATTAGTTTTATAGACTGCATTAAGCTAGAAGCCGTTACTCAAAGTAGCTGTATTTTTTGTCTGGTTGTAATATGATAAAATAATAATTTTCAGTAAATCAAAATAATTGTTTTATTTATTGTATATACTTGAATATAGCATGAGATTTTATGATCAATTTTTAATGCAAAGATAGGGTGGTCACACTATATGCAAGTAATTTTTTTGAAGTGTTTAAGACTTGTGCATTTTCAGTTAAAATTCATGCAACAAAATCCAGGCATCCCACTATAAATGAAGTTGGCTTATACATAAGTATTTATGGTAGTTGTTAAGTTAGTTATTTTATGATCAAATAGTGAACACTGGCTTATATAGACAGCTCTAAACTTATCTTTAGATACTTTTAATAAAAGTGAATACAATTCTTGTTGTTCTGTGCAAAGATACTGAGAATACTGTGGATAGCTGAAAGGAAGTTTTAAGGATAATGGAAATGAAAAGGACACTTATACATAGAATCAGAAAGAGACAGTTGAAATTTCTGGGACACATAATGTGGAAAAAGGGCTTGGAGAATTTAACACTGACAGGCCAAAAATAGTTTTAAAAAAAGACAGACATTGCTAATCTTCTTTTATGTGCTGCATTCCTTCAGGACATAGATGATCATGGCTCTCAAAAACTTCTTATCTCTTGTGGCCCCATTCTAGGTTTTCCTCCCTTTCTAATGACACCCACCCCCTGTTCTGCCATCCATTCACACAAGTTCATCAGGTAGGTAGCTCACTACCTTCTATCTTTATTGCCTTCAATATGCAGTGTGAGGATTAAGTTTTCCAAGCCCTCCATCCTCATCCTGTGTACAAGAAATGTCATCTCTCTTTCTGATTCTGAGTACAAGAGTTCCTTTTATTGACATTTTTCTTTTTAGATTTCTTCATTGCTTATTTGCTACATCCATGGGATTCTCAGTATGCTTCTGTAAAACAACATTTCTGCTACCTCCTGTTTTCTTTTCACATGTGGGAAAATTATTCATTATTCATATATAAGAGGATGCATATCACATAGAACATCTTGCTAACTTGACTGTAAATTTCCTTTTTTTTTACCTAAAACCAAAGACCTGATATGTGTTGTGTTCAGCTTGGAATGAAACTCTGTGTAAGAAATAGGCTTTGGGATTAGGTAATTTAATCTATTGCTACTGTTATCCTCAAAAATGCCAATTGTCTTTCATTCTCTCCTGAAGAAACTGAACCTAATACACATCATTTAATAGCTTTTCAACTCTGTCTCATCAATACCTGGCTTGTATAAATATATTGACCTGAAGTAAAATAAGAGTAATCTTACTTCAAAATGGAAATAAAAGATTTCTCTATCATTTTGTGCCAGTCTTGAAACATATCTGAGTTGTACAAGCATTGATTTCTTGTCATTTTTAATCAGTCGCTTGATGTTCAATCACTGAGGGGGACAACACAGTTTTTGTTTTATGTTTTTCTCTTAATTATGTCTTGGGAAAAAGACATTTTCTCATTGTTTATTTATTAGTTTCCATAATCAAGCTGAAAGATTTATGAGAAACACAAGATATTTAATATTTATGAGCAGCTTCTGTGAACTTTGCAAACAAGCCGAGTACAATACAATAATGAATAGATTCAGTCGAGGAGGCATAATTGCCTTGATACTTATTCAATTGGATTCACACAGGGTAATAATTTCTTAATTACCATAAACATTATATTTAGTAGTTACATGTGTGTGTAGACATCTCTATTTTTCTTTTAATTAAATTAATGTCTACTGGCCTAGAGATCAAAAGTCATATTAAAGAAAATTTGCCTCCCAGTAAACCTCAAACTGGTATTCCCTTTTTAGTCTTGGGAACCACTTTCAAGCCAAGTGTGCTTTACTACTGAGTCACAGGAAGCCACTCCAGCAAAACTAGGGTCACTCATCCTATTTATTTATCTATTTACTTACCCTATTGTGGTAAAGCACATTTGGCTTGAAAGTAGTTTCCCAGATTAAAAATGTAATAAAGGTTTGATTCCTATTTTCTTTTATGTGCCATGTTCCTTCAGGACAAGGCGATCATGGCCCTCCACATCTTCCTGTGCCTTGTAGCTCTTAATAAGCTCTTTCTTTTTGTTATTTTCCCTAAACCTTGTTCTACCATTCATTTGCTCAAGCTCATCAAGTATGTTACATGTTGCTTTCCTCTGTCCCTCTTTCCTCATTATGTGTCCCAGAAATTTCAGCTGCCTCTTTCTGATGTTAAATAAAAGTTTCCTGTTTGTTTCCATTTTTTCGAAAACCTCATTGTTGCTCACATGTTTGGCCCATGGTATCCTCATTATCTTTCTGTAGAACCACATTACTGTTGCTTCAAGTCTCTTATTCATCTTTCTTTAATAAGACATTTTATTTCTAGGCTGGTAGATATTAATATCTACTCAAGCACATATATCTACTCAATATATTGTTTATAGTAATAATAAATAACTTTGGAGTTTTAATTAAAAAATCCATTAACTGCTTAAAACCTCTAGGTTAATAATTCTATCTAAACTAAAGAACTTACTCAAGGGATAGTTAAACTGAACACATTTTAATCTAGTTTTGAAATTTCAGATGTATTTTAAATATAGTGTTTAAATGTATAACTTTTACTTTTTCTATGTGACGTGTCCTTTCAGGACGTTGGCAACCATTGCTCTTTATTGTTTCCTGTCCTTTATAGCTCTTAGTAAATTTTGTCTTTTTGCTATCTCTCCTAATCCCTGTTCTGCTATCCATTTACACAAACACATTAGGTAGATTATACATTGCTTTCCTTTGTCCTTCTTGTCTTCAGTATATCCAGTGAGTGTCAAATTTTCTAAGCCCTTTCATGTGCCCTAAAAATTTCAACAGTCTCTTTTTGATATAAGTGTCCTTTTTGTTTCCATATTCTCTTAAAATTTGTCATTGTTCATATGTTTGGTCTGTAGTATTCTTAGTATTTTTCTGTAGAACCATATTTCTGTTGTTTCAAGTCTCTTATTCATCTGTGAGGAAATTGTCCAGAATTCAATATAGGATGATTAATATTATGTAACAGTTCAGTACTCATCTTTATTTCTAATGAAATTTATTTGATTAGATGAACTTAAAATAAGAGTGTAATGACAGCAATGTAACTTAACTTATATAATATTTGGCCTTGTAATATTAAGTCACAGACAATAAGGTCTATTTGGCTGAACTTGAATATCATTTATCACAATTGCTTGTGATGTATGCAGGTTACTGAAGAGTAATTGAAGGCCAAAACCATTGTTACTTTTCTTGCAGTAAAAACAAAGAAATGAATGGTATTTATAGGAAATACTTGTAAGAAACAGTCACACAGCTCCAAGAGTATGAAGAATAATAAGACATGTTTATACTTGATGGACTGAGGCAAAAAAATATTGAGAGTTTGAATGACTTAGTTGGAGTAGGATCAAACTGTAAAATACTAGTAGATTTTAATGTATTAGGGAGTGTAATTCAATGAATATAAAAAAAAGGAATTTTTCTCTCTCTTTTTATGCTATTATCTAATTCATATTTATTCATTTAAATATAAACATGTGGTCAGTGATGGCCTTAGAGTTGATGGCAAACTGACCTCCCGTGCCCTTACAAGTATAATTTTTAAAAGTTTTCACAAAAGGAAAAGCTGAAAATCTAGAATAATGAGTTTATTACAATATACAACTTAATACAAACTAAAGAAAACCTTCATTATCCTACCTAAAACATTTTTTCTAGCCTTTAGATCTGCAAATCTTTTCATGTTACTTTCTACACCTATCTTTATACAAGATCATTTTCTATTGACAAAATAACCAAAGATTTTAATCTGTCTTGAGTCATGAATCACCACAAGTATGTTTTTATAAGCTTTAATTTTGGAAGATCTCAAACATATAACATGGCAGCATGATGACACCCTTGGCCTTGATGTTGTCCCAGGTAACTGCTGAGTTGCCAGTACCTTGAGCCAGCTCTGCAAGCAGTTTTCTATATTTATGTTCTACTCAAAAACTTTTAGTGCAATATTTGATATCATGAAAAATGGAATCAGTAAAGTGAGTTGAATTTGGTTTATTAATTGATTGAATCATTTTTTACAGATCATCAACCCTTTGCAGGTTATTTAAAGCCAGAAAATATTTTTAGATCATAAGAATTTTTTTTTAGATAATAATAATTTAGTAATACAAATCTCACTAATTAACCTATAGCTGTGGGAAGAAGGGCTGGATTCATACCTTTACATGTGTGTAAGTGAATATAATGTTTCCAACTTGAATTGGAACTTGGATTTCCAATTAACAATTCCAAGGCATTATCCATTATACCATCTATACATCCAAGCTTAAAGTACCTGGTATTCCCAAGAGGTCACTTACCTAGGTAACAAACCAGGCTCGATATTGCTTAGTGTTGATGATCATACAGGAACTGGTATTTTAACATGATGTGACAATAAGCTTGTTGAATTTGGACTGAGGCTGTTTATGTTATTATGAAAGGCATGAAGCTATCACTCCCTGCATTCCATACATATACTAAATGGAGGTGAAAATAATCATAACATTATGTAAAAATGTAATCACCAAACTGAAACTGAATTTTGGTTGAGGCTGCTTATGTTCACTTAGTACTAATGTCATTGGGAAAGGCATGACTCTATCTCTCCCTGCATTCCATACAAGAGGTTACTGCAAGTGAAAGAAATTGAGAAAATGTGAATGAGGAGAAAGGACAATAAAAGAAAAGGTTTCAGAAAGACAGAAGATGGTGATTGATGTTGTTTTTAAATTTTTGATGATTGTAGGTGACAAGGAAGCAAGAAACTGGAAGAAATTTCCACAAGCAAGAAGTGCGAGAAAAGAAATTATTAGAGTAGAACTTACAGTTACATCTAGCTATTACAGCAGTAAAACAATGAGACCTATTTGCTCATCTAGTAGTATGCTTAAATTTATGTGATTGAGGTTCCAAGGAGGAAAGCTCCTTAGAACAATTTCCATGAAAATATTTATAGAAAAGACCCCAGGGAATTCATGTCATGGCAGTGGGAAAGTAACTGAAGTTGAGTTGCCAGGTCAAGATCAATAAAATTGCAGATGCTTCTTTGGATTTTGTCAAGAATTGTGTAATATATAGCAGGAATACCAGACCGGGTTTGGTAGCAATATTTAATGTATGGACAAATGGTAGATTTATAAATGTACAAGATGGATTCTAGTGAGAAAAAAATTATCTGGCATTCCACAGTGAACCAACGTTTCCAGCAGCAGATCTTGCAATTGATTTAATAAAATTATTCCACTTCAAATCAGTAGAAAATGTGAGACCAAGAAGTTGCAATAAGCTGCACAACTGGAGGCTAGCATCAGTCATCCTGATGAAGCCAAAAAGACAGTCATTTCATTTACAAGCCATTTCTTGGCCCAGTTAACAACTGATTGGAGATCACTTTCAAGATCAACTGCCAGTTTCACTTTATTGAACATATTGAACTTACTATTAAACTGAGAGTAAATAGTTGTGTCATCAGTATAAATACCATGTTGGGAACTGATGACATCAGGAAGGTCATCGGTGAAGATAAGAAACAAACTAAGTTCAAGGATAGAGATCTGGGGGCCCCCATATTAATGTGAAATGATCTAGAAGAGTGGCAATCCAACATGGAAAGGTATGAATCTACATATCTGGGTTCAGTTTATTCATCAGATTTCTTGAAAAATATGTCTTGTCTTTAACATGCTACAATAGATGACAGAAAAAAGAGTGTTTGAGTGAAAATTTGGGCAAATCATTTCTCCCATACCAACTTCCCAGGCAGTAATAACTAGCAGGTTTTACCGACATTGTCAAACTTGACAGGATCAATTATAAATCAAACAACAGTTAAAGATAAAAACATTGACTTAATCTATTTAAGATATTTATTTTATTCACACTAAAGTAGATTGATTACAAGACTAATTATTTTTTTTTCCTGTTTTAAAAGCCATATCACTTCAGGACATATGCCATCTTTGCTCTTCACACATCCCCTTACATTTATAAACTGTGAATTGCCATGACTTTCTGAGAAAGATAATAGAGTTCCTTCTCTATGGTTTGGATTTCAGTGTAGTAGTTCTCACAGATTATCTCCCACTCAATTCTAGAGAGCTCAGTCTACCCTGCAATTTAAACCATAATTAATTGCATTAGAAATGAGTACATAGCCAAGTGGTTAGAACATTAGTATTCCAGCTATGAGACATGGTGAGAAGCTTGCTATCATTCTAATTGTATAAGTTATTGCTAAGTAAAAATACAAGCAAATATATAATATCTGTAAGCTTCAGTATAGAATCCTAATAAACAGTGACAACTAATAGAAACATTTTTGGTACTAAAGTTCACCAAGGCTTGAATGACTCAAGGTTTATAGCTAAAATGGTTACAATGAATGAGGTGTGATATGAATGACAATGGAAGTGGTAAGAAGTAAAGATTTTCAAGACTAAGGAGAATAGATAACAATTATCCCTTGACTTGAAGGGGTTAAGGATGTAGAGTTCAGGGAAATATCCAGATGGGAGTCTGTTTCACAAAGTAACAATTCTTGGAACAGACTCTCATGTCAATACTTCCCTGAACACTACAATCTTAACCTCTTTAAGACATGTTGTTATGGATTAAAGAATTATTGACCCTTATCTTTCTATAGAGAAGATTGTATTAGCAATAGATGGTCATTACAGAATAAAAAGAGGAAGTTTTTCAATTGAGCAATAACAAAAGTGATTGCTCTATAGCAGGGGTTTCTAACATTTTCATGTTATCACCCACTTTCACATGGAAAAATTCCCCACCTCCCACCTGTATAGTAAATATTTAAATGCACATCAAAACTGTTTGGTAAAAAGTTTGTTACTGGTTCATAAACTGACTTCATGATGTCATAAAAATACAAAAGGGAGGTAACAAATAATGTTGACTTAAGTAATGGCTGCTGCTTCTACTACTGTATTAAAGAACAAACAAAAGCAAACTTAACCATTGTAAAGTATATATATAATTTAGTTTTATGGTCAAGATTAATTTTATGGTTACAGTTAGCATTGTAAGTGTTGACAAAAAAATGAAATGATTTTTGTTCATAAATTTAAAATTAAAAAGAATATACAATACTTGCAACTAATAAAAATTCAGTGAATATTTTTTTGTTGTTCTTAGCCTTCCCTTATCTGATTTATATCTGAAAAAAAATGTTATTAAAAATTGTTACATGAGTTGTTGAGGATTTGTTTAGCTTGCAATATGGTAACAATATACTGTATATGCTGGCCTAGAAGGTGACTGGACATATAAGGTAACCCCCAAATTTTCAAGTTAAAATGGAGGTTTTGGGATATATTCACCATAGAAGATGACCACCACCATTGTAAAATGTATTGTATTGAATTTTATTAAATAAATTCAGTATGCATATACCTTCTATTCACTCAAATTTTAATGAAAAACAGTAGGTGATATTGTCAATTAATTACTACATCTACAATACCTCATCATCTGTATCTTGTGTTTTCTGTTGCCTGAATGACATTTTGCTGCTAACCATCCATTAGTTCCACTGTTTTTGAATGAGACATAAAACCTGTTGTGTTTTTGTTCACCATCATCAAAAAAAGGAGGTGAGATATTGTCAGTTAACTACTACAATCTACACTTACCGTTATCCCTACCATAATTTAGCCAGTACACTTACCGTTGCCTAATAATGATAACATGATCTCCCATGCTATCAACTTATCATAAACCGCAGGATTTAAGGTTCACATTTTATACCTGGAGTATAAGATGGCTCCCTATATTTTGGGCAGATTTTTAAGGTTAAAAGTCACTTTGTACACTGACATATGCGGTAAGCAACATAAAGAATTCTTCTTTTTATGTACCATGTACCTTCAGGACATAAGTGACCATGGCTCACCACTTCCTGCTATCCTTTGTAGCTCTCAATAAGTTTTGTCCCTTTGTTACTTCCCCCAGACCATTTTCTGTCATCCACTTGCTTAAGCCCACTATGTATGTCATGCATTGTTTTCCCTCTATTTGACCTGTGAGTATCAGATTCTCCAAGCCCTACTTTCTCATTATGTGTCCCAGAAATTTCAGGTGCTTCTTCCTGATGTTAAGTATAATCTTACTCCTTGTTTACATCCTCTCCAAAACCTCATTGTTGCTCACATGCTTGGTCCATGATATCCTTAGCATCCTTCTGTAGAACCATATCTCCATTACCTCAAGTCTCTTCTTCATCTTTGAGGAGACCACCAATATTCACTGCCATAAAGGAGGACAGATCTCTTTTCTTTGTTACCAAAGAAATCCTCCTGTCTCATAATACTCTGCCTACCTTTTGGAATGCGTCTTTGTCCATCTCAATACGTCTTCAGATCTCAGTGTCACACTTATCGTCCTCTGTCAAAACACTTCCCAGATATTTAAATTCCTGCACCAGCTTGATTTTAGTGTCCTCAACCTGTAAATGGCACTCCTGGTCATCCTTTTAATGATGACCATGCATTCTGTCTTCTTGTAGTTTATGCTTAGTCCCTTCTTCTCACTTGCCTTCCCTACCTTCTGTAGGAGGTTTCGTAATTTCTTTTCCATGTCTGCTATCAGAAGTGTGTCATCTGCATATCTTATGTTGTTAAGTTTGTGGCCACCGATGATGAATCCTGGTAGGATTTCCAATCCTCTCAGAATTGCCTCACTGTATAGGTTGAATAAGTTAGGTGAGAAGACACATCTTTGCCTTATGCCCCTTTCTATTTTTGTATATGTGCTGAACTCATTCTCTATGCACATGCACACTGTTTACTGCCAGTATAGGTTCCTGATTATACTAATGGGCTTGGCAATTCAAACGACTACTGGAATGATGATGACTTTTCTCAAAATTATAGACAAAATTCTTGGAGTTGATTTGATTTTACTTCTCATCAAATTACTTCCTATATTTACAAATTGATACACTGTTGTCAAAGTATTCAGAATTTTGTTTTATTATACAGTGGGGTGTGCAGATGGTGCAATGGTTAACAGTTTGGCATGAGAAAAATGAGCTCTGTTCAAATTAAAGCAAAGCTTATTAGTTCCTTTTTCATGCAAATACCCTTGAGAAAGGTATGAACACATCTCTTCGTCCTATCCCAAGCCATGAATTGAATAGCAGGGTAGATTGAGCTCTCTACCTACATTTGGTAACCAATCTATGAGGAAGAAGACTCTGAATTCAAAACTGTATGTTGCCCTAATGCAGCTCATACTATGCAGCCATGAACAAGATCTGTCTCCAATAAATATTTGACGTACTATTTATTATTATTATTATTATTATTATTATTATTATTTTTATTTTTATTTATTTTATTTTTTTTTTCTTTGATTTCTGTTGTATACCCATTTCGTTTCTGGTCCCATCCAGATACCTAAAGTTAGAAATGGCTTCATTACATTTTCCACTGATCATCTTTGTAAAAATAAAACCTAAGTTCACACACATTTTACATAGATAAAGTTCTTCATAATGTGTGAGCTGTACTTGTGAGTAGAATTTTTTTGTATTTCTTTAAGGCATGGACTACCAGGAATTCCTTCAATGAGTCTTTTACAATCAATATTTTACAATCAATCCAAGGGTTCCAACTACAGATAGAATTATTGATGTCCTCATGTACCACATTTTTGAGATTTCCACTTCAAGATACTTTTTATTTATTATTAATATTGTTTTTGTTGTAATTATTTTTATTATTGTTATTTAGAGGGCTTTTGAAAAATGTTGGTAGATAAGAAACTTGTATATAATAGGAAGTGTCAAAAAAATTAAAAAATGGCTAACACTTGATTTGATCTGGACAGTCCTAAATTTTGATTGAGTAGATGCTGTTCAGCTATGTGAAACCAAGTGGAAGACTTTGATATAATAATCTAAAGTTTGATATTAGAATTCATCCATGTGTAGTTCACAGATAAAGTTGGGGCCAATACTTTTAGTCACAATTTTGGTACCTTTTTTTTGTAAATAACTTTTTAACTATGAAACCAAGTACTTTTACACTCTATAATAAAGAGTTATATTCCACTGTTATTAAAGGTGAGAGATTTGAGTTCAAATCTACTCAGGTATTATTTTTGATTTTCTGATGTTTGCTCTTCTACCAAGAGTTTTGTGATAAAAAGTAACAATAAAATGGAGTAATTTCTTTCTGAATTCATGGGATGAGGAATTATCATTATTTACACTATTTACATTCAGACTATTATCCCCATTTCTGTTGTTTTATCACAATGTTTTGGCCATTGTGCCCTCTGGCCTTCATCAAGTTCACTAGAGAGAATTGTCCTATGGCAGGATAGACTAGTGGATTAAAGTGTTGGTTTGTGAATTGGTGACATAGTAATTGTGAGTTCAATCCCTGGGCCAGGTACTGTTTACTTAGACTCAGTGGAAATGGGTAAGCAATAACTGAACAGTACTAAAATAAGAACTAGATGAGCTACCCAGAAGCTCCAATACAAGCATTTCAGAGTGTTTGGGTGTCAATCTTAGGACAGTGCAGAGGGTTTTGAAATAGTTGGATGATTCTAATACTGATTACGATGGTACAGCTGCTTAAAAAAACTCACTCTGTTCTGATAAGAAAAGAAAAACTCCTGAATTTGTTGGTGAGGGCCTCAGGCTCAACATGAAGGCCTACATCAAGTACTTTGAGGAGGTAGTGCTGTCCTGAGCCAAGAGGCTGGAAGACCCTACATCTAGCAACAATATTCTGTGCCATGCCACACAAGCAGAAGAACCCATCGTTTCTGTGATCACATCACTCGAGACTAGCCACTTAATTCCCCAGACTTCAACCCACTTGATTATTATGTGCAGTTGAGCGAGAGACCAACAAAACTCCTTGTAACATGAAAGATGAAACGAAAGAAAGGATTATGGAACAACTTAAACAAGGAGACCATCCAGAAGAGTTGCAGGAGATTCCAAAGTCATCTGGAGGCAGTGGTTGAAGTCAATGGCAATTTTATTTTATTTAGTATTTCAAGATATTTTTGTGTAATTTTGGTAAATATATCTGTTAAAATAAGATGTCAGTGTTATTTTCATTTTTGTGTAATTTAGATGACAATTTATCCATCGCACCCTGTATAATAATGTAAAGAAGTTTAGTTCTATGTGATTATTCTTGAGAAATTACAAAACAGACTAACAGATAGGGTACTTTATAAGAAGATAAGGTACTCATAACAGATAACGTACTTTATAAGCAGATACAAATTTCAGTTTACTGCTGACATGTTCAAACCCTTTAAATAACTGAATAAAATAATATCTTGATGAAGGAAGGACCTCTTGACTGAGTTGAGAATATATATATATACAGTATAACCCAGATATAAGAGAGTTGTTGGGACATGAGAAGAAGTCTCTTATATCCGGGTTTCTCTTATATCTGTGTTTGGTCTATTTTGTTTAGGTAAGTATGGCTCTAATTTGGGACCATAGAAAATCTCTCTTATATCCGGGTTTCTCTTATATCCGTGTTACACTGTATGTATATATATATATATATATATATATATATATATATATATATATATATATATATATATATATATACATACATACATATATATATATATATATATATATATATATATATATACATACATACATACATATATATCTATATATCTATATATCTATATATATACATACATACATACATACATATATATATATATATATATATATATATATGAACTGGGATCAAATGCAAATCAAATAAGAATCAGAATCCAACAGAATGATAGGATAAAGAACAAATAGTAAATGTTTATCAATCTAACATGTTTCACTTTCATCAAAGCTTTATCAGAGAATGAGATACAGAGAAAAAAAAAATTCTGGTATTTTTATTTTTGTGTTGTCTAATTTTTATTGATTAAGTAAGCTTCACATGCATTTGACTTAGCTTACCATTAGTATAATTATAGTTTGGAACATCATAAATTATACTAACACTATTTTTTTTTAAAATTAATAAAAGAACATAGGAGTAACCATAACATAACATAACATAGGACTCTGGAAAGAGAGAAACTATGCACCAAAATCATCCTTTACAAATAATAAATACAGAAACAGTACAACCCTTTCTAAACATGTATGAGAAATTAAAACAAAAATGTACATTATTTACATTATTCAAACTATTGTCCTCATCTTTGTCGCCATATTTATTACAATGTTTCAGCCGTTGTATGCCCCGGCCTTCTTCAGGTGGTTGGAATGTCAAACTGAACCCTTTATTTCGCTCACTGTAATAAATATGGAGACAAAGATGAGGACAATAGTCCAAATAATGTAAATAATGTACATAATACCTCATCTCAGAAATATAGACAGAAAACAAAAATGCATCAAAAATATCATAAATAAGAAAAACAGCATTAGCCTACAACAATAAATCCAAAAACTGTAAATTCTGCCTGGAGGAGGAAATAGCTATAATTACTCTCCCAGATCAACATAAATTTCTAAATAAACAATCAGAATTTATCTCAAAATGTAGACACAAAACAAATTACTTATTGTTCTCCCCTGCTTCTCTTACCGTCAATATACTCGCAATATGAAAACTCACAATAATAATAGATTTTATGCTGGCTTCTGACCAGACTTTACAGATCTTCAGGTTGGAGAAGCCGAAGGTTCATCTTTGTATTTTAGCTATTAGTCACATAGGAAGAATAATAAGAAAATTGTTTGTCAGTTGCTTATATACTTATTGTATGTTTCAACTATTATATCTACTCCTGTCCGTTTTTGCTGATGATTAACCAAGTGCTATGTCTGATAGATGGCAGTCTGCCAAGTCTTGTTAGCTAAGCTCCTCTGTGGTTCTAACTTTGTTTTTCTTGTGATGCTTCCCATGATAGCAATCTCATGGTCTGAGTGCTTCATTTAGAAAGCATTAACGATTAAATTGGCCTGATATAAATGAATTGGGAGTGTTGGGTTCCTGTTTATATGAGTTAAACTTGTGAACATACCTGTTTTAATTATACTAGTTGAAGTACCCATTTAAGAATGTTTAATGTCATCACTGTAGTGACTAATAAGAACACGAGATTAAATTTCTCATATGTAAAGTTATTGTTTATTCAACTCTAGATTTTGTCAGTTAACATCAACATAAGGGTGTGCGGCTTTGGGCTCTTTCTCCAAATGTAAATCTTCTTCTTGAAAAGATCTGAAAAACTTTTTGTCTTTTCCCTCTTGGATGAGATGCTGACATATCTTCCTGTCATCATTTGTCTCCTGCACGTCCTAAGTGCAGCTAAGTTGACCATTTGTTTACATGTCAGCCAGTGACATCCTGTGAAGCATAAATCTACAGCTGGTGCACTTGACCTCCATGATGCTCTGGTGTGACAATGAGTGTGAAGTCTGCTTTGGTACATCTTAGGGTGAGACCAGTATATACTGAGGTCACCATAGACCAGCTCCTCTTAGAACAAAGGTTCATTATTGATATTCAGCTTACACCCATATCACATTGAAACACTGGTTCTTGTATGATCAGCAAAGTTAAGCAGCATTGAGCCAAGTCAGTATCTAGATGTGTGACTGCTTGGGAATACCAGGTGCCGTAACCTTGGATGTGTGGGTGGTATAATGGATAGTGACTCAGAATTGGAAATTGTAAAGCTCAATTCCAATTCCAGTTGGGTTCGTTATATTCATTTATGCATAAATACTCTTGGGAAAGGTATGACTCCACCTCTTCTTCCCATTTGCTATGGGTTAAATAATAGGACTTAACAGTAAATCATTATTATCTCAAAAAATTCTTACAATCTAGAAATATTTTCTGACTTTAAATAACCTGCAAAGGGTTGATAAGCCATAAAACACAAATCAATCAATCAACTTTATTGATATTTGATGCAAACCATCTGGTATTTCCTGGCATGAATACACAGGTTAAAGCTTAGACCGAAGCTGGTTATAATGATTGAAGCAGAGATGCTAGGTTAAAACTGATAATGTTTCAGATTCTTCTTTAGATTGTGTCCAGAATCTCAAGATATGTAGCAGAAGCATCAGACCAGATGTGACAACAATACTCAATGTGCGGACAAATGGTAGACTTCTAAAGCTGTAATATAGATTCAGGTGAGAAAAATTGTGTAACAGTGTGCCAAGTTTTGAAAAAAGAAAGGAAAATATATTTTCTGCAAAAAAATGGCCTGTAAAATTACTTTTTTCAAGCTACAAAAATAATTTTCTTGTCTGGACATTAATAATAAAAAGGAAATTAATCTTATAGCGAATTGCTAGTAACAGGAACAACAACTAAAATGGGCAACACACTTAACTATGAGGGAAAATAATGATATTATGTTATGTCAGGATGATATAGTAACTTTTCACACTACCAAAAACAAAAGGTTTGGAAGGATACTTCCATCAGCATTAGAAAGTGCAATAAGAGTTAATATATTTGAGGAGACTATTTGAAAAACTGTATAAAATTTTATAAATTTCAACCTACAGTGATGCTAATTGTTCAGTCAATGAATACTGAATATTTCTTGTATGATAATGGTAGTATTACTATACAATACTGAAGGTAAAAGGGACAGAGGAAAGCAGTGCATGATTGACCTAACAAGCTTATTGTTATATATCATACCTATGAACTGCAGTGGGTATGTCCCAATTCTCATAAATATATTGGACACTATTGTAAGTGGGGGGAATATGCTAAGTAGTCCACCACTAGCAGTGGTTTACCTATTTCACGTCACTGGCGAGTATTGTATTTTGCTGATATTATAAAGATTACTATTTCATTTCCAACCTCTGTTTTGGTTATCTCTCATTCAATAACTTTTTTTAAGTTATAGCACTTATGTAAATGGTTGGCAGAATAGGAATTAGGAAAGATAGCGAAAAGACAAAATTTATTAAAACCTATAAAAGAGAGTAAATTGTGGAGAGCCATGATTGGCCATATTTGAAGGGATATGACATATAGAAAAAGAAGAAGAAGACTTGCTGTTGCCACCCTCTGTTCTTCTTGCGTTCAATATGTCCTGTGAGTATAAAATTTTCCAAGCCCTCCTTCTTCATTACATGTTCTAGAAATTTCAATTGTCGCTTTCTGATTCTAAGTATAAGTGACCTTTTTGTTTCTGTTTTTTTTAAACTTCCTCATTACTTACATGTTCTCTCTATGGTATTCTCAGCATCCTTCTATAGAACCACATCTCTGTTGTCTCAAGTCTCATCATCTCTGAAGAAATTGTTCAACATTCATTGCCATATAGAAGATGGATATTACATAGCAGTTCAGCACTCTTCTTTTTGTTTCTAATGCTCTTTTCCTGTTTTTTAATACACTGTTTATTTTTTGGAAAGCATATTTGACATTTGAATTTCAATGTAACCTTTTAACCATGATGAAAAAGATTATTACATGTTGAAACTTTCCTCTGAGTCCAATAAGTATTGGTACCAAATTTGGAAGCTGTACATAAAAGCATTTTATGTGTATAGCAGGTAGACAAACAAACTCTTCCCAATTATATATATTTAGATAGTTTTTGATAACTCTCTGTGCTTCCAGGCAACAGAATATGATTTCTGATTGGAAATTCAATGTTTTTCTTTGAAAAATCTCATATATTTATTTTATTTTTATTTTATTTTATTTTATACAGTGTCCTGTCATTTTATTTATTGCATTTTCTGATTCATATCTTCAGGCATACATCTACCTAAAAAAATCTTATATTTATATAACAGATATGTTGATTCAATGGAGATATGTCTTTTGCTATTAGTTCTGAGGCAAACTGATTGTCAACATAAAATCTAGAACTTCCATCAGCATCGATGCATATCTAGAAGTTAATGAATAGAAATATGAAACTGAAACAGACCGCTGCTGACTCTGGTATAATTTAAAGTGATGCCTTTTGTATCATGTCCATCATACATAGCCCTCTTCATCCACTGGTTCAATTGCTGAGATCTTTAATAATCATCATCTGCTTGTTCCACTGTTGGGGTATTTGGGATTGGTTGACTTAGTCTGAGTCTGAGTCCTCGTCTTCAAGCTTGCTGCCAAGGATGATCCTACTAAGAGTTTAGAACTCCCAAGAGTTCTGCTTTCAGTGTCATTGGACTATGCAAGCATCTCCATCATAACAAGGAGCAAACATCAAAGGTATGTGCATATATATATATATATATATATATATATATCAAAGGTATGTGCATATATATATATATATATATCAAAGGTATGTGCATATATATATATATATATATATATCAAAGGTATGTGCATATATATATATATATATATATATATATATATATATATCAAAGGTATGTGCATATATATATATATATATATATATATATCAAAGGTATGTGCATATATATATATATATATATATATATCAAAGGTATGTGCATATATATATATATATATATATATGCACATACCTTTGATATATATATATATATATATATATCAAAGGTATGTGCATATATATATATATATATATATATATATATATATATGCACATACCTTTGATATATATATATATATATATATATATATATATATATATATATATATATTAGGTGGCTACTTGTTTCCTAGCACACCTGTCTGTTAGGGCAGCTAACAAATCCCTATTACAATTGCCTACTCAACCTATAGTCTACTTGTGGTTTATACTGGAACTATGCTGAGGAAACCTTAGTTGCAGTTTCTTGGAGAGAGTGCATAATCTGTAGTGAGCAATTTTTTTGAACAAGTCTAGTATGCTCAAACTCCCAGTTATTAATATTTTTGTTGTAAATTCCCAAAAACAAAAAACGTATAAATTCACTTTCAACATATGTTCAAGTTTTATCAAAATTCTAATCATCACTTTTTAAAACAATAAACATTGCCTAGGTGTGAAGATAGGTAGAATAATAGTGGTGTTAATAGAAAAAAATGTCCTTTTGACACTTTTTTTCAGATACAAAGGTCCAAGTTTTTTTCTCACTCCAGTACCAAGTGTGCCAACAAAGAGTTTTGACACTTATATTAAAGTGAAATTTGTTAAGATTGACAGTAATTTAATAGATAGAATGTTGCAAATTTCTCTTTAATCTATCACTATTTCCATGGAAAATGTTCTGACAAGCTACGTCCCTCATTTCCACCAATTTTAACCTTCATAGCTAAGACCCACCATATGACATACGCTGGGTCAAACCAACCTTATTCCCTTCATATTCCATTGATAAGAAGGAAGCTCCATTGAACAGCTACTCACAAATCACTACTTTTTGGAACAGGCTCCCAAAAGGATGCTTTCCTGACCTCTATAATCTTAACTTCTTCAAGTCTAGGGTTAACAGTTATCTTTCCCACATATCCTCATAAACTACACTATTAACACACATACAACAAACTTCGTTAGTAACCCTCTATTTTGATGGGTTCTTAGGCCTTGTATAATGAAAATAAAACAGTGAAAGTGAAACATTTGAATAACTTGTCCTTCATCCTCTAAAAATGTTTTGAATATATCCATTAAAACTGCCACTTCAGTTTTCTCAGTGTCATTAGCAAGTTTTTTGAGGCTATAATCAACAAGAAGCAAGAAGGTTGTTCACCTAAATAAGAACAATCTCTTGAGTGACAAGCAGTATGGGTTTTGATCAGACCAATCCACTGCTGATGTCCTATGATTACTCACAGAATCAGTGAGGTATGAGACAACAGATTCATATCAAAGACTATAACATTAAATATTTCAAAAGATGTGGCATAAAAGATTGCAGCACAAGCTCTCTAGCTATGGAATCATTGGAAGAGTCTTTTCAGTTATAAAGTCCTTACAAATGTATAGGTCCCTGAAGATAGTTTCTAACGGCCAGTCCTCCAGGGCCCTAACAATCAATGTAGGCATCTCATAGAGGTTGCTTGTTGGACCAACTCATTTTTTACTTTACATAAATGATCTGTATCTGTCTATATCTTTGAGATGAGGTATTGTGATTATTTACATTATTGAAACTGTTATCCTCATCTTCATTGCCATATTCACAATGTTTCAGTGATTGTACGCTCAAGCCTACTTCAGGTGATTGGAATTTCAAACTGAACCCTTTATTTTGTCACTCAAGGACACGTGATCCAGTGGATAATGACATTGGTTAGATCCAGTAACTAGACAGAAAGAGTTGTGAGTTCAATACCAGGCCACAGCAATGGTGAACCAAAACTTGGAGAATTAAGTTAAAGGGAAATAACTGAGACATCTGGAAGAGGTATGGCATGTAAGGGCTAGAACAATCTACCCCAGTGGACGAAATAAAGGGTTCGGTTTGAAATTCCAATCATCTGAAGAAGGCCAGAGCATACAATGGCTGAAACATTGTGAATATGGCAATGAAGATGAGGATAACAGTCCAGATAATGTAAATAATGTAAATAAATATTCTGCTTAAGTGTATACTCCGATCAGTTGTAAATATATATACTGATGATACAATGGTATATGGATGAACCTCCAAAACTCTAGATGATCAGTGATTGGCAGCTGATCTCTTCTTTGACTGAGCTCTAACAGCTCAGTGGTAGAAAAACTGGCTGGTTACATTCAATTACTTTGAAAACCAAACTAGTTACATTCCCTCATTTCCAATCAAACCCAGAACAATCATCAATCATGATGAATGGATGTTCCCTCAGGGAGGCCCTGTACTTTGGGTGTCTCTTGGGACTTAAACTCAATACAGACCCCCAATCAAACCCAGAACAATCATCAATCATGATGAATGGATGTTCCCTCAGGGAGGCCCTGTACTTTGGGTGTCTCTTGGGACTTAAACTCAATACAGACCCCCAGTGGTGCTTGTACATATGATCTAAAAATGCTGGAAAAATGGACAGTTTTCTGTACTGCTCCAGTAAGCATTTGACTCCTTTTGCTATCCTCCACCTTTACGAGAGCCAGATCAGGCCTAAAATGGAGTATTGTATGGGCAGGAGCAGACCAATCTTCACTTTCCAGTTTTGATGGGGGTCCAAAAATACTTCCTCATCCTTGTTGGTGACAAATTATTTTCCACCCTACAACCCCTTTCTCACAGATGAAATGTCACGAGCATTTCACTGAAATGTCACGAGCATTTCACTGAAATGTCACGAGCATTTCACTGCTCTATCACGAGCATTTCACTGCTCTATCACGAGCATTTCACTGCTCTATCACTATTTCCATAGAAAATGTTCAGATGAACTACATTCCTTGGTTCCACCAGTTCTAAGCTTCACGGCTAAGACCTGCCATGCCATGCACATTGTAGCAAACCATCTTCGTTCCCTCCATATTCCAATTGTAGGAAGTAAGTGCCACTTGAGCAGCTTCTTCCTGTGAACCTCTGCTCTGTGGAACTGACTCCCAAGAAGGTGCTTTCTCGATCACTACAATTTTAACCTTTTTCAAGTCTATGATCAGCCATTATCTCCCTCACATATCCACATAAACTGTGCCTCTTACACTGTAACCCTCTATGTCAAGTGGCTCTCTATCTTTGTAAAGAGTGAACCACGCTGTCAAAAAAAAGATATAAGAAATAATATCTGAATACTTTGTTCTTCACCCTCTAAAACGTTTTTGTAATTCTATCCACATTCATAAGATGATAATTATTAAAAATTTACAATAGTTTGAAGCAGCCAAAGACCTTTATACAGTACACTGTAATTTTCTAAAGAAGTAATAGACTTTTTATTTTATCAATCCAACAGATCCCCATTACTTCAGATGCTATTTCTAGTGAGTATTCATATTTGAGTAGATACTCTGTCTATTTCTCAAACAGTATATTTATTTATTTTCATCTACCAGCCTGAATATCTGAGAAATGTTAAGATTTCTCAAATATTCAGGCCAGTAGATGAAAATAAATAAACATACTTTTTGATAAATAGACAGAGTATCTACTCAAATGTGAATACTCACTAGAAACAGCATTTGAAGTGATGGGGGATCTGTCAGATTGATGCATTACTCTGCATATTATTATATAATGTGAATATTTGTGTGTACTCAGTTTTATGTACACATTTATGTGCATGTGTGTGTGTGTGTGTGTGTGTGTATGTGTGCATATGTAAAAGCTGTTTGTAGTATGTGTGTTCATGTATATATGTGTATAAACATGTCTGTAGTCAACCTTGTTGATGAACACATGTCAAATCAGATTTTATTTCTTACCACCATTTGCCAAATAGAAAATCATTTTCTGATTACACAGTTCTTAACTTTTCAATCTCCTCAACAATTTCCATCTGCTAAATGCATGTCACCCTGATTCAAAAAAAAATTATTCATTTGACCTTCCCTGCCCTGCAAATTTTTAACCTTCCCTGTTTTTTATTTTATTTACTCTGGTAATGAGGGCTATCTCAAAGAATCAAACCTTTCTTCTCGGCAAAGCATTCTTGAGTAAGATGTAACCACTGCTTATCTCCCTTTGCTAGACTTTTAGGTCATGACTCTTTTTAAATTTTGAATTAGGAAAGAAGACTAAAACTAAGGTAGATCAATAAGTCCATAACTTAATGGTGAAAAATGGCATTTATTTTACACAACAAATATTTAATTTTCAACTCCGTCTGCTTCTTTGTCAAAGAACTTAATTCAGTAGTGAATATTAATCATATAGATTGAATATTATCCAGTGAAAATTTCAGACCAAAATGCAGCTAGTAACTCTGATTAATTGATTGATTTATTTGCAGGTTATTTAAAGCCCCAAAATATTTTTACATTGTAAGAATTTTGGGGATATAGTAATGATTTACTGATAAAGCCCTACTAATTATGCTGTAACTGGAAAGAGATTCATACCTTTTCAAAGAGTATTTGTGTGTGTGAATATAATGAACCCAACTGGAATTGGAACTCTACTCTCTGATTTCCAATTCCAAGCTGTTATCCATTACACCATTGACACATCCAAGCTTACAGCACCTGGTGTTCTCAAGTGGTTATCCATCAAAGTAGACACCAGGATTGATGTTGCTCAACTTTCGATGATTGTACAAGAACAGGTGTTTTAATGTGAGATGGCTATAAGCTGCTAGTGACTGTGTCAGGCTGTGGAATTATTAAGGCATTCACAGATGTAGATAAATCAATAAGTTCATAGCCTTTAACTGAAATTTACTTTTTTTAAAACAAGAATTTTATTTTCAAAATACTCTCATTCCTTGTCAATTCACGTAAGTGAGTATTATTAATCACATAAATTGAACATTATACAATAAAATTTTCTCATCAAAATTCCCCTATGAACTTATTGACCCACCATCAATTGTAGAGTGTTAATTCAAAATGTTGATCATTTAATACAACCTTTTTGAGCAGTAGGACACAGGATCTATGGATCATCACAAGGTGGACCACACTAATAAAAAGATTCAAGGTCATTTTTTGTAGTAGGTGCCTCAGCTATTTTCATTACAGAAGACCATATGTGCAAGTATATACCTTAGAAATGATAGGAAGGTTTTATTTTTTAGAAAAGATTTTTTTATAATTAAAATTTGAAGTCTTGTAATATAATCACTGATAACAATGTAATTATCCCATGTGATCTATTTTCTAATTTATTCATTTGAGAATGAAAACGTTTCTTCTTTAGAGAAAAAATTCCTATGCATGTTTCCTGTTTCAAAAGCAAAAGATGTTTACATGTATGATCTTCCTTAGTGAAAATCGCCAATGGTTTAAAATGCTGACAACTTTATCTTACCTGAAGATTTACAAAATTCAAGAAACATTGTACTGAATCATTATGTATATGGTTATGTATGAGAGAATGTGTAAGTGAACAAGTTAGAATGAGAGAAAACAAAATAAAATTTTAAGAAAAGTTATTTTCCTTATGAAATTAAGCATGCCAATGAGAAAGACCAGATGAGCCACAGTTTGCCCTTGACTGATTTAATATTTATCTGCAAACATATTGGTATCAAAATATAAGTAAGTCTAAAAATTTGATTTGAAACATTCAACATATATTTTATATGAACAGGAGATAGGAAAATATTGTTAGAAACAAAGAAAGGAGTGATGAATTGCTATTCCATATTTATACTACTATATGGCAGTGAATGCTAGACAATTTACTTTCAGATGAAGAAGAATCTGAAATCAACAGAGATGTGATTCTGTAGAAGGATGCTGAGAAGACCATAGACTGAACATGTGAGCCAGAAGGAAGTTTTAAGGAAAATGTGAACCAAAACCACACTTATACTTATAATCAGAAAAAGACAGTTGAAATTTCTGGGATAAATAATGAGGAAAAGGAGCTTGGAGAATTTAACACTTACAGGACATATTGAAGGTAGGAGGGGCAGAGGGAAACAACAATTAATGAATTTGTGAGGGAACAAAGAGTCAAAAACAGTAAAAAAGTTGCTTTGAGCTTACAAGGGACAGAAAGTTGGGGAGAGTCATGATCACCCAAAAGGGGCGTAGTAGATAAAAAGAAGAAAGAAGATCATGTAAGTAGGAATTATTAAGCAATGATATTGTTTTACACTATTTACATTATCTGGACTATTGTCCTCATCTTTGTTGCCTTATTTATCATAACGTTTTGGCCGTTGTATGCTCCGGCCTTCGTCAGGTGGTTGGAATGTCGAACCGAACCCTTTATTTCACTCACTGGGGTAGACTGTTCTAGTTCCACGTGCCATGTTTAGACATGGCACATGGAACTAGAACAGTCCAACCACCTGGATGTCAGTTATCAGTTATCTCCTGTTAATTCCCCTCTCCAAGTTTTTCACTGCCTTAACCAAGTATTGAACTCACACCACTTTTAGTCCTGTCACTGGATCTAACCAATGCCTTTATCCACTGTACTATATGTCCTTAAGTCTACCCCAACAAGCAAAATAAAGGGTTCAGTTTGACATCCCAACCACCTGAAGAAGGCTGGAGTGTACAATGGCCGAAACGTGATAAATATGGCAACAATGATTAGGACAATAGTCCAAATAATGTAAATAGTGTACATAAATCCTCATCTCAGAAATATAGACAGATAATGACATTGATTTATTCTAATGGTCATATGGATGTGAACGTAGTGTACTGGTTATTGGCATCAAAAATAGTATTGGTGTGAGAAGTTCAAATTCCAGCTGGGGGTGATTGCATTTTGTTTTCACAGAAATAACCTCAGGAAAAGTATGAAATCATCTCTCCATCCTCTAGCTGTAAGTTTAATAGAAGAGCAAACTGGGCTCTCTGGTTTTGACTGGTTTTGATTGGAAACTAGTCTAAAGGAAGGACATCTTTTAATTTAAAATTGGTTAGGTGTAGGGCTAATAACTCCATGTTTTCTCATAATATGAAATATGCTAGCCCAAAAGGATTAGTTTCAGTAATAAAAATTAGCAAAAACCATGGAATTTTCACAGGTCCTACTCTACCTGATTAAATAGATGACAAAAAACCCATTTGAAGAACTATTATGATGTGAGATGCAATATATGATTGTAAGGGTATTTAATGAATGCTTACAAATTTAACTCCCTTAAAATGTAAAGACATTATGTTAAATGTCAACTGTAGAATTTCTTTGGGTCCAGCTAGTAAATAATAACTGATAATGTTTCTTTTTAAAAAAATTCAAATTATATTACAATAGTAATATTGTACATAAAGCAACAGGAATAAGATGAAAGAAATGTTACTCAAAAATTATTTATAAGTGACAATGTTTCATCAAGGAAATTCAAATATTACATCTAATACTGGGATTCCCAATGTGGGGTACACACCCCATTTGATTTGTAAGAGGGGCAATTCAAGAATGAGATATTAACCTTTATGACTCTGTATGTAACTTCATTTGTTGTACAAAAAGTTTATCCTGCCACTGAAGGTAACTCTGATCCCTGAACTATAGTGTGTTTGAATTTCATAGTTGTGTTGTCATATCCTACTATGACAACAGAAAACAACTTTGTGTAAAATTAACAATAAGGATACTGCAATTGAGAGGCCTTGAAAAGGAATGTAATGGAAAGGGAAGTAATATAAATAATGCTTAGTGCTAAAGGTTAACAATGAATCTGTGTGAGTGTGTGTGAGTTAATACATACAGTGCATATACCGTATGCATACGTTAAAATATTTGTGTGTATGTATGTATGTGCATGTATAATTATGTATGTACTGTATATATAATATATATATATATATATATATATATATATATATATATATATATATATATATTAGTAACATTATACTTTTTTAAATATTGTAAAATTCTAAATTTAAATGATAATACAATTGCATATATGCAGTCTTAAGTTGTAGAGAAAAGTTAAGATAATGGCTTTTTAAGCTTCCCCCATTTGAATAGGAGTTCACTTTTTGAATAATAAGTCACGGGAGTAGGGTATTAGGATTTTAAAGATGCCTAGGTAGAGCAATGCCCCCAAAATTTTGGGGACTACTCATCTAATACTATAACAGGTTGAGAATCCTTTATTTGAAATTCTTCGGACCAGAAAATCTTTGATTTTCAGATTTTGGGGATTTTGAAATACATCTGTTTAATTTGTATATAGCATCTATAAAATGGGGCAGCTTGGCAATGGAACCCAAGCATAAACGTGATATCCCTTTACATTTCATAACACAGCTAATACATATACCTTGAAGGTAGTTTTATATAAATAACATATACCCTGAAAATAGTTTCATATAAAATTTATAAATGCAGATACAGGTAATGATGCTAGTCATGTAATGCTCACACAGATTTTTAAGTGGTGAAATTAAGATTTTATGTAAAAATAATCTTTTGTACTTTCTGTATATGTACAAGAAAACATGATCACTACTTACAAAAAATAAATGCAATACCAAACATTACTTCTACATCAGGTGTAAGAAACTAAAGGGAGATGGTACATCATCAATGACATCACTGTGAATGTTAGAAGAAAAATTCAGTAAGCTATCTGTCTTTACCAACAATGTCGTATTTTGATTAAAATGTTACAATATATACAGGTACAGTATTTGTATAAAAACAAAACATGGATTCTGATTACAGTTAAATGTAATGAAAACTGAAAAAAAAAAGACAACATTTTATTTGTAACACTGCAATGCAATAATCATGCTTTGGGTAGCCATGCTGCTTTCTGAAATTTTCCTTTTGTGGCAAGTCATGTCAGCACCTGAAAACCTTTTGGATTTTGGAATTTCAGATAAAGAATATTCAACCTGTATTGTAAATAAACCAACAAAATAAGAAGAAAGAAATTCATAAAAACTGAATAATAATTTAGAATGCTTTATAAAAGAAATTTAAATACTATTACATCTAATTCCACAAAAGAAGTTAATACAAGATAAATAATTTGAAATATAAAAAATGAATAAGAATTAACAAAGCTTCATCTAAGAAATTCAAATAATATTACAGCTAATAACACTAGTTTAAATAAAAGAACTGAAATAAGGTGAAAGAAATACCAGTTAAAAATGAACAATAAATAACAATGCTTCATTCAAGACTGTTAAATATTAAAACATGAATTTTTCTTGATTTTGTTTAAACCTCAGTATTTAATTCATCCCCTGAAGACATGATGAACAGAAGTGACTTTTTCTGCCCTTATGAGAATATTCATACAAAAATAAGCAAATAAATAGAATCAAGTGAAATAGATTGGTAGCACAAAGTATAGATAAAATAAGATATCGAGAGATAAGTGATTAAAAGAGAAAGGTTGATTGAAAATCCCAAGTGTATCAATTTCACAGAGTGTGATCAGCCAGAATTTTATTATTGATTGCTTGTCACTCTATACTCAAGAGTAATGATCATCAAGTCAAAAGTAAATATGGTTATATTCTGATGTCTATCATCCTTTGAATATTATATTACATTTGCAATGTATTTTCATGGTAAATCATAAACAGGTTATTTTTTATAGCAAATCCTCTACAGTACAATTTCATTGTAAATCATTTTTTTCAATCACTCTAAGCAAGGCAATAAAGAAGATGGGTTACTGAGTGTTAGAGAATATAAGGTGAAAAAATCACAGTTGACTGGGAAGTAAGAAGGTGGAAGAGAATTTCACAGGTGAGAAGTCTAAGAAAAGAAACTGTTAGCATAGAACTTATGGTTACAGCTAGCAATTTCAACTATAAAATGATGAAATCTTGCCAGCAATCTAGTATTACACATAAATTCATAAAGCCTAGGTTTCATCAAGTAAAGTTCATCAGGAAAATTACCATGAAAGTATTTTTAGAAAAGGCTCAGAGAAGCTATGCTACAGCGCTGAATGAAGCTGAGATTCCAGGTCTAACACAGGACTATCCTGGTCATGGCCACCAGTCTAACCCTTTTCCACGGGTCTATCCTGGTCATGGCCACCTGTCTAACCCTTTCGCCCCAGCCCTCTTACTCTTTGGGTTGAGGTGTCTACTTGGTCTTAACCGAACTTAAGGGAGTGATCGTAGGTCCCCTGAGCATCTGTAGATCATTTGACCGGTCCACTGGTTTAATCCTGCTTCCTGCCCACATTGCGTTTGGTTTGATCCAGAGAGCAGAAGTGATGTCCATCCATGCACGGTCGACTGAAGATGTAGACACGGCTGGAGAGTCTGTGCTAAGAAATTTAGAATGCACCAAAATAAATATATATCTGCAGAAAGCCGGACAAACAACTATTCAATGGTTGAATTGTTAATGTTTTTTATATAGCAGAAAGAATAGTATAGAAAACAAACGGGTTACAGAAAAGAAAGTAATTGGCATAAAAACTCATAAACTGGATTCTAGACACACAGAGAGAGTGGGTTGTGATTAGCTTGTTGTGAAATCATCTCAAAATGATATACGACTCTTGCGATGGAGAGATAAAGATTTCTGTGATCGGCTTAAAGTTTATAGTGTGTTCCTCCTTGGTGGTAGTAACAGTAGTAGTAATCTTCGTGGTAGCAGAATCATTGCTACTTATATTAACAGTAGATGTTAGCGGGCGTTTGGTTCCAATCTCTGACGTCACTTCCAGTCTCTGATATCTCTCCACCCAGCTCAAATGCACTCGATGGCAGACAAACCAACCACTCTTTTGATTATTGTAGCTTGTTTGACGTTTCCGTTTCCAGTGGTAGTAATAATAGTAGCAGTAGCAGTCTTAGATTGTTGGAGGAGTAATTCACTTCTTTGTACTTCTTCTTCTTCGAGCCTTCAATTCAACTCTGCTCACTTTCAATCTCCAATATCTCTCCACCCAGCTCGACTGCACTTGATGACAGATGAACCAAAAGCAACCTCTCTGCTTCTCCCGTCTGCCTCTTCTGTCTGCCTCTTCTTCAGCATAACTACGCGTTTATATAGATAAATCTGGTTGGTCATAATCGACTCTTGGTCTGCATGCGATTATCATGAGTGCTGCTGTCAAGCCAGAACCATGTGAGTTTCAAAGTTCCTCATAGCTTTAGTAAGCTCTATTTCAAATTTTAACTGATAAAAATTATTCCGATCATTTTCATTGTCGTTGTAATGACCCAATTCCAATGGGCGAGATCAGATTTCCCATCCGTAAACAAAATTGCTCTGATCTAATTTTGCTACCTAGATTCACTCCAATTACAATAAAAAAAAAATATATGTGTGTGTGTGTTTGTGTGTGTGTTTCCCAACTCTCTCTGTTACACCAGGTCAGGACCAATAATATTGCAAATTCTTTCTTTGGATTTTATCAAGAATCTGTAAATATATACTAGGAGCACCAGACCAGATTTGGCAATAATATTCAAAGTAAGGATGAATGGCAGACTTATAAATGTGTAAGATTTTGGTGAGAAAAATTGTCTAACACAATAGAGTAAACCAACTTTCCTAGAAGCAGACCTTGCAATTGATTCAATATAATTTTTACACTTCAGGTCAGTGGAATAATGTTAGTTCAAGAAGGCACAATGAACCACTTTACAGAAGGTTAACATCAGCCATGCTGATGGAAGCACAGCATGTTCTTTCAGATGATTAAAAGAAAGCAATTTCTTTTTGGAAGCATTAAAATTAACAAGCCATTCCTTTCCCCAATTAATGACAGATTATACGTCATTTTTAGATCAGCTACCAATTTGACCATATCAAACCGATTAGGTTTACTATTAAAACAGGAATAAATAGTTGTGCCCTCAGCATAGATACTGAATTGATGATGTCAGAAAGATCATTGATGGAAATTAGAAACAAAGTAGGTCCAAGAATAGAGCCTAAGAAGCACCTGCATGAATGCAAAAATTATTAAGAAGAGTAGCCATTCAAGACAAACTTTCATTTCACAGTTTGACAAGAAAGATTGAATTTGTTCAAAAGTTTGTCTAGAAATACCATAAACTTTCAAGACTAGGATATGAAACACTGTTAAAATGCCTTTGAGATATCCAAAACAACAGCCTGAGCTTCCTTATTCACAGCTAAAGCTTGATAGACTCTTTCAGCAATACTTGTTAACACATCAGCGGTTGACCTAGAGAAGCAAAAAACATATTACTTATAAGAAAGAAGACCTTGTGAGGTGAGATGCTTAACCAATTCAGAGTTAATTAGAGTCTCTATTTGAAGGTCAGGAACACTAGAATCAAGCAGATGCAGAAGTTTAAATATCTGGGAAGTGTCTTGACAGAGGACAGTAAGTGTGACACTGAGATCTGTAGGTGTATTGGGATGGTCAAAAACACATTCCGAAAGCTGGGCAGAGTATTGGGAGACAAGAGGATATCTTTGGTAACAGAGAAAAGAATACTGAACTGTTATGTAACATCTGTTCTTCTTTCTGGTAGCGAATGTTGGACGATTTCCTCAAAGATAAGGAAGAGACTTGAGGCGACAGAGATGTGGTTCTACAAAAGCATGATAAGGATATCATGGACTGAGTGTGTAAGCAACGATGAGATCTTAGCTTGAAAACAAGGAGGAGGCATATACTTAATATCAGGAAGAGGCAGCTGAAGTTTCTGGGACACATAATGAGGAAGGAGGGCCTGGAGAATCTGATACTCACAGGTCAAATAGAGGGAAAGAGAAACAAAGGAAAACAACACATGACATACCTTGTAAACTTAAGCAAGTGAATGACAGAATGTGGTCTGGAGGGGGGGGAGCAGAGGGAAGGAACTTGTTGAGAGCTTCAAGGGATAGATGGAGGTGGAGAGCCATGATTGCCTACATCCTGAAAGGACATGGCACATAAAAAGAAAGAAAGATGTACACTGACAAAAAGCAGTAGAAGGCTAGTAGGCTGACAGAAGGAACAGATAATCCACCTGAGTTCTTAGAGGAATTTCAACAAGCAGGAAAGAAAGAAGCAGCAAGACATTTATTGTAGAGTTTAGAGAGAACAGGAGCCAGTTCAGGAGCACATTTCTTGACATCAAGTTCACATGCTTTGTGAGGATCCAGTTTAGAGATGATAGCAGAAAACATGGTCTGAGTTACCTGTATATTACTCAATAGGAACTTAGTTCTAAGTAAAAAAAATCAGGCAAAGATACTCTGGATGAGTCAAAAGTATAATTTGAAGAGAATTTACAAACAAAACATTCTGCTTTATCAGCATAAGATGTTAACACCTCAAATTGAATAAAGAGACTTACTCTTATTTGAGACATTATTACAGAGCCGCCAACAGTCACAAAAACCAAACTTGTTAGAGGCGTATATAGTATATAGTATATCAGCAAACAAAGACTATTTGAGGACATGTTTACAATTATTACTAGCAAATACAAATAGGCATCTTTTGTGATTGGAATTATCATGCTGGCACACCCAGAAAATGTGATTCTTGTGGGCTATAACAGCTGAACAGGCCGATATGAACAAGAAGATTGTAGTTTCACCTGGTATTTAGAAGTTACAACAGCATTGATGTTGGCTTTAACCAAAGAAGATAACTGTGGCACAATTCTCAATAGGAAGGTTAAGAATATCAATCCAAGAGGCATTTCGAATGAAGTTAAGAACATCTGCAATGCTATTTCATAGTAAATCATGTGCAATAGATATTTGCATTATTTACCTTGAGTGGTTCACTCCTAAAAAATAGGGAAAATTTGGCGGTGGGGGTGGATAATTTTTGTAAATTAGCATTCATTAAACCTACCTCATGCCACAACTTTGACAGAATAAAAGGTAATGATTTTTTTCCATTTTAGAAATGGGGTCATGTTCATAATATAAAAAAAAGTGTCAAATAAATCCCTGATTTCTTAAAGAATTGTCCATACTTTATTTTTATTTGCAATTTGAAACTGTACTTCCAGCAATGATAAATGCAGACAACTGATGTCCATTTTCCCAATTCATAGGTGTATACAGTTATCACTGATATATGCACAGATTCAAACTTGACATTTGTAAATAAAGTCAAAGTATAGATAACTTTGCACGGATTGATTAGACATTGTATTTAGAAGAAAAGTTAATTCAATTCTGACAAATATTTTGACTTCAGGAATGTTAATCTATAAAAAAAATTATTCCCTACTTTTTTTATAAGTGAACCAGTCAATTTTTTAGTAGTGTCTAGATATTCATATACACAGTGTATATGCCTTGTATTGTATCCACGGTTTCCCAATATGCTTTGTTTTGTTGACGGCCTTTCCTTTCGAGCTGAACTTGAATCCCAAAAAAGCTGATATAAACACAGATTCAAACTTGACATTTGCAAATAAAAACAAATTATAGATAACTCTTTACGAAGTCAGGGATTGATTTGACATTGTATTTATATAATGAACAGGATGACGCTACTAAAATTATAAAACAAAAATCAATTTCAGTTGAACTTGAATTCTGAAAGAGCTGATTGCTGAAGGCACAACAGGGGTTTCAGTTTAGTGAATTCTAACAATATGGATGCCATAAATATTTCCATGCAATAGATGGTGGTTCAAATCCTATCACAAGATAATTCTTTATTTTCTATATATAAAGTTCATTATAAAAAAAAAATAACTTAGTAATATGATAAAAAATAATATGATTTATCAAAGAAATTTCGACTGTCATCTCTACAGCTTCAAAATATCTTTTTATGTGCTGCGTCCCTTCAAGACTTGGGCTTTCGTGGCTCTCTACAACTTCCAGTCTATTTTAGCTCTTACCATGATTTGTCTTCTAACAATTCATCCCACTTCCTGATCTGCCATCAATATACACAAACTTGTTAGGTAGTTACTGTTTCCCTCTGATCCTCTTGCTCTGTGGAGTGTCAAATTCTCCAAGCCCTCATTCCTTATTCAGTGTCCCTAAAATTTCAACTGTTTCGTTCTGTGTCTAAGTATAAGTAAAGTGTTCTTTTTGTTTTTATGCTCTAGCCATGGACTTCTAGGTGTGAACAAACAATAGTATAGTGTAAATATTGGACAATGAAGAATATATCTCAATGAATAAATTTGAATGTTATTTACTTGTTGGCTTTCATAGCTTAATTGATAAATTGTTCTTTTGAATAGATGGACTTTCACAAATTGATGTGAGTTTAATTCTTGTTGAAAGGTTTAATTCTAATCCATATTGCTTAATTAACTGTTATAGAGTGCAAAGGGGATCTGAACATTGAGATTTAAAAAAATTAAGTGAATGAAAAAGAATTTAAAGATTAATAATGAGAATCCTTCAATTAACAAATTCTGACAATTTAAGAACTTTCAATATATTTTACAAAATGTACCAAAATTGACTGTAATCTGCACTTTTGATAATGTTCATATCATTTTTAAAGAATCATCTAAACAAATAAAATATGCTAAAAAGAAAGCTTTCCAATTTTAATATTCTGATGAATCTTAATTCTTAAATTAATGATTGAGTAAGCTCATGACAAATTCTTTGACTTATAAAATATCTGTAGAAATTCCCCTATCACATCATTAAAATATTTGAGCTTAACAACTTTAACAAAATATTACAATAACAATCATAAATATAAATGCAGGTCATTATTTAAAGAAGTAATAAGGTATAAATGAAAAGATTTGAAATTGACAACTTTTTTTCCTATTTACTAAAATAGACATTAAACACATCTCTCTTCCCTTTCTTTCTTTCTTTCTTTCTTTTATTTTTTTTCTCACTAAACCTAAGTAGCATCTCTGATATGTGTTTATCAAAATGGAATAGTCTATTATTTATGAGGTATTGATAGGAGACAAACACTTCTATCTTTCCTACTTTCTTTATTCTTTATTTCTTTCTTTCATCTTCTTACTGAAACCAAGTAGTGTCTTTTCCTCTCTTTCTATGCAATCAAAATGGAATAATACATTATTTATGAGGTATTGGCAGGGCATAATGGTAGTGTGAACTAACAAAAGGAGGGACAAGCAAAATTATAATAGGATTTTTTTTAAAGTTTTAATTTTCCTTTGTTTCTTACATGTACTCTCAGGATTGAATTTTCTTTCATCTCTTATCTTTATTTTTTTCTATAGCAAGTGATCACATTTTTTCTCTTAAGTTGTCAAAAGATATCTTTTATCTGATAAGGAAAATGTCATGGCAATTATTTTTGTTTTATTCTGTTTATTTCTTCAATACCTTATCTGTGGAAGACTTTCATTAAAGAAAACTTACTCTATTGTAAATAAACCAAAAAACCCCAAAAGGTTGATTTTGTATTGGTTTTAAGTTTCATAACTAAAAATTTAAAAATTCTTGAGTAGAAAGTTTCTAAGTCATATGAAATATATTTTAATATATTTCAACTTGGAAATGAATTGGCTTAAAAGAATGAGTAGATTGCAGTAAGTGAGTATAGAAAAATGAACAACTAAAATAAGGCAAAGAGATTTGAACTTGACTCTTGGAAAATTGGAGATCCAAGATTGAATTCCACTCAGGTTTGTTACATTCACATGTATTCCTGGGAAATGTACGAATCCATATCTTCTCCCCAACCCTCAGCTATTAATTGAATAGCAGGGCAGAATGAGTCCCATAGCCTTGATTGGTAATCAGTCTATTACAGAAAGAAATGGCAACCTACTGTGGGAAATTTTCTGTCTAGTCAATCATGAATTGAAAGAGACATGGTTGCCCAAGTGGGTATCATGTATGGCACTTAATTGAGTGATTGAAATGAGGCAAAAACTTTCAGTAATTTTTAACAAAATCTTTTATTTATTTATATCTTTCATTTATATTATAAATTCATGTCATCATTATTCATTTCAAAATTTTGGTGCCTTTGACATTATGATACCGTTAAGCTAAATTTTGTTTTCCGTCATGTTAGACTGATGCAAAAATGTCCAGCTTTTTTCAGCAATTCTTTTTATTCATATGAATTCATTAAATCATTAATCTATCATCAAAATATTTTCTGAGGTTCACCATAATTTTACTCCACATACAAGAAGTAGGAATCAAGATAAAGCTTTCGCAAACAGAAACTATGATCTAGAATTGGTACAAAAGTGGTGATGACACTTACCCTGAATCCATCATAAAAATTCAGGATGTGGAATTAATAAATTCTAAATATTTCAAATACATTGGTGCATGGACCATTTATAACAAATTCTAGGAGATAAGGAAACTGAAGAGAGAATAGTTTGCACTAGAGATAGTTTTGTCCAATGCTACAAAACCAAAATATTAACATAAAAAAATTAAGTCATGTTATTCAAGAGCCTCATCAGAACTAGACTCTCAGCTGGATGTTATGAATGGCGTCCAACTCATCCAGAAATGTCTAAACTATCAGCTGTATACAACCGTTTTCTCCTACCAATGATTAAAAATGTCTTCAAACCCTGTGTGCTTTGAAGAGGAATATCCTTTGCCAGATTTTGTGGACTGCAATCAGAAAAAAAAATCATTTGAAGACTTATGCCAGCAGCAACAACTAAAATGGATAGCGCATATAACTTGAAGAGAAAATAAGGATATAAGCAAGATGTTGATGATCCATACTATTTCAATCAAAAGGCTAGGAAGGAAATACCCATCAGTAATGGAAAGAGTGATAACAGTTAGTGGTATTGGAAAACTATTTTCCTAAAAACTGTTTTAATATAAAAATTTCATAAATTTCAACTAACTGTTTGGTCAGTGAATGTCAAATGTTTCCTGTATGGAAACAGCTAATCTCACCATTACCACTAACTTTATTTCAGTATGTGTCATACCCAAGATCATGCCAGAATAGACTTTGCACTCAGTGCTCTTCAGAGAAGTCAGTCACAGGTTTGACTTGGGTGATGACCTCTTGTCTGCTGAAGGAGTGTCAAATGTTTGCTTATGAAGGAATGGCGAATGTTACCATTAAAATGCAAAGTTTTTTTATCTGTATTTTATGGGTTATCAACCCTTTGTAGGGTTATTTAGATCCAAAACATATTTTGCATTCTAAGAATAATTCTTTTTTGTGAGTGAATATTGCATTAACAATTTTTTGTGAATAATGATTTTCCCAGATACGAGTCCTACTATTTAACCCATAGCTAAGGGTCAGAGATGGATTCATACCTTTCCGAAAGGTATTTGCATGTAAGTGAATGTAACAAACCCAATTAGAAGTTTAGCTCTCTGATTTCTCATTTTGAGCCGCTATCAATTACAAAACATGAATTTTTAATATTTTATAAGTACAATGCATTTGGTAAATTACTTATGTATTGCCATCATTTTTGATAGTGCAGAAAAAATACTATTTTAAATAACACAAGAATTGTCTTGAAATAAGTTTTTTATTGAAAAATTGGATTATAATGGATCCTCACAGATGAAGAGAAGGCTTGAAGGAATAGAAATGTTCTACAGAAGGCTGCTGAGAATAACATGGATGGAGCATGTGAGAAATGACAATGTTTTAAGGAAAATGGGAACAAAAAGGGCACTTATACTTAGAATGAGTAAGGGTGGTGAAATTTGTTGGAAATATAATGAGGAAAGGATGTTTGAAGAATTTGACACTCACAAGACATAATGAAGGCAAGAAGGTCAGAGAGAAACAGTGAGTAACCTACCTAACAAGCTTGTGCAAATAGATGTCAGGTTAGGAGATGAAAAGAATAGTAAAAAGCAAATTTTGCTAAGATCTACAAAGTACAAAGCTGTGGAGAGCCATGATAGACCACATCCTGAAGGGATGGCATATGGAAGAAAAAAAGTTTGTAACCAATAAAGCATAAAACATGTCCTGAAGGAAGAAGAATTGTTGTTGTTGTTATTATTATTATTTCTTCTTACTAATGAAGCATATAACAGTACAGAATATGTAAGGGTGCTAAAAGAATTTCCAGCCTGATCCATTTACCAAAATTTAACCAAATAGCTAAATATTGAATTTTTGTGGGAGTGGTGTCTTGGCTGAGGTAAAAACTTTTCAGTACTTCCTCAAAAATTGTACAATGTCAAATGTATTCATCTCAGATAAGCAGAGAAAACAGAGTTCTTGATATTAACTAAAGACATGATCAGTAGAAGCTTATAAGAACTCTATTTTTTCCCTTTGACAAAAGAAAAAGAGATCTTTTTAAATATGCTGTCTGCTGCTAGCAATGATAGCAGCTAGATATATACAACTTGTCATCTCTTGAATGACAGCAGGTATTGGTAAATCTGAAATAGTCACAATATGATTCTTTGTCACTCATTTTCCAAAGTCTTAAAGCTTTGAGAGGACACTGACAAATTTTGGTAAATAAGACTGATCATTATAATTTTTATTATGATCTTTATTTTATTTTACTAAAGTTCACCTAATACAAGGTTCGAGAGCCACTCAAGGGTTACTGAATGAGCATTATGAAAGAAAAGTGTTTTCTTTTTCCTTTTTTTTCTGCTCTTGGATATGCAAAGCATGTTTCTAATAATAAAACACCATCATGAGACATCTCATGGGACAACTGAAGTATGGATGACCAAATCTGATATTATACACTATGATAAAAGTATATTTCTAATAATAAAACACCATCATGTGACAGGTAACCCACTAGTATATTTATAATCTTTCTCCTTTCTATCAACTTTTTTTACCCTAGACTGGTTTTCCTTGTCTTGAATATGATAAAATATTCCTTCCCCTCACAGTCAATATATTCATGCAATTAAAAAAATTAAAGGTTCATTATATTTATATATTTATTTGATCTGCTTTTTCCTTTTGTTCGTTTATATACTTATGTTACTCTCTATTCTCCAATTCAGCCATATCTATTTTCATTTTTATTTTTTCATTAATATTTCTTTGTCCTAAGCAATTTGCCTTTGTCTGGATATAATATGTTCACACTCTTCCTAATTAGTCTTACAATTTTTTATTCTTTTCTTTAGCCATTTTGTTCATCTGAGTTATGCAGTACAATTCTGAACATTTCTCATCGCATTTACATGAAGTAAATTATCTATCAAAGTGTATTCATTAGCCATCTGTCTATTTCACGTCCTGGGTACGACGTTAAACTGCATCCAACAGCAAGGCCTCTGATCAGGAGGCTTTGAGGAAGTGTGGAACCACCTCTTAATTACTGGTGTTCCCAGGTCCACCCTGACCCGGGGTGGTAGCACCTGTTGGAGTCACAGGTATGGGCAAATAGTGAACTTCCAGGTCTTTTCCAAACTTCCAGGTCTTTTCTAGCACATTTCCGCATCCTGGGTATGACGATAAACTACATCCATGTCCTGGGTGTGGCGGTAAACTGCATCCGCATATTTGAAGCAGTTGTGTTGCCAGCTGTGCGTTTTTCAAATAATAATGTTGCCAGCTACACGTTTCTGAAACAATAATGTTGCCAGATATACTTTTTTGAAACAATGATGTTGCCAGCTATACGTTTTTGAAACAATGATGTTGCCAGTTATATGTTTTTGAAACAATGATGTTGCCAGCTATACTTTTTTGAAACAATGATGTTGTCAGCTATATGTTTTTGAAACAATGATGTTGACAGCTATACGTTTTTGAAACACTCATGTTGCCAACTTTAAGTTTTTGAAACAATGATGTTGCCAGCTATACATTTTTGAAACAATGATGTTGCCGACTATTCTTTTTTGAAACAATGATGTTGCCAGCTATACGTTTTTGAAACAATGATGTTGCCAGCTATACGTTTTTGAAACAATGATGTTGACAACTATACGTTTTTGAAACACTCATGTTGCCAACTTTAAGTTTTTGAAACAATGATGTTGCCAGCTATACATTTTTGAAACAATGATGTTGCCGACTATTCTTTTTTGAAACAATGATGTTGCCAGCTATACGTTTTTGAAACAATGATGTTGCCAGCTATACGTTTTTGAAACAATGATGTTGCCGACTATTCTTTTTTGAAACAATGATGTTGCCAGCTATACGTTTTTGAAACAATGATGTTGCCAGCTATACGTTTTTGAAACAATGATGTTGACAACTATACGTTTTTGAAACACTCATGTTGCCAACTTTAAGTTTTTGAAACAATGATGTTGCCAGCTATACGTTTTTGAAACAATGATGTTGCCAGCAATACTCTTTTGAAACAATGATGTTGCCAATGTTATCCTTAAATTACGTTTACAAAGTATATATATTTAATAAATATGTGAAAACTGGATCTGGCATTAAATAACCCATAGTGATTGATATCCCATAAAACCCCAACCAACCAACTGTCTATTTCAGTCTCCTCCCTCTCTCTATCTGTGTGTGTTTGGTTCTATCTTGCTTTCTGTCACTCTCACTAATTTGAATCTATCTATCTATCTATCTATCTATCTATCTATCTATCTATCTATCTATCTATCTATCTATCTATCTATCTATCTTAGTTTAGTTCTCTTTCTCTCATATATCTATACACATGTATACACACACACACACACACACATATATGCGTAAATAGCAGGACAGACTGGGTTCTATAGCCTTGGATGGTAAATGGTGTAGGCGAAGGACAACTTTGAATTCAAAAGCAGCAGATGGTCCTATGGGGACCTTGTGGCATGTGGTGTACCAGGTCTCTGTACTTGGCTCTTCAAAAAGTGTGGTTGGCTCTGCACAAAGCCTTCATCCCTATAATCAAATCATGTGCTGGTGTCTGGCTGTCGGTTCCTAGGAACTGAGTTACTTGACCCTCATATGTTGAATACAATGGGAGAGTCCAGCATATATATATATATATATATATATATATATATATATGTGTGTGTGTGTGTGTGTGTGTGTGTGTGTGTGTGTTTGGATTTCTCTGTCCATCTATTTATCTGTCTATCTATCTATCTATGATTACACAGTGAAATGCAGTAGTTAATAAAGTACTTTTTCAAATCATTGACAGTCCAATTCTTATTGTATATTTCAAAGATGTCTCCAATATTGATAAGCCTCATACATTCCTTTCTAGCTATTTATCAATATTTTTATACAAAAAATATCATGTTTGTATATCAGTTCAACATCATAATTGATTCTGTACAGTTTCATAACGTCTCTCACAAACTTACATATATATGAGGGGATGCTTAAATGCTCCCAACCCAACCAAGAAACCTTTTCAAGAAAATTCTGATGTTTGCCATTTCATCAGATTTTGGGAATTGGATTGCTCTAATAAATTTTAGGTACCCACCTGATATATGTACTTATTAGGTAATAGAATGGCAAATTTTAAAACATTCTATGTAACATGTTCTACATTTCAAATGCATTTCATTAGACTAAAGTAATGTTCTTATTCATGGAATTATACAGGGTGCAAATTGTCATCAAAATTACACAAAAATGAAAATAACACTGACATCTCATTTTAACAGATATATTTACCAAAATTACACTAAAATATCTTGAAATACTAAAGAGTAAAGTTATTCAATAAAATTGTCATTGGCTTCAACCACTGCTTCCAGACAACTTCAGAATCTCCTGAAACACTTCTGGACAGTCTCCTTGCTTAAGTTGGTGAATGCTGACATAATCCTTGGTTTCATCTTTGGTGTTACAAGGAATTTTGTTGGTCTCTCACTCAACTGCCCCCCCCCACATATATAATCAAGTGGCTTGCAGTCTGGGGAGTTAGGTGGCCAGATATAAGGAGTGATGTGGTTGCAGAAATTGTCTGACAGTGATCACTGGGTTCTGCTGCTTGTGTGGCATGCAGACTCCTGTTGCCAGACATAGGGTCTTCCAGCAGCCACCCTCTTGACACAGGACAGCACTATCTCCTCAGGGCACTTGATATAGTCTGAGGCCTTCACCAACAAATTCGGGAGTTCTTTTCTTATCAGAATGTTCAGAGTGAGTTTCCTGAGCTGCCATACCTTCGTCATCACAATTAGACTCATCCAACTCTTTCTGGATTCTTTGCAATGTCTTCAGATTGACACCCAAAGACTCTGAGAGGTTCATATGGAAGCTACTAGCCTGAATGCCAAGCAGTACAGCATGCTGTCTCTGGCAGAGTGAATTGCATCATGGTGCTCTTTTTCTCACAGATGGC
Organism: Acanthosepion esculentum; assembly: GCA_964036315.1. NCBI lineage: Eukaryota > Metazoa > Mollusca > Cephalopoda > Sepiida > Sepiidae > Acanthosepion > Acanthosepion esculentum. The sequence continues at coordinate 60,756,692 of OZ038496.1, read as the reverse complement.
ACCCAACTGATCCTACTATACTGTGCAGTCAACAAAATCAAAAATGAACAACACGCATGCATGAAATTAAAAATATAAAGAGGCGACAATTTATCCATCGCACCCTGTATATATGTATGCAGAGGGGGCATATATATGTTGGTTATAATTATGCACTAAGAGGAAAGGTTGACGATGCTAGATATTAAATTTTAAAATTTTTCTGGCATTTGACCGTTCTAGACACAACAGCTTAGTCAATTTAATTCTGTTTCCCAACACTTGTTTTTGCTTATATTGTTATTTTTAAATAACCCACACTGGAACAACAAAAGATTTGTTGGGAAATGTGAAATCTTATAAAAACCTGAATACAAATTTATGTGAAAACTCAGAAATCAGTGCACTTTCTATACATTTTCACCTTAGCAAATTACATTCTCTTTTAATTAATGCAACAAATTTTAAGTCATAATCAGATTCATGATGATGAATGACTCATGCACTGAGTGCATCGTTTTACGAAAGACCTTTGTGTTCATATAATCTTTTATTTAAATTCCTTGAAGTCTCACTTATGTATTTTTGTGACTTTTACTTAAAAGACAAAATGCATTAAATAGGATATTTTCCATTTTGTCTCTCAGTTTCCTGTTATTTTTCTGATATACAGAAATTTATATTCCCCCATGTATATCTGTATAAATTTGTTTTTAAAAACTGTTATTTTTAGAAACAAAACACAGCAAAATATACAACTTGATAAAGCTGATAAATAGAACCAAGAAATAATTTACTATAATGTCTAGTAATTTTATTATTCATGAATTTATAATTAAAATCTTGCTGCAATGACATAAGAAAATAACCGATTTGGAAGAATATATGTGGATTTGTTAGTAGCTTGATTTTAATACCTGCTTTCCCACATGATACCAACCTCCTTTGTAATGACACATGTATATTAATTAATAATTATATTTATCTCCAGTATCCATTAAGATCATAGTTGCACCATGTGTACTACAGCCATAGCAATAGTAGTGTATCTAGAGCAAGATAGCCTGACAAAGCCCATCCCACATTAGGCTGGTTTTGCATTCAGAGTTTTCCTTCTCCTAAACTAATTACCACCTCAAAGCAAGAAACCCCAATCTGTCCTGCTATTTAACCCATATCTGGAGCGGGAAGAGGTAGATTCATGCCTTTCCCAAGAGTATTTATGTGAATATAACAAACTTGGCCAGAATTAGAACTCTCATTGCTGATTTCTCTTTCCAAGTTGTTAACCATAACACTACTTGCACATCCCCAGTGTCATACTGATATGTAAAATACTTTTCATTTTAACTTCTAGTGAAATGCTTAATGTAGAAACTTCATTGAAAACTTTAATAATGTGGACATATATTTTGTTGTCAAGCCCCATATGTTTTTCTTTTGAAAAATGTATTGATTATGGAAGTTAATGAATAAAGACAAAAGAAAAATTTATCTCAGCCAACGCATTTCATCCTCTGATAGACTTTATCAAGGTAGATGTGAGGATTTTATTTTGCAACAAAAGTAATGTTGTTAGTTTTTTTAAATTTTTAAATTTAAGAGATGCTTATAAATATTCATCAAGTTAACTGAAAAGCCTAAATAAATTATGGAGGATGCTAAGTGATATAATTTAATGTCTAATAAACAAAAGTGAGTAAATGATGTTGAATTTTTTTAAGTAATTTTAGTATGGGATAAATTTATGTATAATATAATGTTTTTTAAATAACAGGAGGTTATAAATTTAACAGTTTTCTTTAATTTTTTAACATTTTTATAGTTATGTATGTTGGGTTTGAATAGAGGTAATTCTTTCAGGAATAGAGGTATTGGAAAAAAATCCAGAGCACAAATTTTTATTTTTATAAAATTCAATAGCTGCACTCTCAAGAATTTTTCATTTTTTTTTTTAAGCTTTTCACCCCAGGCAAAGCTGGAAGCCACTAGCATGCAAGGGGTTACAGAGGATTTGGAGTGAGAGCAAATAGGAGTGTTAGAGGAAAGGATGTGGAGAAGGATAGAGGATAGATCAAGGCAACTGGAGATGTCGATTGACATTACACTTGAATAGTTGGAGATCATAGTCATCAGGGAAACAGGAATGAGGAAGGGAGTTCCATAGGTGTGAGGTGCGAGATATGAAGCTATTGGAGTAGAAGAGACATCTACATTTAACAGTTTCAACAGTGAAAGGGTGGGAACGGGATGCCAGCATCGTACGATTCTTGAATTCATGGAGCCTGGGAACCAGCGATAGCAGCTCATCGGAGCAATTACCATGGAAGTATTTATAAAAGAGACAGAGAGAGGCGACGGTGCATCTGTGAGAGAGAGACTGCAGACGAGAAGCCAGATCAGGGCCAATTACATTGCATACATGTCTCTGGATCTTATCAAGAACCTTGAGGCAAACAGAAGGGGCTCCAGACCATATATGGCAGCAATACTCCATGCAAGGGTGGATGGTTGCTTTGTAAATTTGGAGGATCGATTCAGGGGAGAAGAATTTCCTGGCCCGGCACAGGGAGCCAACTTTCCTTGCAGTGGATGAAGCAATCAACTCAATGTAGTTGTTCCATCTCAGGTCAGCAGACAGCATGAGACCAAGCAGCCACAGAGAGGAGCGCTCGAGAAGTTGAGCTTCAGGCATTCTAGTGGGATGCAGGGAAGGATCCCTGTAGTGATTAATGGAGAGCAGTTTTGACTTGGAGGTATTAAAGTTAACCAGCCAATTCCTGCCCCAGTTAACCGATTGAAGGTCCTTTTCGAGACGAACAGCCAGGTTAATTTTGTCAGTGGCACTAGATTTACTTTCTCTTTTAATAAGTGTGATATTCTTTAAATCAAGGTTGTGATTGAATTTATTTCTATGTATAACTAATGCATTTGATAAATTGTTGTGTATAAGATATGTATTTTTAAATTTCTGCAAGTTTTCCCAGTATAGTGAAGAGCAGTTGTGACTATTTATTTTGTATATACCTGCTTTAAAATTATTATTGTGATAAGTATTTTTGTTTCTTAAAGTTAATATTTAATAAAAATATATAACTATTATAATACAGAAATTTGTTTATTAGAAAGCAGAAGTTAGATTCAGTATATTTTTAGAAGCTCAAGCTGTGACCAAAACTGTTTTTAACTTTAATTCTGACTTACTCTCTATAATTCAAATGCCAGTTCCACAGATATGTTTTGGGAAACATCAGAGCTATAAATTATACACAACATTTCAAATTTATATAGAAAAAACAATAAACTGTATTAATTGGCAAATAGTAGAAAAAAAGATTTTTCACTGCATAAAAGAGTTACAGTTATAAATAACAATGAATATATCTTCCTTCTTTGTATTGTTTTTGAAAACTATGTTTCATGATGTTTATGTTTATGACAAGAATGTAATGTTGATAGGATTTTCTTTCCAAATCTTTGGTTTAATATGATTTGGAAAGTCAACATCTTGATTATATTGTTGTTGATGATGGGAAGGAGAAAGGTAGAAATTTGGTGTGTATAAATATTAGAAGGATTTGGCCAAAATGTATTCCTCCTTTCTGCTATGCAACATAAATGACATGAGAAAAGAGATGCTGAAGGCTAACAATATTTATCTACAGAAACAAAATGCAACAACGAACTTAAGTGAATTTATTCATAGTGGATGTGAATGCAGTGTTAAGAGGTAGATATAGAGAAAATTCTTGTTCCACTTCAGCTGCATGATAATTTTTCTTCAGCTGGTTGAAGTTTTCAGGGTTCATACTGATAGTGTTGGAAATGATGTTTGGATTTAATTAGTTTGTGAGTTGCATGAAATTGTTGTTTGGTTTCGTATTCTATATCGTATTTTTATGGTGTGGTAATCTTTGTATGTATTCTTTAATTGTCTGCGAGATGATCTGATTGTAGAGATGGTATCAGCATCATGCATCCGTCTGCATCTGTTTGTGCCTCTGTGTCTCACTCTGCCTGGGCCTGTTCCTTAAATAACCAAGGATAGGGCTCCAGACAGGATTTTGGATTTAAACGGGATGGTGTTTCATTGGTCACTATGGATTAATGAGGATGTTTAAAGATATTGGTTCCTGTTGCTATGCAGATTTTGTGTAGATGTTTGTGTGCATAGGCGAATAGTAACAATATCATTATTTTCTCTTTCAGTTATATGTATTACCCATTTTTGTTATTGTAGCTGTTGAAAGTTATCAAGTTTTTGTTATTTGGTAAAATTCTTTATTTGTAATTTTGTAGCACCAGTCTATAAGGAAATATTTGACATTCATTGACTGAACAGCCAGTTCTGCTTTCAGGTGAAATTTATAAAATCTTTCTCTTAAAACAATTTTCAGGAAAATAGGTTTCTCAAGTCCAGTAGTTGTTATTGTTATGGTAGTTTCTTTCTTAACCTTTTATTTGCATCACTATACATTTTAGTTGTTGCTGCTGTTGAAAGTCATCAAATGATGTGGTTTCTGTTATTTGGTACAGTTCTTTCTTTGTGATTCTATAGTGCCATTCCAAAGAATGGTGGTCTTCACCAAGATTCACAGGCTTCACTCACTCAAAGCTATTATTTAACAATGGATCTTAGAAAGCAGTTGTATACAGCTGACAGTTTAGATATTTCTGAATGGGTTTGGCACAATGCATGACATCCATATGAATGTCTTGATCAGACAAGGCTATTTAAGGATATGGTTAGGTTAATATTTTGTAACATCATATGATGTTTGGTAAATATACCCCTTGCACATTGTATCCTCTTTCCAATTTATTTTTTATACTAAATTTGTTATAACTGATCCCTACATCAAGGCAAGGTCTCATCATTTTACACTTCAACCTACCTCTAGTGGAACCTAATCCATGTTCAATTTCCTTATCGTCTATACTAAATTTGGTATAACTGATCCATACACCAAGGCAAGGTCTCATCATTTTACACTTCAAACTACCTCTAGTGGAACCTAATCCATGTTCAATTTCCTTATCTTCAATACTAAATTTGTTATAACTGATCCATACACCAAGGCAAGGTCTCATCATTTTACACTTCAACCTACCTCTAGTGGAACCTAATCCATGTTCAATTTCCTTATCGTCTATACTAAATTTGGTATAACTGATCCATACACCAAGGCAAGGTCTCATCATTTTACACTTCAAACTACCTCTAGTGGAACCTAATCCATGTTCAATTTCCTTATCTTCTATACTAAATTTGTTATAACTGATCCATACACCAAGGCAAGGTCTCATCATTTTACACTTCAACCTACCTCTAGTGGAACCTAATCCATGTTCAATTTCCTTATCTTCTATACTAAATTTGTTATAACTGATCCATACACCAAGGCAAGGTCTCATCATTTTACACTTCAAACTACCTCTAGTGGAACCTAATCCATGTTCAATTTCCTTATCTTCTATACTAAATTTGTTATAACTGATCCATACACCAAGGCAAGGTCTCATCATTTTACACTTCAAACTACCTCTAGTGGAACCTAATCCATGTTCAATTTCCTTATCGTCTATACTAAATTTGGTATAACTGATCCATACACCAAGGCAAGGTCTCATCATTTTACACTTCAAACTACCTCTAGTGGAACCTAATCCATGTTCAATTTCCTTATCTTCTATACTAAATTTGTTATAACTGATCCATACACCAAGGCAAGGTCTCATCATTTTACACTTCAACCTACCTCTAGTGGAACCTAATCCATGTTCAATTTCCTTATCTTCTATACTAAATTTGTTATAACTGATCCATACACCAAGGCAAGGTCTCATCATTTTACACTTCAAACTACCTCTAGTGGAACCTAATCCATGTTCAATTTCCTTATCTTCTATACTAAATTTGTTATAACTGATCCATACACCAAGGCAAGGTCTCATCATTTTACACTTCAAACTACCTCTAGTGGAACCTAATCCATGTTCAATTTCCTTATCTTCTATTCTAAATTTGTTATAACTGATCCATACACCAAGGCAAGGTCTCATCATTTTACACTTCAAACTACCTCTCGTGGAACCTAATCCATGTTCAATTTCCTTATCTTCTATACTAAATTTGTTATAACTGATCCATACACCAAGGCAAGGTCTCATCATTTTACACTTCAAACTACCTCTAGTGGAACCTAATCCATGTTCAATTTCCTTATCTTCTATACTAAATTTGTTATAACTGATCCATACACCAAGGCAAGGTCTCATCATTTTACACTTCAAACTACCTCTCGTGGAACCTAATCCATGTTCAATTTCCTTATCTTCTATACTAAATTTGTTATAACTGATCCATACACCAAGGCAAGGTCTCATCATTTTACACTTCAAACTACCTCTAGTGGAACCTAATCCATGTTCAATTTCCTTATCTTCTATACTAAATTTGTTATAACTGATCCATACACCAAGGCAAGGTCTCATCATTTTACACTTCAAACTACCTCTCGTGGAACCTAATCCATGTTCAATTTCCTTATCTTCTATTCTAAATTTGTTATAACTGATCCATACACCAAGGCAAGGTCTCATCATTTTACACTTCAAACTACCTCTAGTGGAACCTAATCCATGTTCAATTTCCTTATCTTCTATACTAAATTTGTTATAACTGATCCATACACCAAGGCAAGGTCTCATCATTTTACACTTCAAACTACCTCTCGTGGAACCTAATCCATGTTCAATTTCCTTATCTTCTATACTAAATTTGTTATAACTGATCCATACACCAAGGCAAGGTCTCATCATTTTACACTTCAAACTACCTCTCGTGGAACCTAATCCATGTTCAATTTCCTTATCTTCTATTCTAAATTTGTTATAACTGATCCATACACCAAGGCAAGGTCTCATCATTTTACACTTCAAACTACCTCTAGTGGAACCTAATCCATGTTCAATTTCCTTATCTTCTATACTAAATTTGTTATAACTGATCCATACACCAAGGCAAGGTCTCATCATTTTACACTTCAAACTACCTCTCGTGGAACCTAATCCATGTTCAATTTCCTTATCTTCTATACTAAATTTGTTATAACTGATCCATACACCAAGGCAAGGTCTCATCATTTTACACTTCAAACTACCTCTCGTGGAACCTAATCCATGTTCAATTTCCTTATCTTCTATACTAAATTTGTTATAACTGATCCATACACCAAGGCAAGGTCTCATCATTTTACACTTCAAACTACCTCTCGTGGAACCTAATCCATGTTCAATTTCCTTATCTTCTATACTAAATTTGTTATAACTGATCCATACACCAAGGCAAGGTCTCATCATTTTACACTTCAAACTACCTCTCGTGGAACCTAATCCATGTTCAATTTCCTTATCTTCTATTCTAAATTTGTTATAACTGATCCATACACCAAGGCAAGGTCTCATCATTTTACACTTCAAACTACCTCTAGTGGAACCTAATCCATGTTCAATTTCCTTATCTTCTATACTAAATTTGTTATAACTGATCCATACACCAAGGCAAGGTCTCATCATTTTACACTTCAAACTACCTCTCGTGGAACCTAATCCATGTTCAATTTCCTTATCTTCTATACTAAATTTGTTATAACTGATCCATACACCAAGGCAAGGTCTCATCATTTTACACTTCAAACTACCTCTAGTGGAACCTAATCCATGTTCAATTTCCTTATCTTCTATACTAAATTTGTTATAACTGATCCATACACCAAGGCAAGGTCTCATCATTTTACACTTCAAACTACCTCTCGTGGAACCTAATCCATGTTCAATTTCCTTATCTTCTATTCTAAATTTGTTATAACTGATCCATACACCAAGGCAAGGTCTCATCATTATATAGATCAAACTACCAATTTCTTGTAACTGATCCCCACTCTGAGGTATTTGGAATTATTTAGAATGTATTAAATCCATGTTCTGAATTTTTATGATGGATTCAGAATATGTGCTATTATTTTCTTATTCCAATTCCAGATTATAATTTATATTCTGGAAAGGTTTATTTTGAGTCCTACTTCTTGAAACACTTGTAACAAATGTTGATTTTTTGTTCAAGATCATTCTTATATCAATTATGAATATCTATGTCATCAGAATAGACCCCGTACCACTGTTGGCACATTGACCTCTAGAAAGAAAACAAGTGTAATATTTTCTCTTAGAGCAATGATTATAACAATCAGTTTCTGTTTCTTTTATTTATCTAACAAGCTTGTACAATTTTTTTTATGAATAATCAGAGATTACAAATCAAAGTATTATTTAAAAATAAAAATAAATTATGAACAAGTGCATTGGTCAGAGAAAAAACAAGAATCTGGGACAAAATGAAAGTTCTAATAATTTTGTCTATCTATTTGACCAACATTAAGCCACTAGATTAATATATATATATATATATATATATATATATATATATATATATATATATATATATATATATATATATATGACAACTCTCTGAGATATATTGCAAGTAATATAATCCAGTATTAAATATTGCCAGGGGAAAGTAATTCTCGACTAAACATATCTGTATCACTAGAAACTCAAAATGCATGCAATTTACTTATGAATCAGTTTCCTCTGGGATTATCTCTATAATGGATATCCATAATCCCATGTTAGGAAAAGGTTAATCATGTGGGTGTGGAAAGACAGAGATACATTCTGATATAGACAGCATCTGATGCCAGAACAAGAATTAATGGGTTTTGAAATGGAGGCTTATGCAAAAATATGAACCCTGAAAGCAAACAACTATACCCTAACAAAAAATAAGCAATATATAACCAGCAAGCTTATACAGAACTGGTTAGGACAATATATTACTAAAAGCACTAATTTGTACATGGACACATATATGCACACATAGAGTATACATATGCATACATATACATATATATATATGCACACATAGAGTATACATATGCATACATATACATATACATATATGCGCACATAGAGTATACATATGCATACATATACATATATATATATGCACACATAGAGTATACATATGCATACATATACATATATATATATGCACACATAGAGTATACATATGCATACATATACATATACATATATGCGCACATAGAGTATACATATGCATACATATACATATATGCACACATAGAGTATACATATGCATACATATATATATACATATATGCACACGTAGAGTATACATATGCATACATATACATATACATATATGCACACATAGAGTATACATATGTATAAGAAAAGATAGATGTTCTATTTGGCATATCTTTAGCATTTTTTAATTCTAAATTGCACAATTGTCCTTTAAAATAGACAGTGTTTTCTATCTTTTTTAAGTTTTGTATTTTTTTGTTGAGATGAGAAATTGTCAATATAAGTTTAATTTATTCAAGCTATTATTCTTATTTTGATTATTAAAAGTGTTATTATAGAAACAGTATTTCAGCCGTGCCCTCTAGCCACCTTCAGGTGTCAACATATATCTCATGTTAGCCAATCAATGGATACCAGAAAATGGCAAGAGGGTACATTTTGATTTTGTTCATTAATTTTATTCTCTGAGATCTAATTATAAGAAAACAGTAATGACGACCTGCAAGAATTGTAACAATGATAAAATCATGTAACATCAAACTGCTTTAAAACAAAGCAGATAACATTGTGAGGATGATATAATCAAATATTAGAATATTAAGAGATCCAACATTTCTTGTTTACTAATCAAATATTAAATCTCTCCAAGTCTGATTATGATAGAAGTGGCATCTGTACAGAAGAACAGAAGTGGTTATGAAAAGCCTGAAGATGGACTGAAGATTTTGTACTTTCATATCTATGAAAAATACTCAAGGCTACAGAAGAGAAATTATTTTAGGAGCCTAATAAATGATGCGGGGGGTGTCTTAATAATTCAGTGGGAGGTGGAGTTTCTCTCAGCATGGACTAAACAGGGAGCTCTTACAAAAAAAAAATATTTAAAGAGTCAAAAAGCACACAATTAATAAAAGGAGTAGATTTAATAAGCTTGGTGGGGATTCACAAAATTTCTTCAAAAAATAAATGCACACCCATCCCAACTCCACTGCTAGGCACCTACAAGTACTGATTTGTTCATGAACAGACACACACATATACAGCTTACACACATGTATACACAACACAGACACAAATACAGAATCACACACACATAGACACACAAATTCACATACACACAAGCATGCATACACACATACAGACAAACACACATCACAGATTCAAACACAAACTCACACATATACACAGACACACAGAGACTCACACAGACACAGGTACACACGCACACAAGCATGCATACAGACATGCATACACACAAGAAATACATGTGTATGAGAAAATAGAAATGATCTATTACTTTAGTTTGATTTAGCTTTTCTAATTCTAAGATACACCATTGTCCTTTATGGAAGAGCAAAAGAGAAACAAAAAAATGATTATTCTCATATTAATCTCAAATTTTGTTTATATGAGCTGAAGACAAATTACTCCTAGAAAGGGAAATGTAATAGATTTATATCTTGAGACATAGTTCTTCATATAAAAGAAGCTATTATAGATTGAGTGAAAAGAAAGAGATGTGACATTAGAATAGATACCATGAGGCCAAGAAAGGTCTATGCTTACATTTTCCAAAACAATTTCAGGATATTTTAAAATGTATATATATATATATAGATAAAGGTCTGATGAATTGGATCGTGATTACGATTCCAATGTAATAAATTATAACCATGGAATATTAGTGTTTGAACCTTTTATATTATATTATATATATATATATATATATATATATATATATATATATATATATATATATATATATATATTATTTATTTATTTAAATATTATAACATAAGTATGTTATAACATCACTACAAAAATAGCCATTTTGTTTCCACACTTCTGGTGTCTTGTGAATTGATGGTGTTGATTGTAAAATAAAAAACATTATTTTACAATCAACACTATCACTTGGCAAGAAACCAGAAGTGTTGAAACAAAATGGCTATTTTTGTATTGATGTTATAACATACTTATGTTATAATATTTAAATAATTATTATTTGCTCTACTTTGTATTGTGCACTTTTAAAAAAATTAGTGTATTTGGTTACTTGAATTTTATTCCATTTATTCCAACCTTGTATTCGTATATATACATATATATATATATATATATATATATACATACATATATATATAAATATAAAAGTGAACATAGAAGTCAACACTTAGAGGCAACAGTTTGTTTCATTTTATATTTACACATGCTCTATCTCTGATATTGAGCACTTTATCCCATAAATATAGCACACTCTAAGACTATATTTCTTCATATATATATATATATATATATATGTGTGTGTGTGTGTTAATTTTTTCCATTGCTATTAAAAAAATTGAAGAATTTGACAGGTTTTTATTTTTTATGCAAATTTTACTTTCAGAGACTTTACCATTTTTAGGAAGAACTGTTATTCAGAAGAGAATCTTTTTTTTACCAATGAACATTTTTTATTGAACAAAAATCTAATGACTACTTATTATTAGAAGTTTCTAATTATCAAGAGCTAACTGATTAGCTGCTCAACTGCTCAAGAATATTGAACAAGTTTAAATATTACAGTGAGAGTTAATGAGTCAGTGCCTATAAAGATTAACAGTAATTATAAAGGAATATACACTTAATTTAGTGGAAAGACAGAGAACGATTATAAAGAACTGATGGTTACTATTTTCATCTTATTACTAGCTTTATCCCATCTTAGTCTTTTAGCTTATTATTATTATTATTACAACGACTACTACTATCTTATTATAATTGTGCTTTTTCCTCCATTTGTTAGTTGCATGACGTTACACCCAACCAATACGTCATAAATAATGAGTTATTATATGTTTTGATCATATGGAAAGAGGGGAAAAGACATTACTTGGTTTCAGTGAGAAAATGAAAGAAAAAAGGGAATATAGAAGTTTAGAGAGAGAGAACCAATGAGATTAAGATGATGAGAACAGATATTACATTTTGATCTCAGTCAAAAGGATGAGCAGATATGGAGATCATGATAATTGCACCATTTTTCAGATGCACAGTATCGAATGACAGAACCCGAGTAAGGTAATTGCCAAAAAACAGTTGCAATAGATGAAATAACATCATCTGCTGAATTGTTTTTAAATTATTATTAAGAGAAATGTTCATAAAATGGTTAGAAAAAAAGAAGATAGATGTGTTTAACATTTCCTACCAATAACTCACAAATAATAGACTAATCTGTTATTGTTTCTTTTTATTATTATTATTATTATTTATTTATTTATTTATTTATTTATTTGGTGCTGAAACTATAAAAATAAATTTCAGGTGAAAGAAAGCAAAGTTCAATGTTCCGTGATGGAATTATTTTTCCTTGCCACTTATTTCTCTGCTGCCAATGCTGAAAATAAGTAAAAGTAAAATTTGAAAAAGTGAAGTAGGGATAAAGTCAGTCAGTAACAATAAAACAACCTGAAACCTTTATATATATTGTTGTAATGTTGTCTTTGTTCAAAATAACCAAGAACTAGGAAGGCTGTAATTATTGAAGGAACAGAAGGCTCGGTAGAGGAAATAAAGATGAAGTAAATTTCCTGCATTAGTGCAAATAAACATGCACATCAACAAAGGATGCTGGGAATTTAAAATTTAATTTTTAAAAAAAAATCTAGCCAATTTCATTTAGATTCTTTTTCTTTCCGTCACTTTTGTTAGTAGATATCCCAGACAATAATAATAGAAATTCTGACAGGAATGGTGTAAGAGCCAGGGCACAAAGTTACTGTAGATGACCTTGTGATCAAGGCACTCTCTAAACCTTTTTGTCATAGTGAATTGTTTTTCATTTGATCACAGTAGCATTTTTTATGTGAAAATTGTGGTAATTCTCATTATGGTAGGCAACCAACGCATTTGATGCATTGTTTTATAAAACCATAATGAGACTGACCACAATTTCACCATAAAAAATGACCACCAAAAGGATGGAATACAACACAAGAAAACTTTTTACTCTTTGGCATACATTTTCTCCAATATATATATATATATATATAATAAAATATAATAAAAAAGACTTAAACACTAATATTCGAATGAATATATGAATATTAGTGTTTAAGTCTTTTTTATTATATCCTTACTCTGTCCTGGACATCGAGTTCTACCTGGATCATATCCTCTTGGAATTATTTTTATACACATATGTGTATGTGTATATATAATTGCATATGTATGTGTATATTCACCACTAATATTGTCTCTCTCTCTCTCTCTCTCTCTCTCTCTCTATATATATATATATATATATATATATATATATATATATATATATATATATATATATGTATATATATATATATATATATATATATATATATATATATATATATATATATATATAACATTTAATGCTGAAATATAACTAATTATTTTTTCACTTTCTCTTCCATTAAAACAAGTGCTGCTGTATCAGTTAACAGTGAAGGAAAATTTTGATTTTGCTGTATTTGTTTCATAAATCCTACCAGAGATATCACATGTTATTTAAACAGCTGTTTCATAAAAATATATACATTATGTAGGTAAATCAATGATTCTATAAGCTTATGATAAAAAAATATTGATATTACCCAAGAAACATTTATTTTTAAATATAATCTCCTTACTTGTTAATGCACTTAACTTAATGCTTCTTCATCAATAACAGACTGAACCTAATACAGTGAAAAATTCACATCAAAATTGATCTTATAACTGTGTCAGGCTATAGACTTATGTATCACTATTGTATATCAAAGCAGTTTTGATAGTTTCAAAGAAAAATTGTTTTTGCCATATTATTATTATTATTATTATTATTATTATTATTATTATTATTGTCTCTTGTTTAGTTTTGGGTTTCCGGTTCCTTCTAAAGTCTACTTCAAATCTCTACTTCAAATGTCTCTACCTAAACTCTGAAATTTTATTTACTATTTATTTTTTAAATTTTTATTTTTATTATTTTTTCCTTCAACTGGAGTAGATAGGTTTGCCTATCATCCAGTTCACTTTTGAACAGGAGTAGAGGTTCATCCCTATGCTTTGTTGCCTGTTTAGGATTGGGTTTTCTATTTCACTCTCAGTATCCCCTTGTGTCTTAGTGGCATTATCGCTTTGCTTAGGATGAGTTGATTAAAATTTTTTTAAAAAGTATATTATATCCAGATATTTACATTATTTACACTTATACTATATTCTTCATCTTTGTTATAATGTTTCAGCCATTTGGCCTTCTTCAGGCTTCTATCAATCTGGGTAACCCACGGGACAATAACCAAGTGGATTAAAGCACGGGCTTGCGAATTTGGTTAAAGCAAGTTCAATCCCTAGTTCAGGTAGTACAGAATTAAATTTAATTGTAACAAGGCAAGAAATAACTGAGCAGTGCTAAATAAAGAACAAGGTTAGACATATCTAGACATGAGCAGCAGAATGAAAAAGATTTAACCCTGTAGAATACATAAAGTGTACAGTACAAAATTCCTTGAAGGTTATTCTGATTGACTGGCACCTGATGAAGGCCGGAGTGCACAATAGCTAAAACATTGGGAGGATAACAACAAAGATGAGGACGATAATTTGAATGCAAATAATGCAGATAATGTCACATCCCAGAAATTATCACAGAAGGCGATCAGAGGATAAAAACAGCAAAGATGAAGATATTAGTCCAAGTATAAATAATGTTAATAATGATAATGTCACATCCCAAAACTTCAGATAGATAGAAATTGGGTGATAATAACAACAAAGATGAGGACATTAGTCCAAGTGTAAATAATGTAAATAATGATGACATCCCATCACAGAAATTCAGATAGATAACAATCGGGTCATAATAACAAAAATATGAGGACATTAATCCAAGTGTAAATAATATAAATAATGATAACACCATATCCCAGAAATTCAGACAGAAGGTGATCCAGTGATAATAACAACAAAGATGAGGAAAATAGTCCAAATGTAAATAATGATAACAGCACATCTCAGAAATTCAGACAGATATATCCAAGTATTTATTTGTGAAAATATCTCAGCCTGAATATTAATACAATACAGTATTTGATCCGAAACAGACAAATATTGTGACCAGATAATCTGAAACCTTATGAGAATAAATGATGAAATATCTTAACATTTTGAACCTCAATATTTGCAGATTTTATATTTAAGTGGCATGAAACCCCAGAGATTTGTAAAATTCCTTAGTATTATGTCTACCAGTTTGTCTAAAGACAATAACTTTAGAACACTAAATTATTCTGTTTCAATTTATAACAGCAAAAGATTTCTAATCTCTAAATCTCAAATTTAAGATATCAGTTATCAATTATCAGCAATGGTTTAGAATTTATATCGAAAAGCATTTATCTTTGATTTATAAGTATTTGTTGGTAATGAAGAAAGGTCTTTATTGTGGCAATGCTTATTTAATTGAAAACCCATTATCTAAACATAAAAGCATAATGAGATAATAGTAATTTCCTCACCAATCAGATATACTTATATCCATATATATGCTGGATATACTTGCGTATAGTGTAAATTTTTATGATCAATTTTTTACATGCAAAAATAGGGGCTTGCACTATACACAGGTAGTTTTTTTGAAGAGGTTAAAAATCATGCATTTTCATTGACTAGTCAGACTATACACAGGTAATTTTTTTCTATAGGGTTTAAAATTCATGCTAAAAAAATTTGGGGGTCACATTATACACGAAATTGGGTTATACATGAATATATATGGTATATATTTTACTGACCAATCTGATGCGTGTGTGTGTGTGTGTGTGTATATATATATATATATATATATATATATATATATATATATATATATATATATATATATATAGATATAGATATTAATGTGGATAAACCAAATAACCAGATATTAGCAACCATATATACATGCATTAGCATGCATACACAGGTAAGCAAATAGATATTTACCCAATTTAATACAAGGTGTAAACAAAACAGTGCTCAATGTGGTTAGACAGACCTAAGAAGTATATATTAATAAATATACATATACCTCTGTTTGAAGTGCAACTTAAAGTTTTGTTGTTCTAACAACTTATCAGGCACAAATTATCTTTTATATATATATATATATATATATATACACACACAATTTTGTCTTTCATTGCATGCAATATATATATATATATACACACACAATCATTAAACACAATATATAGATACACACATTACACATAATACATATATACACACAATTTTGACTTTATACATTTTACACATGAGTATATATGGTATATATTTTACTGGCCACAAGAATTGAATCTGTATCCTACATGGAACCGTCATTTGGCCTGACATGCTGTACCATTTAGCTATAGAAATTTCTTGGACATTCAGGCTGATAAATGTAGTTAATACTATTTATTATAAACAGACCATTTACTTATATATTAATTAAAAGCTTAAAACGTTCACTTGTTTGTTGATAAACTACATTTTCTAATTAAATATAAATGTTTTGCAAATATATTTTGGTTAAAGTAACAGTATTTTATATTTTTTAACCCTTTTGTATATGGTCTTAAGATTTTGACCAGGGGTGTGTGTATATATATATATATATATATATATATATATATATATATATACATATATATATCTGTGTGAGAAAATGTAGTTACTTCAACATAAATCTCACTTTAATCTGATGAAGTTCTAAAGGATGAAATGCATCAGGCAAAAATTTTTTCTGATTTGTTATTAATTTTTATACATATGACAAAATTTTGGTTGACTGAAGATTGCAAGAGCATGAAACTTGAGTAGTGACTCAAGCTGTCCTTCATTATGTATTGATGTTGTGATGCATTTTTTACTCTGGCAAGTTCGTATAGGCATTGAGCACTTTAATTTACTGTAGGTAGGTGTTTGCCTTTTGATCTTTTTTCTTTTTCTTTCTTTGTTCAGGATATTTTTTTTGTCTTAGCTTTTAGGGCTTAAATGCAATCTTCAGGCATAAAGATTGTTTCTCAGCATGAAACAGACTGTTGCCCTAGATATTGACCTCAATGTCCACTATTATATATATATATATATATATATATATATATATATATATATATATATTTAAAGACATTTATATTATGTTTAACGTTCTTTTTATAGATACAAGTATTTAAGCAAATGTATCTATAAAAAGAACGTTAAATATAATATAAATGTCTTTAAATAAATTGTCGGACTATGTCCAATTCTAAAATATATATATATATATATATATATATATATATATATATATATATATATATATATATATATGTGCATGTGTATGTGTGTATGTACAAGGTTTTTTTAAGCATTTCAACCCAAGCAAGATGGGTGTGCCAATAGCATGCAAATTGTTACAGAGAGTAAACCTAAGAGTAAAGAGGGATGTTTGAGGAAAGGATGAACCAAAGGATGGGGATTAAGATCAAATCATCAGAAGATGTTGATTGATTTACATTTAAATCTTTGAAGAGTATAGGTATCAGGGAAGCAAGTAAGAGGAAGGGAGTTCCAATGTCAGGAAGTGTGAGAAAAGAAGCTGTTGGAGTAGAAGAGGTGGTTACACTTAACAGTTTTGACAGTAAAAGGGCGGAAACGAGATGCCAACCTAATTGCACCAGTGAAAATAGCTCATCAGAGCAGTTGCCATGTAGAAAAGACAGAGAGACATCACATTATGCCTGTGAGAAAGTAACTGGAATTGAGATGCCAGATCAGGACCTATCACATTGTGTATCCATCTTTGGATTTTGTCAAGAACCTTGATATGAACAGCAGGGGCACCAGACCATAGATGGCAACAGTATTCATAGCAAGGATGAATGGTAGATTTGTAGATTTGAAGGATGGACTCAAATTTCTTGGGGTGACCCACTTCCAAAATCTGACCAAATAACTGCACATCAGTTTTTGATTTGGAACTCCTTTTTAATCCGGTCAAGAAATGTTAATGCTTCCATTGTGTCTTTGTTTAAAATTAATATTGCAATATTTCATAACAGCGAAATTTCTTTTAGCTACCTTCTTTTAAGCTGCATATCATCTTATTTAACAAGAATGTGTTATATATGATAACATGACTTTAGATCTGCAGGTTTCAAAGGTATTGTCCAGTTTATAATTTCACATATCAACAAATGGGAGTAACTTTATTGCTGAAGCAACTCATCTTTAACGCAAGGTTATGGCCTCTTTTATGATTTGACAGATCTTTAATCCTACAAATACTCACGGTTGTCTAATCTTCATTAAAGATTATGGCTTTAGAGAAATGGAAAAAAGTAATAAATCAAAACAGATCATTTGAAATTGACAACTACTTAATGACTAAATGAAAAATGTAGGATAAAAACATCTAAGTAATGTTGAGAAAGCTAGTTAATCAGACCATTATGACTATATAGATAGTTTAATACTCACTCAACACAAGTTAAACAGTAAATGTCTTCAGATGTCACACTGTAGGTTAATGGTTAGTGAGCTAGTTTATCAGACCACTACTACTGCATAGGAAGTTTAATCCTTGCTGGCTGCTTCACGTGTGTGGCCTTGTGCCAGACAAAGATGGTAAATGCCTGTAGATATTACACCACATGTTAAGTTTTTTTTAATCATTTTACCCAAAGCAATGTAATAATGTTATAAAGACACACAGAATTACTTGGGGGTGAAAAGAGAATGAGAAGATTTTAGTAAGGAGAAAGGAAAACAAAAGAACAAGTCTCAGGAAAACAGAAGATAGCAATTGACATTGCATTTAAATTTTTTAAGATTGTAGGTAGGATGGAAGCAATAAATCAGAAAGGTGTTCCACATGTAAGAAGTGCTACAAAAGAAACTATTGTTGTATAGCCCCCTCATTCTGGGGAGGCCTTTTGGTTGACAGAGTCGATTCCATAACATTTTATCTTCCCTGGCTCATCTTCCCCTGGTTGCTGATCACTGGTTGTTATTTTTAGTTCGGCAATAAATGAGAACTTCAACAAAAGGGATTTTAAACTTATCTATTTTATGAAGCACACCGATGTGTACATTTTTAAGTAGCCAGTGAGGGTCGTTCTATCACCCCTACTGGGGATCAAGTTCCCTGACATGAAATAACACATCTATATTCTTCACCTTTTAAAAACTTAACTCCCTGAAATCCCTTTCTATCTCTCTGATATTCCCATGCTAGTTTTAACCAATCAAAAATGACTTTCTCTGTTTTCTTTTATCTGACCTCAAAGGTCAAAAGGAGGAAGTCAGAGGAGAATACAATTATCAAAAAAATAATAGTCTACTAGACTATTATTTAACACTATTAGAATAGAAGTGATGGTTGCATCTAGCTAGTTCAACAGTAAAATAATGTGACCTATTTGCAAGGCTCTATTTTCCATTTTTTAAGGAAAGTATATCCTCTTCACTCAGAATATTTTGATATACTAAAAATGTTGGATTAAAAATGTATCCATTAATTCTTTAGAAATTGCTTTGTTCATGTTTTGGATAAGAAACTGTTCAGATATCGGTTTTCAAGGAAAATAATCTGAGTGAAGATTGTGTGCCTTAAACAGGAAATAGAACCTTGTTTCATGACTGAGTGGTAAAGCACACCAGATCAAATGATGGCTTCCCCTATTAAGAAAGACACAGGTTCAATCCCTGCCAAAGGACACATTTTGTTTATTAAGATTTCTTGAATACACAGACCAATACATAATATTACATATTGTTTAAAATAAAAATGGGACATCTATTTCAAATATGAGTGTCCGCTATTATAATATTTGAAGTAATAAAAATGTGGGATTAAAAATAAATCTATTTATTCTTAAGAAATATATATATATATATATATATATATATATATATATATATATATATATATATATATATATATCAAGTATGTGGTGCAGTTAACAATAACACATTTGTAAAAAAACATATTTCGGAGTACATCTTAACTTTCGTTGTCCTGTTATTACCTGGATGTAAAAAAGACATATCTATTTCCATACCTGAGGATGATTGTATGCACAATCGAAAGCTTGTAGTAAAAAAAGACCTTATACAACTGAAATTTATAAACAGGGATCATAACATTCATTTACAGGTTCGAGGTTAATGTATTTTATTAAAACTTGTTTGCAAGAGTGATTCTTGCCATTTATATCATTAACTTCACTATCTGCATTTTGTATGAATGATTCATGTAATATATATATATATAGACAATATTAGTGGTAAATATACACATACATATGCAATTATATACACACATACATATATGTATAAAAATAATTCCAAGAGGATATGATCCAGGTAGAACTCAATGTCCAGGACAGAGTAAGGATATAATAAAAAGAATTGAACACTAATATTTAGTGTTCAATTCTTTTTATTATATATATATATATATATATATATATATATATATATATATATATATATATATATATATAAGTGGACATTGAGATCAACAATGATGTCCACTTTTATATTTACTCTATTTCTGATATTTTATAAATACAGCATACCATAAGATTATATTTTTATCATATTTATATATATATATATATATATATAGTGTTTAATATTTTTCTTATAAATTTTCAAGAACAGGAAAAGATTTTTTTACCATTCCTATCACTTTTTAAAACAATAAACATTACCAAGAAGTAGTTAAAATAAGCGGTGTCATCAGAAAATCATCCTTTTGACACTTTATTTTTTTTGCAGGCCTGAAAGTCCATATTTGACAAACTTTCTTTACCTCAGTCTCAGTTAAAAGTCTTGTACCAAACAGTATATCTGGAAAACTTTAAAGATAATAAAACTGGTGATTTAAATATATGATGTGTTTTTCATTTCTTTTTTTTTTCAGACTGAAGAAAGAAAATTTTTAACAAATATTTGTATGGGCAGAGTATGTTCCCCCCACCCCTGACAGAGGCAGAGGAAGTAATGGATAGCAGCTTGGATTGAGGAATCAGAGAGCCAAGTTTGAATTCCAGTCAAATTACATTCACATACATGCTAATAGCCTTGAGAAATGTATGAATCTATCCCTTTTTCTCCTAACTATAGGAAAATAGCAGGACAGACTAGGTCCTATAGCCTTGGTTAACAACTAGTCTAGGAGAAGAAAAACTGAATTCAAACAAGCCTGTAGAGAGCTAGGCTCTGTCAGGCTATCTTGCTCAGGAAACACTACTGCTGCTGTGGCTGTAGTACATGTAGTTCCCCTATGACCCTGAGGGGTTATGGGGCAAGTGATCATGATTTCACGAAAAAATGCATGAGTGATCTCTATATATTTTTATTATAGTTAGATCCTACTAAACTAAGATGGAAAACTCAAAAAGAAAATAATGACATAATCAAAATGTTGACATTTCATAATATTTCAAACAAAATGTTTGGAAGGAAACCCACATCAATACTGGAAAAAGAGATAACATTTCACAAAATGAAGATGTATATATGATGATACAATCAAATACAACAAATAATTCTGTTTTTATACCTTTATTTGAAAATCAATTCTCTCATAGATTAAGTGGGTGGAGATTAATAGATTGACAGGTATTAACTTCAAGTGGATAAATCACTTTAACACACACATTTACACACACATACATTCAGAGTCTCTTTCTTTTTACCTCTCTCTCTTTCTCTTATTTTCACCTGCTCCCTTTCTCAACACACACACACACACACACACACACACACACACACACACACACAGATATATATATATATATATATTTGATTTATTTAATCTTTCTTTCTTTCTCTCATTCTACCAGTGATTTAAATTCAGTTTAGATTTATTTTTAATAAATCCTCACCTGATAACATAAATGTGGAATTATTTTTGACATAAAATCATTTTAATTCTATTGTTTACTTCTGGTGACATTTAATTATAGCATAGTCATAGTAGTAACAGTACTGTTATTATAATTATACAACTAGTAAAAAAAATTGCTGCTATTGCCTATATATAGAATTAATAATAATCCTCATATCAGTCTATTTGGATTTGATTTGCTAATGACAAGTTTTGGATACCTGTCAAGGTTGACAATGTGGGTAGCAGCATTTTTGCTGCTGCCACAGTTTCTGCCTAGACAGGAAGAATGGTTCATCAATATGCTTACTTAATACCTCTCTTCTTTATCAGTTATTGCAACATACTAATGATGAGATATTTTTGTAAGATATTTTTGTTTTGGTGTTGAAAGAGTATCTGGGGAGAATTGGATTTATGCCTTTCTCAAGCCTATCAGTATTAAATAAACATCACCTGCCTCAGTCAGCATTTTAACTCAGTTTGCCAATTTCATGCAGATAACTGCTGCGCCACTCTCACCTTCTGCTTCTTAATATTAGGCTGTTCAGAAATTAATTATATATTTCACTGCTATGCATTATGAGTCAACCAACCAAGACAGAAGCAAAGCTAAATGGTAGAAAACTGCGTTTAGAATTAGTCTATCAATTCTTCTTTTAGGGTTTTGTTGTGATTTTGTTAGGGCCAGAAATAAAGACACAAGAGAGGAATTGAGTTAAACAAATATATTAACAGAAACAGTAATACAAACATATACAAACGAGTGTTACAGCAAGAATGATCGGCCTGACTGCTGGAACCTGCCCTCTCCAAAAGGCAGTACCTGCTCCTATTTATAGCTGGGAGAGTCCATGCATGCATGGGTAAATTACCATAACAGGTTTACAGAAAGTAATTACATATTTCACTGCTATGAATTGTAACTCATCCAACCAAGGTAGAACTAAAGTTGAATGGTAGGAAGCTGCATCTCAAATGACATTATCATCTCTCCTGTTAGTGTGTTGAAAAAGTAATTTCATATTTTACCACTATGAAATATAAACCAACCAACAAAAGCATAACCAACATTAGATGCTAAGAAGCTACATATAAAATTAGTTTATCATCTCTTTTACCTGATTGTGTGTCATTTATAGTTCATTTCAGAGTTTAATTGGGAAAACTTGCAAAGAGAGGATTCAGGTTCCTAATGAGCTTTCAATTGGGAACTGAACTCAACATCCCACCCTCTGAAACAGTCTTTTAACCAAGAATGCCAGTCTTTCATTTTTTTTCTATTGCAGTGTTATAAATGATGAAAAATGGGTTTTGCATATCAACAGAAAATGAAAAAGACTGTTTATCACAAAGTGAAAGAGGAGTGCCAAGGCCCAAACTAGGACTTAATTCACAGAAGTCCTTGTTTTGAGTCTGGTGGAATATGAAGTATGTCATTTATCAGGAATTTCTTCAACATGGAAAGACCATCAATGCAGATATTTATCACAAGAAAATTGAGTAAATGAAGTATTACATTGAAAATATCCTGCTTTAGTAAACAGAAAAGGTGTTAATCTTCAGCGTGACAATGTAAAGGTGCGCTCATTAAAACAAACCCAAGAAAAAATACAATCATTAGCATGGAAGGTTCTTCTACATTGTTGGTTTCAACCTCCTGGAATGACTGCTAACTGCATCTCTCCTCCCCAAATTTATAGACAAATACTATAGATGCACGCTATGATTTCTTCCTAACCAATAAACATGGACCACTTCTCAGCCTGATCAGCCATATATTTGTTCTTTCTTGTATTGAAATCACAACACTACAACCACTTGACTGTATCCCTTTTGCATATGAACACCATTCTCACTTTGTGAACATTTTGCTTTATTACTGTTGCTTTGGTTGCACAGTGGAGTAATAGATAGTGGCTCAGATTGTGGAATCAGAGTGCCGAGTTCGAATTCCAATCGAATCCATTACATAGACTTATGTGCAAATACCATTGGGAAAGGTATGAATCCTCTTCTTCTCCCTCCAGCTATGGGTAAATAGCAGGACAGACCATGTTCTATAGCCTTAGATAAATGGCAACCTACTGCGGGAAAAATCTGTCTCGTCAGTCATGTATCAAAAGATACATGATTGCCTAAGTGTGTATCATGCATGGCACATAACTGGCTGACTGTTGCTTTGCCTAGTTTTGATTTGCATATATATTGTTTGCGTAGTATTATTTTGCCCTGTTCTTATTCTTCCTTTACTTATTGTTTTTTGAGAACTTTGTTAATTCCATTTGTTGAGCATTTTGTTGATTGCACTTAACTATGACCAATTACTCCGCACACAGCTTCCATACTCACCAGATTTAGCATGTGCAGGTTTTTATTTGCTTCAATCTCTAGAACATTTCAAAAGTGGCAGAACATTCAGAAACAAAGACATTGAAAACATTGTTTCATACTTTTTCCTGATAAAAACCTAGACTTCTTTAAACAAAGAATAAAAAATTGGCTTTTTATTGAACTGCAGTTATTGAAAATAGAGCTGTTTTTTGATATTTCCAATAAATATTATTTGAATTAATTGAACTAACACTTGTTTTTATATCCTTTCTGGTAAAAAATAATTACTTTCTAAACACCCTCATATATTCCTATTTTCAAGCATATATTGTGAATTTAGTTCCAGACCACAGTAATAAAGTGAATACTGCAATAAAGCACAACTATTTTGGTTTGCTTGTGCATATCAAAGTAATATTTACACTAGACTGTAGTTTATGAAGTGTGCAATAGCATTAGGTTTGGTTGGTTTGTTTTAGCAGCATATCAACCTCTATGGGTTATTTAATGCTGAAATCTAAATATTCTGAACACAATTTTATGGCTTAAATATATTTTGAATGCAATTGTGTGCCTCCAACTTTGGATAAAATTTATTGTTGGTCATTTTATTATAAATAGGTATTGTTGGTAATTTTTCCTATAAATGCATATTGTTGGTAATTTTATTATGAATAGATATTGGTGGTTATTTTACTTTAAATAGGTATTGTCAGTAATTTTACTATAGATAGGTAATTTTACTATAAATGGGTATTATTGGTAATTTTATTTAAATAGGTATTAGCAGTAATTTTACTTTAAATTGGTAGTGTCGGTAATTTTACTTAAATAGGTATTGTCGATAATTTTTACTATTGTTGTAATTTCTTATATAAAAATGTATTGCTGGTATTTTTATGATAAAAATGAATTTTTATACTTTCACAGGGTTTTGTTATTGTTTGGGGTTCACAATTTTCCCAATCCTAACAGGTGCTACCACACCGGGTTAGGGTGGACCTGGGAACAACACCATTAAAAGTTGGTTCCATACTCCTGAAAACCTCTAATCTTCTGATCACAGGCATTGCTGCTAGATGTAGTTTATCGTCATACCCAGGACTAGATAGCATTAGTTCTAAAAACAAACATGTATATATAAAAATGCTTTATTACTATTAAAATGAAACAGGGGAGCACAAAATAAGCAAAAATGCAACTGGTAAAATGGCTTCCATTTTCTTGCTCAAAGCAGCTTTACTACAAATTTGTAAAAACCCATAATATCAGCAAAATGCAATAAAGCAAGATATGCTTGTATATATGCATACTAGTTCATTTTACCTGCACAGTTAAAGAAAATTTCTTCTCAGTAGACCTAGCATAGAAATAATTACCATATGGGAACTATCAATTACAAAAGAAAGAGAAGTGATAGCAGACAATGCTAAGATTCACAGCAAGGCTTCAGCAGCAGTAGCAGCAGAGAGCATATTTTCTTTAAGTCTCTTGAATGTACATGATGAGAGATATGTCAGACTGTTTAAAATAAATAAAAACAGGGCATTTGCTCAAACACATGATACACAAAATTAACATTTACCGTAATAAGAAATAATGTCAGATTAAATATGGAATCCATTTGTTTCTTAGAAATTAACATAAGGTCATTTTTAATGTGCATAGTCCTCCATGAGATTGCAGCCCATGTAAGATGAAAGAAAACTTAAAAGTTGCAACTTTGAAACTCTGAGTGAACTTTTTCCAAATTCACAGATCTTCGGTTTCACATCTTTGCCCTATGGATATGTAGGTGGCGAAATGTATGTATCCCTCTCTTCTCCTACCACCTATGGATCAAATAGTAGGCCAGACTAGGCTTTTTAGCCTTGGTTGGCAACCAGTCTAGGAGGAGGCAAACTTTGAATTCTTAAACTCTGGTAGTTGGAACTCATTAACATGGGAACACATAGTCATCTAAGGGAGATAAAACAACAAAAAAAATCATCCATTCATCAGAATGCAGAGTTTGGACATGGTCAGTTACACCAAACCATGGGAAAATTTGATTACTTCACAAAGTAATCTTATGTGCCATGAGGCACCAGGCAGATAACATAAGATTTTTGCCCTACATTCAGAGAGGAGGTGAATGCAGGTGCCTATTGGCAGCTGTGCCTTCTCTCTACTCTGCTTGAAAAGCACTCTCTCTTTCTACCTTTCTCTTTCCCTTTATATATAGGTTTGCTTCCAGAACATAATGCCAGTGCCATAACTTTCAGCCAGGTGTTTTCGAATGATGTGGGTCATTTCCATCTCAGACTTTGATCTGTGATCTGTGCCAAAGTCATTTCCTCAGGTCATTCCCAGATCAAACACCTGCACTTCTTTACTGCATGAGACAGGTCATTATATCATACTGGTCAAAATGACAGTAAAATGAATCCTGTGTATTGATGGTGAGCTTAATTTGTCAGCTGTATACAACTGATCTAGCAGATAAATGATTAAAAATGGCATTGAGCAAATGAAGCATGTAGGTCTTAGAGATGACCATCCTTGCTTGAACCTTAGCGACTGGTTCCACAGAAACACAAACAAAGAATTATACCAAATAACAGAGAGCACATCACTTAAGGACTTCCAACATCAGCAAAAACTAAAATTCGATAGCACATGTAACTCAAAAAGAAAATAAAGACATACTCATCATGTTGGCATTCCACACTTGAGAAACCTATTTTACTGAAGAATTTATTTAATAGAATAGATTTTATAAATTTCAACTGACAATGACAGTGACTGCTTAGTCAATAAATGGTGGATGCCTCCATATAAAGAAACAGCTTACTATTACTATTTTCCAATCTTTATTTTCAATTAAATATGTATTGTCGACATTCATATGGACAGGGCCAGATGATAACATTTTGGAGCCCTTAGGTTAATGAAATTATGGGGCCTCTCAAGGATGAAGCCACTCTCTAACTCACCTGCACCCGTCTTCAATATGTTTTAATCGTGATATATTTTAGTGACATTTATATAGTTTGGGACAACTCTACCCAGATTTGAGGCTTTTACAAAATCCAGAGACGGATATGCAATGTGGTTGGCACTGATCTGGCATCTCGTTTACAGTCGCTCTCTCACAGATATGCCATCACCTCCCTCTGTCTTTTCTACAAATACTGTTGAAATGGTTAAATGTAGCTGTCTCTTCTACTCCAATAGCTTCATGTCTCACACTTCCCATCTGTGGAACTCCCTTCCTCTTACTTGCTTCCCTGATAACTATAATTGCCAACTATAATCTCCAACTATCCAACTAATCAACATCTCCAGGTGCCTTGATCTATTCCCCATCCTTCTCTTCATCCTTTCCTCTTTCACGCCTCTTTACTCTTGCTCCCACTCTACGTAATCTCTTTCATGCTAGTGGCACTCCCGTCTTGCTTGTGGTGAAAAGTTTTTAAAAAAATTTTTAAAAAATCCTTCAACATCATCTCCACTGGTTGGGTCGCGTGTCCAGAATGTCCCATGTATCATCCTGTCAGGAGAATTTATCAGTGGCAAGAGGCTATGTGGAGGCACAAAACAATGCTTCAAGGATCAGTTGAAAGCATCCTTGACACATGCTAAAACCTGCCATGCAACACACATTATAATGAACCACTCTTATTCCCTGTATGCCATTGGTGAGTTGCAAGTTCCACATAAGCAGCTTCTTCCAATGAACTGTTGCTTTGTGGAACTAACTCCCAAGAGGATGCTTCCTCAATCACTACAATCTTAACCTGTTTCTATCTAGGGTTAACTGTCATCTTTCCCACATATCACCATAAACTGTTCCTTTTACTCTTTAACCCTTTACCTAGAGTAGCTCTTGGGCCTTGTACAGAGTGAACATTATTGTAAAAAAAAGAGAGTAATATGATTTTTTAGTACTGATGGTGAGTTAGTATGCTTAATAAAACAAATCCTAATTTGATCTACATAACTTCTGATAATAAGGGGAGACAAATGAAATGTTCATGCAAGAAGTTATGTAGATCAAGTTATTTTGGTATTTGAAATAAATTTATTAGATTTAGTTTATGGGATGTTAATTAATATTCTGAGTCATGATGAGGTTGTAGGTAGCATAGTGGGAATTTGTTATCATACCTGCATTTGGAATTGAGGCTTGATCTTTTGTTTAGAAGTTTATATTTTAAATAATATGCATATTGTGAAACTGCTCATCTACTCAGATTATCTTCTCTTCAGTCCTTTTGTGGGTCAGGGAAGTTCAGATATTTTAGCCCAAGCTCCAGGGGCCTTCCTCCCAGGTAGTACCTTTCCTTTGGGAGGGGACTGGTTTTATTGCCTGACACCTGAGAAATCCTCAAGAGGGGAAGTACCAAGGGGCATTGGGCAATTTTTCCACAGTACTGATGGTAAACCCATGCTAAACTCCAACTTTGCATCACATTCAGTAGCAATGTGGGAGTGCTGAAATGTACAATCTACTCAAAAGAGTATTAAAAATATAAATGTACATGTCAAGTATCACTTAACATCACATTTTGTTAAAAAAGAATGATATATTTAATACCTTCCCTTATCCTAGGTTATGGGTAATGACCCAGTAAGAGATCGAACTAAATAAAAAGCAAAAAATAGACCTGGAGATGTTACGGAGATAGGACCTGTAACAATTTTATGAGATTTCACAATACACACAGACAGAACAATCAAAGCTAATCACCCAGACGTTGCCATTAGAGACTGTAAACAAAAAAAAAAGCCTCCTTATTGATATGGCAGTTCCTGTAAACTGAAATATATCTTTGAAGATCTTCAAAAAGCTATCAAAATACAAGGACCTTGAAATCGAAATCTCAAAAATGTGGCACATGAGGACATCAACAATTCAGGTTGTAGTTGGAGTCCTCGGATTGATTGGAAAAGATTCCAATAGACTCACTGAAGGGATTCCTGGTAGTCCATGCGTTAAAGAAATACAAAAAATTATTCTCATGAGTACAGCCACACCTTATAAAGGGCTTTATCTGTGTAAAATGATTTTTTTTTTCTTAATGAAAAACGTCATGCTGCCATTTCTGACCTTAGGTCACTGGAAAGAACCTGGAAAAGAAATGAGTACACACCTGAAATCAAAGGAAATAAAATAATAATAATAATAATAATGTAATTTTGCTTGTTCCTCTGTTACTTAGTTAGTTAGCATGTGTGTTATGCCCTGCTATTACCACAGGTAAATAATGGACCATTCCATTTTAATTATGAGGAAATATATAAGAAAAAGATATATCAGAGATACTGCTTGGTTTTAGTGCCAAAAAGAAAGCATACATAATAAGAAGAAAGAAAGAGAAAAAGAGAAGATGATAATGTTCCCATGCTTTTCATGCTAACTTCAGAGAAATGGGAAAAACATGTCAATTTTTAATCTTTTTATTTGTACCCTCTTACTTATTTAAGAAAATGACTTGTATTCATATGTATGATGGATGATTGTTATTGTAATATTATATTAAAGTAGTTAAGCTTGAATATTTAAGAACACTCTGGGGGAAATTCCACTGGTATTTTATAGTTATGGAACTTGCAAGGCATTTGTTCAATCATTAATTGGGAAATTATAATGCATCAGAAAATTCAAATAAGAGAACTGAAATTTTCATGGTGGCTGCTAATAATAATGTTAATAATAATTATATGAAGAACTAGTTTTAACCTGTGAAAATTTCACACGGTTTTCCTATTTTAATATTCTGATGAATCTTAATTCTTCAGTTAATGATTGAATAAGATCATGGGAAATTCTACATTAAAATATACATGGAAATTCCCCTATCACATTGTTGGAAATTTGAGCTTAACAACTTTAACTAAATATTGCAATAACAATCATAAATATGAATGCTGGTTGTTATTTTAAGGAGTAAGGGGGTACAAATGAAAAGATTTGAAATTGACAACTTTTTCTATTTCACTGAAAGAGGCATTAAACATTTTTATCTTCCCTCCTTTATTTCTGTTTTTGCATTTTCTCATTGAAACCAAGTCATGTCTTTTCCCCTCTTTCATGCAATCAAAACAGAATAATTCATTATTTATGAGGCATTGGCAGGACATAATGGTTGTGTGAACTAATGAAGGGAGGGATGAGCACAATTATAATAAGATAATAATAATAATAATAATAATAATAATAATAATAATAATAATATAAAAAAACTGTCCTGCCTAAGGCATTGTCAGAGTCTGTTAGAGTAGTGACAAAAATGTTGACGATTTGACAAGACTTGCTTTCACTTAATCTCAAGTGATATCAACCAGACACCTGGCATGAACGAGTAAATAAATATTTATACTGCTGCTGCTGCTTAAGATGATGATGAAAAAGAGGAGGAGGAGGAGGAAGAGTAAGATGAAAGTAAAAATTGGTGTGTTACTAAAAATATAAGCCTAAGGCAAAAAATCAAAATAAATAGAGATGTACTAAAATAAAGTAAACACATTGAGGATGAATAAAAGGCATGATCAGGTATCAGTTGCCATTGTTATGTATTGAGTGACTCAAGTTGATAGAAACCAATTTCTGTCAGCAATCGAGTACCTTCGGGGGAAGTGTGAAAGCTTCAAGGAATTTGGAATATGTTTTTTACCTTACATTTCCAAAACTGAAACAGATCAATACTTAACCTACTACTTCTATGTTGCATTTCTATCATCCATTTTGTTTTGTTTCTTTCACAGTATTTTTTTTATTTTTTCCTCTTTTTTTAAACTAATTATTTATGTACAGTCTCTCTTATTTTCCTTCTTTTTTTCCTCTTCTTTTCTGGCTTTTCTTCCTTTCTCACAATTCCATATAATTCCACTTGGGGCTTTTTTTCTTTTAATTTTTCATTTTACCATTTTCTTTTAGTAAACTTTCAGTTTCCACTTTCACTCACATAACATACAAGCCTACACTTTTTTCCTTCTTCACTTATTTTTTTTTTTTTTCCTTTTTCATTTTACATTTATGCTTCACTTACATTGCATTTTTTTCTATTTTTTCAAATTTGACTTCACTTTTTGTTTTTTCCTTCTCTTACTTTCCTTTCTCACAGCACCATATCCTCTGGCCATTACTTGTTTTTTTTTTTTTTTCATTTTCTTCTTTTCTGCTTCACTTCTCTTTTCCCTTAATTTTCAATTTTCACTTCCATTTTTTGTTTTTCTTTCTTTTTTCTTCTTCCTTTCTCATAGTAGCATGCCTTTCTTCCATTACTTTACTTTTATCTTATATTTTATTCCTCACTCTTTACTTTTTTCTTCCACTTTTCCTTCTTTCTTTACATTACATTTTTCTTCCACTTTTTCTTTCTTCCTTTACATTACATTTTTCTTTCACTTTTTCCTTCTTTCCTTACATTACTTTTTTTTTTTTCATTTTTCCTTCTTTCCCAGTGTACCTCATTTTCACATTTTTCATTCATCTTCTTTCAGTTTTCAATTCTCTCATTAATTCTTTAAAACAGAGAAAAAACTTTTTTCTTAAAGTTGGCACTCTTATATTATTCATAAGTATACAATTTTTAGTCGATATGGTTAATATTAGAATATTAAATTGAATTATTATACACTTGAATAATAATTGTCCTTCCTTTATTTTAAATTATTTTATGCTATTACATTTTGTTTTTTCAAATTATAATTTTCATAATAACATGAAATTAATGATACTTCTTGTAACATTAGTAGCCATGTACATACATTTTATTGATAGAAAACTGTAAATGTATATACATTTTATTGATAGAAACTTTTCTTTCATACATATCTGGAAACCTGTGAGGGTTTATCTATATGATGCTTTTCAATTCGCCTGTAAATTTATTTTTATTCATATAAAATTTAATAAAAATAGTTATAAACCCCCACACATATGTAAATATATGCATTAAACTTGCATTTCTTGTGACAAGATTATTTTTTACATACATCCTGGTCTATCTAAAGGCATATGGCCACATCATGTTGAAACATTGGTTCCTGTGTGATCACTAAAGATAAGCAACATCGAGCATGGTCAATAACTAGATGGGCGACCTCTTGGAAATACCAAGTGCTGTAAGGTTGGATGTGTGGATGGTGTAATGGATAATGGCAAGAATTTCTATAAGTAAAGTACTCAATATTAACAAATAGAGTATTAATTGTAAAGAAATAAAATAAAATGTCCAGACAGGAAGGCATTATACTGTAGGAAAATCATATCACCTTTCTGTTGCAGAAATGACTGCAGAACAAGTTGGAATATGGTATGGATACACATTCCCTCTGCAAATACCAAAGCTGAGCATGCGCTATAAATTATGACATCCCACACCTTGCAGTTGGGTGTAGTGACTGAGTGCAACTAAATTCATGTCAATTAGGCCTCTGTCTTTAAAAAGAAAATATCTTTATGCATATGTGCATGTTTGCACATGCATGTTAAAGTCAATTCAAAAGTCTTGGTCTTGTATCTGTGTTCATATTTATATATGTATATATTTGGAGGTGTATATGCTAACAGTCAAATCATACTGAAGCTACTAGTTTCAGTTCAGTTATCAAAGTTAAACAACATTGAGCCTGGTCAGTACATACATGGGTAGCTTCTTGGGAAGAGGCACCTGGTACTGTGAACAATAGCAGAGGACATGTCATCATTGATATGGTTCAAGCATTAATGATCCTGCCTGTGTTTTGATATTAGACTATTTAGATTGTATGTGGAACAAGTAGTCTCCAATTATCTTGAACTGGTTCTTGTCATTGGATCAAGGCTGTCTGATACTGGGAGACCACAGAGAGTTGTGCAAGCTATGAATGATTATTGTAGGAACTTTCTGGTTTCTAGGGTTTGGGAGGGATATCTCATGTGCTGGCAGCCTGTTTCACAGCTGTTCTTGTGCAGAAAGTGGGCAGCAACCATCATCATATTTATATGATAACTTTTTCACAATTGCAAAAGTGAGGTATACCTTGAAGACATACACTAGAGAGATCACTTTAGGAAAGAAAAAGAGCAGGGAATACAAAAAAGTTGATTGATAAAGAGAGATAACACAAAGACAAACTTTACTAAGAGCTACAAAGGACAGGACATTGTGGGGAGCCATGATTGCCTATGTCCTGATGGGACATGACATATAGGAGAAGAAGACTTTAATTAAACCAAATATATAAAATGTAACATTGGTTTGATGGAAGCAAATATTAGATGAATAACTAGACAGGGAATTATGAAGAGCCATGATTGCCCATGTCCTGAAGGAATACAGTACAAAGAAGAAGAAGAAGAAAATATTAATTAAACCAAAAATATAAAATGTAAAATGATAGAAACAGATATTAGATGAATAATTAGACAGGAAATTGTGGAGAGCCATGATTGCTTACTTCCTGAAGGGAAATGACACATTGATGAAAACATTAATTAAACCAAAAATATAAAATGTAACATGAGCTTGATAGAAATAAATATTAGATGAATAATCAGACAGGAAATTGTGGAGAGCCATAATTACCCATGTCCTGAAGGAATATGGCACAAAGAAGAAGAAGATATTAATTAAACCAAAAATATAAAATGTAACATGAGCTTCATAGAAATAAATATTAGATGAATAATTAGATAGGAAATTGTGGAGAGCCATAATTGCCTACTTCCTGAAGAGACATTGCACACAGATAAAGACATTAATTAAACCAAAAATATAAAGTATAATATGAGCACAATAGAAACAACAAATATTAGATGAATAATTAGACAGGAAATTGTGGAGAGCCATGATTGCCCACACCTTGACTAGCTGGAGAGGAATGCTTCCTGTTAGGTATGTGACCATATGGCACATGGAAGAAGAAGATATTAATTAAACCAAAAATATAAAGTGTAATATGAGCTTGATATAAATAAATATTAGATGAATGTGAGAATAAGAGAATTAAGGATTGGCAGAAAGATAGGTTCAGTTTCAATAGATCAAAAATAGAGTTATATTAATGTATAAAATAATGAGAACAATGTAATGTAAATAATATATTATTCAATATCTAATTAATTTAATTGTACATTCTTGATATTAACATTTTTCTTTCCTGATATACATCCTTTTGCTGAACTGACATAGAAGCTCATTATTTTCATCACTGCTGACCTTGCAAATCTGTGTAATGTGTTTGCACCAAACTGATGAGAGAAGAGGCAGCAGTTTAATGACATGAGCAAGACTGTGAAATAAGAATTGCTAAAAATATTGAGACAAGCACTAACAAGTGTCTTGCAATGAAATTGAGATTCATTGCAAGAACTTGGAAGGACTTTGTGCAGTCAAACTCATCAGGACTTCATGAATCCAAAATTAGGCCATGTATAGAACTTTGCCTTCAGATATTTGCCTGTTATCGGATTTTAATCATTTCTATTTTTGACTGTAACCAACACAGTTTGATCAGATAGAATAATGCTTCATCTTTTCAAACCTAAAGCATTCTAACATAGCCAATGTTGCCAACTATATGACTTTAAAAAAATGCATTCAAAAAAGTGTTGTCATTGTGAATGACCAATATCTAATTTGGCTACAATTAAAGTACTATGTATAAAGGACATGAATTTGTTAGTCATCATGACCAAAGGTTTAAATGTATTGGACTTATTCAAGCTGCTGATCATGCCACTCTTAAAGTGTAAATTCAAGCTACCCTAGCAAATGGGTGTACTCAGAAACAAGTAGGCAACCATTATAACTACTGAGGAGGTACCTCTATCACCAAAAACAGTTTTCAACAAAATGATATAGAACAAAAGCAAATAGACCACTGGCTGAAATTTTATTAAATACAAAGAATAGTAAAAATAATAAAAATCAGGCTGTGGAAAAGGTATTTTTTTTTGTTTGAATCAGAATATCTACATTTCTGAACAAAGAAAATTACTACTTGTTGACTAGCTGGAGAGGAATGCTTCCTGTTAGGTATGTGACCATATGCTTATGTAAAAGAAAAGTGAAGAGGGGGTTATTTTTTGAAAGCTTGGGTTTTTAAAGACCCCCATCAGCTAACTGCTGCTACTATGTATATCCTCTACAGTCAAATTCTTTAGTATATACTTTGCTATTCAGACCATTGTATCAGCCATTGTGCTCTCCAGGCTTCTCCAAATTTTTGTTAAAAGAAAGAGGAAAGAAACTACAACATGATTGCCTCTATATCTGCCTTGATGCAAAATGAAATATTTAAATGATTTTTGTTGTGTAAGACATTTCGATAAAGAGAAGGAAGATTTTTTAGACATATCACTTTGAAACATCAGTTCTCTTACGATCACCAAAGTTAAGCAATGTTGAGCCTGGTCAGTATCTAGATGGGTAACCACTTGGGAATTCCAGGTGCTGCAAGCTTGGATGGTGCAGTTGGTGTAATGGATAAGTGCTTGAAATTGGATATTGAAGAGCCAAGTTCCAATTCCACTCGGGTTCATTATATTCACTTAAGTAAAAATACCCCTAGAAAGGGTATGAATACACCTCTTCTCTTCTCATCTACAGGTTACTTAGTAGGACTTGTATCAGTAAATCATTATTATCTCCCAAAAAGTCTTACAGTATAAAAAAATATTGATAAGCCATGAAAAACATATCAATCAACCAATAAAGATAGGGATATAAAGATAAGAATATAGTGTTTAACTGAGACATTATGACTAAAGGAGCACAGGAATAACTTAAAAAATATACCTAATTCTTGATTTAAATTTATTTCTTGAAAGTATACTATAATTTAGTGGTTCTCAAACAATGCAGCATGCCTCATAGATGCAGCGGAAGAGGACAGCAGGTGAGGTGGAATGATTGAAAGATAATCAAAGATTTAGAAATAGTTTCAAAAAATTCATGTCAAAAATAAATATGATTTCAAAATTTAAAACATTATCATGGATTACTTGTAATTACATGCATGAGTCCCAGTATAATTAGTTATAAATAACTATTGACTGATTTTATCATTGTGATATTTTTGCATTATATCAAGTATTAAGAATGTAGTAACTAGAGTCTGCATATTGAAGGAGAGAGTTATCAATGATAATGTTCCAAATTTGAATCCACATTTATCTCCCTTTAATCCTCTCTGTTTTCTTTTATTTTTCAATGTACTTTTTATCACATAAAATTCGGTGAGACACGAGCAAATTTTCATTCAAAAACTGTGACCCAGAGAAAAAGTTTGGTAACCATTGCTATAGTTCTTCTGCATATATATATATATATATGTAAGCAAATATGTGGCTCTAGATCCGACGGTATGATGAAAACGTGGAAAAGACAAAGCAAAATCTGAAACAAAAACAAAATAAAAAACAGTAAACTCACATATTTGGATTTTGCTTTGTCTTTTCCACATTTTCATCATATATATATATATATATATATATATATATATATATATATATATATATATATAATTCTTTTATAATAAATTTGTAGTCAGTACAAACTTCAAAAGCCACACAAGGTAGAGTAGAGGATTACTCAATGAGGTTATTGTTAGAGCATACAAGGAAGGGGTAAGAGGTCTATATTATATAGATATGTAGGATAGATAATGATTAACTGCAGGTTAAGTTAATATTGTAGTAATAAGGGAAATATCCTCTTGGGAGTCTTCCCCATAATGTAACAGTTCTGGGGGGGAAGAAGCTGTCTGAGTGGTACTTCCTCCTTACTAATGGAATGCGAAGGGAATATTATCTGTTCTTGTAAATAACATTGAACATATGCTAGAACTGATGAAACAGAAACAAACAACACATTACCTTTCCTTGATATAATGTTAAACTGTATTGATAATAACCTAAAACTAAGTATCTATTGTAAATCTACTGATAAAAAAATAAATTTGTATTCTCATCATAACATTAAAATAAAATCTGGAATAATTATAATAACTATTTAAGAGAATTTGTGGTCCTCTCTATTTATATGATAAAGAGAAATATACTGAAAATACTTTTAAACTCCTCCAATATCTTTATTGATTCATATTTAATGTAAATCAAAAAGCTCATCAAATTTTTAAAGAATAAATGATATAAATAAACCTAATAAAACAAGAAACATAATACTGCCAACCAACCAACCAACCAACTCTATCCCAACTAAAATTGAAAAGGATTTATCTAAACATAACAAAGTTTTGTTACAAATACTTCTAAAACAATAAGAGTCTAAAAAGAACCTAAAACTTAGTGCAGGAATTTGCACTATAGCCTGTAAATATGCTGTATAAAATACATAGAAGAGACTTTGAGGAATTTGAATAAAAGATTATATGAACACAAAAGAGATATTAGAAAACACATTGCAATGAATCTGATCATAATTTTGATTATAAAAATGCTGCTTTAATTAAAAAAGCAAGTAATTTATATAAGGTGAAAATGTATAGCAAGTGTACTGATTTCTGAGTCTTTCATGAGAAATTTGCATGCAGATTCTTACAGCATTTCACTCTTATTAAAAAATCTTCTCTTGTCACAGTGTGGGATATTTCTAAGCAACAGCAATAAAAAAACGAAACCATTGGTAAACAGAATGAGATCAGCTGAGTTGTGCATCTAGATATTTCGAATTCCTTGTACCAGTCTAGTAAGTACCTGACTCCTCATAATATCCTCTACATTTACAAGAGCCAGATCAGGCCTAAAATGGAGTACTGTTGTCATATTTGGGCAAGAGCTCACTTTCCAGTCTCAGTAGAGTCCAAAAGCGTCTCTAAGTCCTTGTGGGTGACAAATTATTTTCCACCCAATAATCTCTCTATCACAGACAGGATGTGGCAAGCCTCTCACTGCTTTATCACTACTTCCATGGAAAGTTTTTGAAGAAACTGCATTCTTTGATTGTGGCACTTCTAACCTTCATGACTAGGACTTGCCATGCCACTCACATCATAGAAAACCACACCCATTTGCTCCATATTCCATTGAGGAGAAGTAAGTTCCACTCAAGCAGCTTCTTCCCACAAACCACTGCTCTGTGGAACCGACTCCCAAGAAGATGTTTTTCTGGTCACCACAATCTTAACCTGCTCAAGTCTAGGGTTAGCTGTAATCTTCCTCTCCTATTCACATAAACTACTTCTTATTCTGTAACCTGCTCCCTTGAGTAGCTCCTGTGCCTTATACAGAGTGAACCTCAGCATAAAAAAAGTTCTAGAAAATTTTAAATTTAACATTCCTACATCTCCAGCTTATAACTGACATTTATATTTACATCTTTCCCTCTCCTTTATATATATATATATATATATTTATATATATATGTATATATCTATATATATATATATATATATATATATATATATATATATATATATATAATTATATATATATAATATATATAATTAATTAAAGAATATCAAACACTTAAAATCCCATAGGTAATAATTTTTATTTCATGAGAGCTCTAAAAAAGCAGCTCTCAATCTTCAAAACCTACAAATAAAATCATAAAAGGTGATATATATTTTTTATAAGTAATTTGCCCCAAGCAAGGCAGGAATGACACTAGCATGCAAGGGGTTACAGAGAGTGAGAGTAAAGAGGAGTGTTTGGAAAAAGGATAAAGAGGCAGACAGGGATCAAGGTCAAGGCATCAGAAGATGTTGATTGACATTACATTTGAATATTTGAAGATTATAGCTAAGTGATAGGAAGGGAATTTCACTGATGGAAGGTGCGAGATAAGAAGCTGTTGGAGTAGAAGAGATGGCTACATTTAGTTGTTTAGACAGTGAAAGGTGGGTCCGAGATGCTAGCCTAGTAGAGTGCTTAAATTCATGCAATTTGGGAACTAATTAAAGTAGCTCACTGAAGCAGTTGCCATGAAAGTACTTGTAGAAAAGACAGAGGGAAGCTACAGCCCGTCTGTGATATGTATATATGATGGACTCTCCCGTCAAACTTGACGTATGAGGGTCAGGCAGATCAGTTCCCAGAAACAGAAAGCCCGACACCCACACATAAGATTTGATTAGAGTGGTGAAGGCTTTGTGCAGGGCCATCCACACTTTTTGGAGGGTCAAATACAGAGACCTGGTGCAACAAATGCCACAAGGTCCCCAAACGACCCTCCGCAGGTTTTGAATTCAGAGTTTTCCTTCTCCTAGACCAGTTGCCATCCAAGGCTATAGAACCCAGTCTGTCCTGCTATTTACCCATAGTTGGAGGGAGAATAGGATTCACACTTTTCCCATGGGTATTAGCATGTAAGTGAATGTAATAGATTCGACTGGAATTCGAACTCGGCTCTCCGATTCCTCAATCCAAGGTGTTATCCATTACTCCACCATGCCTCTCATATATATATATATATATATATATATATATATATATATATATATATATATATATATATATATATATATATATATATATATATATATATATATATATATATATATATATATATAATGTGTGTGTGTGACACTTTCCATCCTCTGTCAGAACACTTCCCACATATTTAAATTTTTATAATTTTTTGATTTTGGTATTTCTGATTTGTAAATTTGCATTTGGAGCGCATCCTTTTGCTAATGATCAAGGCATTCTGTCTTCTCACAGTTTATGTTTAGTCCTTTCTTCTTGCTTTCCTTCTCTACCTACTGTAGAAGCTTCTGTAGTTTTCTTTCTGTGTGTGCTATCAACACTGTGTCATCTGCATATCTTATGTTGTTAATATTGTGTCAGCCAATAATAAATTCTGATAAGATATCTAATTCTCTCAAAATTGTCTCACTGTATAGGTTGAATATGTCTGGTGAGACGACACATCCTTGTCTTACACACCTTTCTATTTTTGTATATCTATAAAATGCAGGTACACATCCTTCTGCATTTGTATTGCTCTTTCTGGTAACATTCTAAGCATAGATATTGTGTTCCTTGTTCCTGTGTCTCCAGTTTGATTCAGATGATGAGTTTTATTATATGGCCCAATAGGATGATTATCTAATGCAGTTCACATTTGTTTGCATCTGGTTTCTTAGGCAGTGCTATGAAAATAGATCTTGTTATGTCTTCTGGTGAAAGGATTAGAAAACAGAAATATTATTAAGGAGAGAGAACAATAGACACTAAAAGACACAGGAAGACACTAGATAACATTTATATACATCAGTTTGTTCATTATCTATCTTTTTTTTTTACAGCAAGGTTCACCCTTTACAACACCTGGGGGCCATTTGAGGCAGAGGGTTATTTGTGAAGGTCATTTGTGTGTACAGGAGTGAATGATAATGGTTAATCCTAGCCTTGAACAGGTTAAGATTTTAGTGATCTACTTCAATTTGTTCATTATCTATCTATCTATCTATCTATCTACTTCAGTTTGTTCACTATCTATCTATCTATCTATTTACTTCAGTTTGTTCACTATCTATCTATCTATCTATCTACTTCAGTTTGTTCATTATCTATCTATCTATCTATCTATCTATCTATCTATCTATCTATCTATCTACTTCAGTTTGTTCATTATCTATCTATCTATCTATCTATCTGTCTACTTCAGTTTGTTCACTATCTATCTATCTATCTGTCTACTTCAGTTTGTTCACTATCTATCTATCTACTTCAGTTTGTTCATTATCTATCTATCTATCTATCTATCTATCTATCTGTTTACTTCAGTTTGTTCATTATCTATCTATCTATCTATCTATCTATCTGTTTACTTCAGTTTGTTAATTATCTATCTATCTATCTATCTATCTATCTACTTCAGTTTGTTCACTATCTATCTATCTATCTACTTCAGTTTGTTCATTATCTATCTATCTATCTATCTATCTATCTATCTATCTGTTTATTTCAGTTTGTTCATTATCTATCTATCTATCTACTTCTGTCTGTTCATCATCTATCTATTTATCTATCATGAATGAGTGTACAAGTGTAGGGATATTATAACCGCACATTCACATAAAAGTAAATTTAATTTGTCTTCTATATAGACAGAAATGTCAAACAATAAAGAATTAAAAATTTGGCTGACTTGTAAATTTCACTTGTAAAGTGATTTTCCAAATTCCTGAACCCATTATAATCTTGGACAGTCACCATTTTAGATTAGGCAGAGCATCTCTCATCTAACCATTCATCCATAATCCTATACCTCACAAAGTCTACTGAGACAAAACTTCACAGAAATATCTCCACACCTTTCTCATAGCAATACTTGTCATTTATCAGCCTCTGTTGCCATGGTGAATAATCAAGGCTTATCTTTCCCATGTGTGCACTTAATTTTGTGATGGGAGGAGCAGCTCATTGATGCTATAATCTTGAAGTCTTTTGCATATGTATCATAACTGAGGTGAATGGTGATGATGAGGGAGATGGTGAAGAAGATTGTTTAGGCTGCATGCTGCATCTTCTTAATCTGTTATCAGGTAGACTCTGGGGTCAGGGTGTCGGTTGCTGTAAATTTAAGCACAGTTATTATCTGTCTGTGTTCTTCTAATGAGGAAGAAAGAAATTAAATTTCTCTACACTAATCTACACACTTTTACTGTGCTTATAAATGATAGCATTTTCTTTCATTCTTCATCAGGTGAGGTACATCAGTGTAGGGTAATGGTTCATGATGAGAATCTGGTTGCCTATTGGTAATGGTAGTTATAATATTAGCTGTTTCCTTATAAGGAAACATTTAGCATTCATTAACCAAACAGCTTGTACCACCGTTGATTGAAACTAATCAAATCTTTCTCTTAAAACAGTTTTTCAAGAAAATAAGTTTCTCAAGTCCAGTAGCTGTTATCACTCTTTCTAGTATTGATAGAAGTTTATTTCCTAAGCTTTTGTTTAATCTAGTGTGAAAATATATGATATATTATTGGATTGATCCAATAGAAAGATTGTGTCTATGACAGTTGGTGGAAGCTCATTTTCAATGAATGGTAATAGTAATATTAACCGTTTCCTTATAAGGAAACATTTGGCATTCATAACAAGCAGCTTGAACTACTGTTGGCAGAAATTTATAAAATCTTTCTCTTAAAACAAATTTTCAGGAAAATAGGTTTCTCAAGTCCAGTAGCTATTATCACTCTTTCCACTATTAATAGTGGTTTCTCTCCTAAACTCTTATTTGAAAGGTAGTGTGAAATGTCAACATCTTGATTATGTCAATATTTTCACATTGAGTTACATGTGATACTCGTTTTTGAGAAATTCATAGATTTGTGAAACTGATTCCACTTTGGGGTGAAATTGATCCACTGACAAAACTAACCTACAAGAAAAATCAAATTGTAAAGTTTGCTTCAGATATTGATGATTGACATTTTCAGCTGCCATTGCCATTTCGTTTTTATTTATCAATTATGTTTCAGTTTTAAATAATATAAAGGGTTGGTAAGTTATGAAAAACAAATCAGTTAATCAATCTTTGAATCAGTCATTGGCAAAAGAATAAAAACTTAAAACATCAACTGGTTTTTACATATTCCATCTTATATATATATATATATATATATATATATATATATATATATATATATATGTATATGAAAAATTTCTCAGAGTTAACATGTAGAAAAAGACAATATGTATAAAGGTAAAAGACAATAGGGAAACTGTATTAGCTGACACGTTTTGTCCAATGTGGACATTTTCAAGGCAAAAACGTAAAGAATTTATTGAAAACAAAGTAACTATTAACAACAAACAAAATGTCTTTAGCAACTAGAAGAATTTGGAAAATGCTATTGTATTCATATTGTCAATTAAAAATTATGTCAAGTACTTTTCGTTTTTGCCTTGAAAAAGTCCACATTTGACAAAACACATAGTCTAATAATACACTTTTACTATTGTCTTTTACCTTTTTATATATATATATATATATATATATATATATATATATATATATATATATTTAGGGGAAAGAAGTATGACTAAATGGAAAAAGTAGAGAAATACATTTAAAATACTTTCAAGCTCTACCAATACCCTATTTAATATACAATGCAAAATGAAAGGTTCATAAATTATTTCAAAATAGAAGAGCAGACCTCCCTGACAAACTCAATGAATCAAAATATATTGTTCTCCCCAACAACTCTATCACAATTACAATTGAAAAGAAATCATGTAAGCTCAACATAAAAACTACTATTGTCTAAAACAATAAAATACTTAATTAATACAAAACAAAATAATGAACTCAAATTTTATGTAAGAATTTATTACCTGTAATAATTGCCACAAAGAATACATAGGAGAAACCTCAAGAAATTTAAATAAAATATTACATGAACACAAATGGGATCTTTTACAAAACAATACATTAAATGCATTCATTGCTCACCATAACAAGACTAACCACAATTTTGATTTAAAAAATGTTACTTTAATTAAATGAAAAAACAATTTACTCAGACGAAAATGTTTAGAAAGTGCTTTTATTGCTAAGATCATCAATAGTAAATTTGCATCAAGGTTCTTAGACCCTGTCACCCTTTTTGGCACATCTATTATTATCACAATATAGGATATTTGATAAAAAATATGTGATGAAAAAGAAAAAGAATCTAAATGAAATTGGCCAGATTATATCCCCAAAACACGTGTTAAAAAAATGTAATTCTCAGCATCACTTTCATGCTTGCACATGTGTTGTCACATCAATGTTAACATAAACTTAGTCCAATGAAGTCTTAAAGCATGAAAAACATAACACAAAACTTTTTTCCACTCTGTCATACTTTTTTCCCTTAAAATTGTTTTTGATATACAAAAATGGTTCATTAAAAACGACTGACAAGGTACTGAGGTTACTTTCCTTATTGGCTGCCAGGTCATGTCATTTAATAATTGTATATTTGGAAAGCAATCCCTCTTTTATACAAGTTTTGTTAAAAACAACTGACAAGAAAAAAACAAAATGGATTGCTGCCCAAACACACAATTATTATAATGTTACATGACCTAGCAGCTAACAAAGAAAGTAATTGCAGTACCTTGTCAGCCATTTTCAACGAAATATATATATATATATATATATATATATATATATATATATATATATATTATAAATTAACTGATTTAAAAATATGGTTCCATCACTACACAGGAATTACCATGTTTCTTCTTTTCTTTTTTTACTCTAATATATATATATATATATATATATATATATATATATATTAGAGACATTTATATTATGTTTAACGTTCTTTTTATAGATACAAGTATTTAAGCAAATGCTCTGTTTTATAATAAAACAGAGCATTTGCTTAAATACTTGTATCTATAAAAAGAACGTTAAACATAATATAAATGTCTCTAAAATAAATTGTCGGACAATGTCCAATTCTAAAATATATATATATATATATATATATATATATGCCAGGTGTGAATAAATTTAAATAGGAA
This sequence comes from Acanthosepion esculentum, assembly GCA_964036315.1. Lineage (NCBI taxonomy): Eukaryota > Metazoa > Mollusca > Cephalopoda > Sepiida > Sepiidae > Acanthosepion > Acanthosepion esculentum. The sequence continues at coordinate 60,711,828 of OZ038496.1, read as the reverse complement.
TGTATAGTTCAGATCATTTGAATGGTTTATTTAAAACAATAGTATGGTTTTCAGACTGAAATTTTGCTCTTGAAATAAGGGTGCATCTTATATTCCAAAAATATGGTAGTTCTGAGATTGAAAACTGATACATTTGTTAGTAATTCATAAAACAGAACCTACAAGCTGAGATCTAATACGGCCACTTATGTCACTTTCATGTAAATGCTCTCAATAAAGGCATGAACCAAACTTTCTCTCCATTTGCTTAAGCCCTGTAACTGTTTTATAGCCTGGTCAATACCAAGATGGGTAATTGCTTAGGAATACCGGGTGCTGTAAGTTTGGATGTATAGGTGGTGTAATGGATAATGGCTCAGAATTGTTAATTGGAGAGCCGAGTTCCAATTCCTGTTGTGCTTGTTATATTCACTTATGAGTAAATAACCTTGTAAAAAGTAAAAATCCACTTCTTCTACCCCCAGCTATGGGTTAATTAGTAAGACTTTTATTACTAAACCATTATTAACACCAACCAAAAATCTTACAATCTGAACATTTTTCTTGCTTTAAATAAACAGCAAAGGGTTGATAAGCCATAGAAAATGAATCAACCAACCAATTATAACTTTCTGTTATAGCCAATTAAAATAAAGTTAAACCACAATATAAATGTCTTAATTTATTTGAGATAAGATGTTTTATCATTTATTGCTACTAGTTTTCTTCATCTGATTGCTAATTTTTTATCCCAATATTCTTCTTCAAATGCTTTTTGACTATTAAAATAGAGTGAAATAAAAATAAACAAGTAGCTTTTGATCAGAATTGAACTCATATTCTATATCCCAGGGGGTAATTTGATGTAGTGTAAGGATTAGCAAGCTTGTCTCAATGTGAATAGTAAGTTCAATCTTCACTGGGGGCTTCACACTATTAGTCTTATGCAACATCTAACCTACTCTTTGAAAAAACATTTTGGGCACTTTGACATGGTGTAATGTTTAGCTAGTTTGACTCATTAAATCAATTATGACTGAATAGTGAGTTTGATCCTCACTTGTGTCACATCTTAGCCACGCTTAGAAAAACACCAAATTCTGTATCTTTGGAGCTCATCTTATATGGATAAGACTTTAACCAATTCAGTCTTAAAAAGTTATGGTAAAACAGAATTTACTTTTTATAGTCTTAAACTCTTTGAACTGAAATTAAATGTTTTTATTATTCATTTTTAGCTAAATTTCATCATTTTTTGTTGATTTTTATCTCAACTTTCTAGATTTAATATTTTCTGACCATTAGAGTAAACAACGAAATCGGAATATAAAGTCTGACTGAATAAAATATTAATGGCTCTCATTTCCACTTTTAGATTTCTAGATATTTACAAAGGTGAGAATAAATTCAGAATCTAATATCAGCTGAATTTTTATCTGAAATTTTCACTCAATAATTTTCACTCTATAATTTTTGATCAATGTGATTAACATTAATAATTGATTTAAGGACAAGGCAACAAATTTTTGAAAAATAATTATTTATTGCATAAAATAAATGCTCAGTTCATCACTTGGCAATGAACATGCATTCACTTTCACACAAATGCTCATGATAAAGGCATGGATCAATTTCTTCACTTTTAAAATGGCAGAATAGACTAGGTTCTTTATTCTTGAGTGGAAGTTGGCATCATGAAGGGACATGGCATTTTAAAAAAAGGTTAAATTTATATCTACATTTGCAGAAATACTTTTCAATATTCATGATGAAATTCTTGGAGAACAGAATTTTTTCCATTTACTGTTATTAATTATAAGATATACTATGAAGAAATACAAATATGTACTAACATAGAAAGTGTTACTG
>OZ038496.1:60687480-60702480 GCA_964036315.1 Acanthosepion esculentum | reverse complement strand
GTATTCAGCCCTTCAAAAAGTATGGTTGGTTCTGCACAAAGCCTTCACCACTATAATCAAATCATATGTGCTGGTGTCTGGCTGTCGGTTTCTAGGAACTGAGCTGCTTGACTCTCAAGTGTCGAATACGACGGGAGTGTCCACACCACTATATATATATATATATATATATATATATATATATATATATGGTGGTCCACACTACCATATATATATACATATACATACACACACACACACACACACACACACACACATATATATATATATATATATATATATAAATAAATTCATGAATAATTAGAGAGATGCTTCTTAGGAAACATTCTTATTTGAGACACTTATATGCCAACCATTTCAGTGGAACTACAATAGCTATGTGCCAATATTGTGTGCTAATCAAATATATAGTGGCAGCATCATACATTAAAGAAGAATTCTTTGTCTGATATAAAAGGTATCAAAACATACCATTAAACAGAATTACTGAGAGTAGAAATGGATGCTAAACAAGAAATCTGATATTTTGTCGAGTGAAAAAAAATCAGGGAAATATTGCATCTAAAAGATAAATAGAAAAAATTTGATTGGATGTTAAATCCTAGCTTTCACTAATTATTCAGGATTCATGTACTGGAAATGCTCTCCTATGATGAGGATGTTATATTTGAAAATTCTTGTTAGACATTATTTTCTATTTAATTTTCACAGTTGGTTACAGGTGAGACTGAGCTGAAAATTTGCAAAAATTAAAACTCTGTAGTAAAATGGGTGTCCTTTTTGTTTCCATTTTCCTTACACTTAGAATCAGAAAGAGATTGTTGAAATTTCTAGGTTGCATGATGAGGAAAGAGAGCTTAGAAAATTTGATGCTCACAAGACATACTGAGTGCAAGAGAGAATACGGAAAGTAGCAAGTAACCTACCTAACAAGGCTGAGTAAACAGTTGGCAGAACAGAGATTAGGTGAGATAGCAAAAAGACAAAACTTACTAAAAGCTACAAATAACAGGAAACTGTGGAGAGCTATGATCACCCACATCCTGAAATGACACAGCATTTAGAAGAAATAAAATGAGTATTCATAAATTTTATTCAGTGAGAGTAAAAACTTCAAGCAACCTATTTTTGTTTTTGTTTAATTAATCAAATTAATTTTAGTTTCTTTTCCTTAGAAACATAGCAATAAAAAACAAATATAAATGGTCTGTATCCATATTGCTCAATAAGTAATTATTAATTCTTTATTGCAAGATCATTAGGATATAGATGCACTCATAATGTAGCTTTTATCATCAAGGCAAGTGGAATCAATTGAGTTCAAATTCAAACTTCACTATATTATAATTATATAATTAATGATCTAGTTATAGCTGCTGTAACAGTTTTTTTTAAAAGTTACAGTCTAAGATTCAAGTTTGAATTTGTCAGAAGGATTCTGCAAAAGAATGCTGAGAATCCTATAGACTGAACATGTGAGCAACGAGGAAGTTTTAGGGAAAGTGGAAACAAAAAAGACACTGCTACTTACAATTAGAAAGAGATAGTTAAGATTTCTGGGGCATATAATGAGGAAAGATGGCTTGGAGAATTTGTCACTCACACGATATATTGAAGGCAGGAGGAACAGAGGGATGAAAGCGGTGAATAATTTACCTATTGAGCTTGTGTAAATGATTGGCAGAACAGGGATTGAAAAGGATAGCAAAAAGACTAACCTTACTAAAATTTACTAAGGGCAGGAAGTTGTGGAGAGCCATCATAGCTCACATTCTGAAGGGCCATGGCCCATAGAAGAGGACTCAATGATATGTACTGGTGTAGAGGTGCTGAAAGTGGAACTGAAGTGCAGAGCTCAAATTCCAGCTTAGTATGTTGTGCTCATTTTTGCACAAAACCCCTCAAGGAAGGTATGAATTCATCTCTTCTCTCCTGGCTATAGAGTAACCATCAAGGCAGACTAGGTTCTCTAGCCTTGGTTGGTAATCAGTCTAGGAGAAGGACAATTCTGAATTCAAATCCAGTTGGGTTTAGGGTTGGCAATTCCACCTCATAAAAACATACTTGCTACAGAAATTATAGCAGCCACATCTGGCATAATGATGTCATGGCCATATACTCCACAGGGGTATCTAATGATACAAAAATATTTATTTATATTCCCTTTTTAGTTTCCAACCATGAGTCATGGGACATTTACTTCATCTACTATCCAATACACTTGGAAACTTAATAAAGAAAATGTGCCCTCTGGCAGGAATCAAACCTGTGTCACCCTTTTCAGGAGAAATCAAGGTGTGCTTTATCTGCTTGGCTATGAAGAGCTCTACAATCAAGCAAGATTCTGTTTGCCTTTAAAACACATTCATTCATTCAGATTCCCATGTGTGCAGGCCGATAGATGAAATAAATATGGTTTGAAATAAAACAGAATATTTACTCAAATATAAGTTAAATAACATTTGAAGTAATAAAAATATGTTGCATAAAAAAATAGGATCCATTAATTCTTTAGATAATAAATATATATACGTAGTCTGTCAGAAGTTATTGTGCAAATCACATAAATTTCAAGAACTCAAATTTACTTTGAGAAATTGTTCCCAAATTTTAAACAATTAATTTAAATGCTGAAACAAAGCTTTGTAGCAGAAAAAAAAAACAATTTTTGTCTAGATAAATCACAGACACATCACACTCTACTCAAAACAAATTTTAAAACAAACACAAATATACCAGAATGCTGACCATTATTGACACAACCGTTACTTACCACAGATGTCTACAAATAAGTCCACGTGCTTCTCTTATATAGGCTATAAGAGAAGCTGGACAGTGGAGCAGAGAGCAGAGAGGGAGAGAGACTTCACACACACTAACTATAGAGGCTACCCAAGAGTATGACTGACTGCTTGTCCAACTATTAGGCTGGGAAAATGACCTCCTGGGAATACAGAAAGAGAATGGACTCCACTATCAATGCAACAAACCCAAACCAATAGCCAACAAGCAGTCAGATGGTTTAAGTGTACTCCTTTTTCATGTTCTCATTTCACACCTTGTACACTATACATTTGAACGCTACACTATACGATTTAACAGACATTTTCATATCTTGTAAATGAAAATAAATCTTTGGTCATTTCTCCAAACCAGTGTCTAATTTGTTTCTTGACTCTAACAAATTTCCACCCCAGATCAGTTTGAGTTAAATTTTTATGTAGTTTCAACATGTTTTATTAAAGTTATTGAAATTATTATAAAACTTGCAGTCTGAATTTATTATGCAAAACTCAAAAAATCATGTTTTACTTCAGTAACAAGGTAATAAAATCATCAACATCTATAATAGAACAAATAACAAACATATCTTTGAAGCATTTATACCTTAATATAGTGTCTCTTCTTCTCAATACAAAACCAGTAATCCATTATCCATAGATTTTGTTAAATTTTTTACCTCATGTTAAATTTCTGACATGGTGGTTTTAAATGCTTAACTTTCTATTGTTTGCCATCTTCACAATTGACCATAAATTTTCGATTGGATTCAGATCAGGAATTCAATTATCTACATTTCTGTAATCCTTTTCTGCTCAAAAATTTATGGGTAACCTTAGATACACGAGAAAGAGCATTATCATGCATAAATACATGTTTCATTTTCAAACCATGAGGCTGTGACTTGAATCATTGTCAAGTCTTGTCCATGAAATCACAAAAGTTAGCAAAGTTCAGTTTAACTCCTTCATCAATTTTGAATTGTCCAATAATGGTTTGGTTGACAATTCCAGCTCATATAATCACATGGCCACCCCATTGTTGTCTTCTTTTAGCCATATAAAATCCATCCTTTGGCTCATTCATCAGGTTCATTGAGTGTCACCCGAGATTTGTCCATGAAAGTCAAATTTCTAGGCCCAATTTTAATGCTGTAAAATATTTGCTTTACTGAGAGATGTTTTGCCTAGGAGATTTCTTGACAGATTCCAATTTGTGAAGTACTCTACACCTTTTTTTCTTTTTGATTCCCTCACTTCCAGCCTGTTTAAAGATCTCAGCACTTGTCATAAAGTGGTTGTTTCGCTATAACACTCTTTATCTTCTCCTCAAGGAGATATGTTCTTTACCTGTGCTTTTAGTTCTCAATTTAGTTATATTTTCAAAAGCCTTATTTATCATTTGATGATCTCCTTTGATATCCAATGTGGACATTCCCTTACTCAATAACTAGGTTATTTTCTATTTTTCAGCATTTATTAGATCCTTTCCATTAACCATGTTTTGGGGCACATCAAAGTGGTTTAATGGTTAGCGAGTTTATCTTGCTATATCAATCCTCACTCGGTTCCCTATACTTTTGGCCTTGTGTCACATCTAAGCTATGCTTAGAAAATCACCATTACCCATATTTCGAGATATATTATGGAAAAAAAGGATAAAATATAGTTTTATTAGATTTCAGAGGCCTTAAACTAATATCTGCATAATAACTAATCTGCATAACTTGAAATGGCAGTTTTTATAATACATCAAATAACTTTAATAAAACATGTTGAAACTATCTGAAAATTTAACTTGAGCTTTGTTTTGATGTCTAAATTACTTGTTTAAACTTTGACAAAAATATTTCAATGCAAATTTGAGATTTATGTGATTTGCATAATAACTTCAGATAGACTGTAATATATAATGATTTATTCATGAGATGGGATATTATACATATAGCAAATAATAATTTGTTCCTTGTATGGGATATTTAATTTGTTGATCAAATGCATGCTTCTATCTTCTATAACTTTCAGATTTATTTATAGATAATTATTTATGTTGTATTTATGCATAATAAAATGTGACATCTCTGAAACAAGTTATCATCACTTTTTTAAATATGGATAAATATTATAAGTTGAAGTCCACACAATAAGTTACTGATATAAATCTTAAAAATCTTACCAAATCTCAGTTGATTGAAATCCTAAGACGTAATGGAATAGTGAAGATGCTTTCAAGAAACCTAAACAAAGTATTAAGAAACAGGAAAATTTCATTAGAAACAAAGAAAAGAGTGCTAATCTAATATCTATATGACAGGGAATACTAGAAATTTCCTCACAGATGAAGACCAGGCTTGAAGCATCAGTGATGTTCTTATACAGAAGGATGCTAAGAATACCATAGACAGATCATGTGATCAATGAGGAAGTTTTAAGGAAAATGGGTGCAAAAACAAATGACATTTATACTTTAATAAGAAAGAGATTATATTTCTTGATCCCATCATGATGAAAGAGGACTTGTAGAAATTGACACACACAGGACATTGAAGTCAAAGAGAAGTAAGGGAAAACTGAGTAACCTACCCAATGAGCTTGTGTAAATGGAAAGTAGAATAAACAGTGCTAAGAGCTACAAAGGATAGAAAGTTGTAGAGAGCCATGATTTCTCAAGTGCTGAATGAAAATGATACATAAACAACAAAGAATATTGGTTTTATGCATGATATGATTAGAAGAGGTGGTAGTGGGAAGAGGAGATTATGAGGATAAGGAGGAAAGATAATGATTGATCCTTGACTTGAAGAGGTCAAGATTAAACTGTTCATAGAAATACCCATATGGGGGTCTATTCTATGAAGTGGCAGTACTTAGGGAAAAAGCTGCCTGAGTGGAACTTTCTTCTTACATTGGGAACATGGGAGAAATGAGGATGATTCAAGTCTGTAGTATAGCATGCTCTAACTGTAACGATCTGGACTGGTAAGACTAAAGAATGAAGCTCATCTGGAGAGTTGCCATAGAAACAGCAATAGAGTAGTGAATAGACAGCAGAATAGAAAATAAGTCTTCCACCTAAAAGATTGTTTCAATGATTTTGAAAATGATCAAAGCTGGAAAGTGAGGATTGGGCACTTCTATTCCTCCATTTTTGGTGCAATCTGACTCTTGTAAAGATAAAACAAGATAGGAATCAGGTACTACCTAGTGTGATAAAATTGACCAACCATTTTTCCATCATCATTAGCAATATATTGTATTGTTATGGTTCAGAATGATGATGATATTACACCATTCTAAAAAGAACCTTGTCATCAGTGATGATAGACAAGAAGGATATTTCATCATTCTAAAAAGAACCTTGTCATCAGTGATGATAGACAAGAAGGATATTTCATCGTCTGTCTATATTTCTGAGATGAGGTATTATGTACAGTATTTACATTAGTCGGACTATTGTCCTCATCTTTGTCGCCATATTTGTCACAACGTTTCGGCCGTTGTACGCTCCGGCCTTCTTCAGGTGGTTGGAATTTCGAACCGAACCCTTTATTTCGATCACTGGAGCAGACTGTTCTAGTTCCACGAGCCATGTTTGATGGATGTCAGTTATCAGTTATCTCCTGGTAATTTTCCCTCTGAAAGTTCTCTATTGCCTGAACCGGGTATTGAACTCACACTCTTTAGGTCTGTCACTGGATCTAAAAAGAACCTTGTCATCAGTGATGATATAAAAGAAGGATATTTCATCATTCTAAAAAGAACCTTGTCATCAGTGATGATAGAAAAGAAGGATATTTCATCATTCTAAAAAGAACCTTGTCATCAGTGATGATAGAAAAGAAGGATATGTCATCATCCTAACCCTCATCATTATAAAACGACCCTTTAGCAGAGTAGTGTAGACTAGGGTACCCATAGCAGTAGTCAGTCGTAGAGTAGACCAGAGACAAGTAGCAATACAGAAACACACGTCTGCCAGTACCCTGGGAAAATCAAAAACAGACAATTTCAAATGCATCCTCACAAACAAAATTTTCAGAACAAAGCCAATTAAGCACTGGTTTTTAAACAAGAGAGACACTGAGAACATTTTTACACACACCATACCAATATTCTATAACTCACATCACAAAAATAAAATAAAAATTTTCGTTATTTATGTCAACACATGTCTCAAGTTTTTATTGTTGTTATTGTTGTACATTTTATGCATCTTAATTTCCATCATTAATATCAACCCCAATACAGGCAACAAATAATAACAACAGGGAAAGTAATGCATCAACACCTAACTTCACCTACCCAGTTACAGTATGTATGAGTTCCACTGGAGTGAACTTGAGATCCAATGGACATTCAGTGCATTAAACCTCATTGAGAGTGCAACCATACATTGTAATGGTGCAGTATAATTGTTAGATGCAATTCCAACTTTATATTTCCATAGAAAAGGACTATCATTATTTACTGGTGCACGTGTAACAGTTTTGCAACAAGTTATATTCCACAGTATTTACATTAGTCGGACTATTGTCCTCATCTTTGTCGCCATATTTGTCACAACGTTTCGGCCATTGTACGCTCCGGCCTTCTTCGGGTGGTTGGAATTTCGAACTGAACACTTTATTTCGATCACTGGAGTAGACTGTTCTAGTTCCACATGCCATGTTAAGGCAGTGGAGAACTTTCTGAGGGAAAATTAGCAGGAGATAACTGACATTCATCAAACATGGCTCGTGGAACTAGAACAGTCTACCCCAGTGATCGAAATAAAGGGTTCAGTTCGAAATTCCAACCACCTGAAGAAGGCTGGAGCATACAACGGCTGAAACGTGACAAATATGGCGACAAAGATGAGGACAATAGTCCGACTAATGTAAATACTGTACATAATACCTCATCTCAGAAATATAGACAGACTCTGAAGTTATATTCCAAATAAAATCTTTTGCTCCCTTGCAAAAGTAGTAGCTTCTCTCCATTGAAAAAATAGCAGCAGACCTCCAAGTTTATCTAGTGAATTAAGCATTTATTGAATTTGTATTTAAAATGATATACTGGTAACTTTCCTTAACAAAAAATTAAAGTTCATTAAAATAATTACTAACTATATTTATATGTTACATTAAGATGAGAAATGTTAACTTGAGGGTAACAACTTTTCACATAGGGGAGAAAGTATCAAATCAATAACTTTATTTTTATTTTCTTTGTATTTTAATACTTCCTTTAAGCCAACAAGGAGAATCTTGAAAAACTAATTAATGTTTTGCAATGAGAAACAGAACACATTCTTTCTACTTGTAAAATTAATTTTATTATATTTTCTTTTTTTAATTAAAAAAAATACCAAAAACAAATATAGCAGCACAAATAACATACCGATTCCAAATTCTGATTAAAATCCATGGAAGAAATATTTCAAGAAACTGTCTTCTGTCTTCTATAATCTTCCTATACCTTGTGGACATGGAAACAGTTAATTTGATTAAGTTGTTAGACTTGCAGAAACTAAAATAGTTTGCAATCAAAATTATGAAGAAATTATCAATTGTGTTAATTTTATGGCAATAATTGTTACTTTTAAACGCTAGCACATTGTATTGATATTTGATTATGAAAATCTTTAAATAATATTCTTCTTTTTCGATATCCTGTGTCACATCATGGCATAGACGATCATGGCTCTCCACAATTTCCTGTCTTTTGTAGCTCTTAGTAAATTTCATCTTTTTGTAATCTCTCCTGATCTCTGTTTTGCCATCCATTTACACAAGCTTATTTGCTAGATTATGTTTTCCTCTATCTCTCTTCAGTATATACTGTGAATATCAAATTATCCAGATCCGCTTTCCTCATTATGCACCCTAGAAATTTCACTGGAATCTTTCAAATGTTAAGTATATGTGTCCCTTTTGTTTATCATTTCATCGAAAACTTTGTCGTTTTTCAAATGTTCGGTCCATGGTATTCTCAACATCCTTCTGTAGAACCACATTTCTGTTGCTTTAAGTCTCTTCCTCATCTATGAGAAGATTGTCCAGCATTCACTGCCATAGACGAGGACGGATATTATGTAACAGTTCACTACTCTTTTCTTTGTTTCTAACAAAACTTTCCTATTTCTTAATACTTTGCTTAGCTTTTGACCTACAAATTAAAAATAAATTGGAAAGTATTTTTCGATTTCTTTTTTAATTTGTAGGTCTTATGATTTGAATTGTGATTATGATTACAATGTAATAAATTATAACCATGGAATATTAGCGTTTGAGCCTTTTATATTATATATATATATATATATATATATATATATATATATATAAAGAGAGAGAGAGAGAGAGAGAGAGAGAGAGAGAGAGAGTACATATTTTTCTTTAATAAAATTTCTTGAATATTTAAACTGGTAGACAAAAATAAATAAATATACTGTTTAGTAAATAAATAGAGCATCAACTCAAACCCACTAAAAATAATGTATAAAGTGATAAAAATATAGAGGTATGTATATGTAGGTAAATGGATAATCTGACTTAGCTTTCTTACCTAATTGGTAAGGCACAACCAGTGTAAGACAGATTCACAATGATAAGTTGTATGAGTTCAAGTCTTGCTGGAAGTCAGTTTTTCATTTAATTCCTACTGCTTAATAATCATTAAATATAAAAACGGTTTGAAGTTGCAATAAAAAAGAAGCAATAAAATAAGATGAAAGGAATATTAATAAAAATTTATTAATGATAATAATCATCATTATTTTGCCTTTTGTTTTACTACATCACTGAGGAAATGAAAAGCTTTAAGGACATTGCAATAGTGGCAGAAGTTTGTCAGACTTCATATGTTGGAATTGTTAATGGATACATGAAATGGATGCTTTCAAATGGTCAAGTTTGTCAGGTTAAATTATTTAAATCGATCTGTTGATTCCTATTCTTCTAAGAGGGGATGTTATTTCCATTGGTGGATTATTTAATAGTATGTTATTTCAGTATGATCTTAGGAGAATGAATTATAGTCCAATGGAAAAGAGGTCTGACTACAAGTTAATGGCTCTCTTTATAAGATTGCCAGATAATGTTCTGGCTTTCATTGGTCAGTTGAGTGAGAAAAGGGAATGAAAAGATAATAAATATGACCATCACTTAACACGGATTAGTTCATAGCTGAATTTTCAAAAGACATTAGTTCATCTCATTGTATGATATAAGAACACCTTGTCTTACGTTTGCTTTCCATTTCTCTATCTTTCTCCTTTCATTGCAATATATTTGTATAACTGAAATATATTGGTCCAGTGATAAGATATTTAGGTTTGAGAATATAAGATTTGCAATTCTGTTCTCAAAATTTCACTAGCAAATCAATCAGACAATCAACAGAATTTATTTGTATTTTGAATTCATTCATATTATCCTGGCTAGAATTTAAACTGACACCTTTTCATATATTAAACTGACACCATCTTTCCATATATTCATTTAATTTAAAAGTTCTATTTTCTTGATTTCAGATAAAATATACAATTTTGGAAATTTTCCAACATATTTCAGTGAAATTTTCACTTTCCAAAATTATAATTTATATATATGGGAAATAAGAAGGTGTCAGTTTAAACTAATACCAGAAGAATATGTGTTTAAATGTTGCTTCTTCTTTTCCATTTATTAAGAACATTTTGATGAAAATTAATAGTTTTTTGATTTCAGATAAAATCATGGAAATTTTCCAACATATTTCAATGAAATTTTCACATTCCAAAATTATAGTTTATAATTATAGTTTAAATATATGGAAAAAATAATGTGTTAGTTTAAGTTGGTGCCAGAAGGATTTGGGTTTATTAATTGAAATAAAAAACAGAGAAAACCAAAAGGAGTTTGCCTAGTTTATATTCCAATTGAAATGTGTCTAAAAATAGGAATCTTATTTTAAAAAAGTATCAATTTAGAAAAAATACTTTTATCTATTGTTGAATTTTTTCAATATTACCATAATTGTATTACTAGTTTTCTTCCCAGTTATTGATTTTTGACAACAAACTTCATATCAATAAATCTTTATTTTATAAAAATTTTTCTCCTTGAATTTTTGCATTTTGTCAAAACAACTCTAGCTTGATACACGATTATGAACATTATTTTATTTTTCCTGTTATTCTTAGGTTTTGACAACACTCTCTATGTTAATACATGTTTTATTATTATTATTATTATTATTATTGTTACTATTTTATTTCCTTCAATTTCTGGTGTGTACTCATTTCTTTCTGGGTCCCAACCAGAGACCTAAGTTCAGAAATGGCATCATGACATTTTCCACTTAGCAATTTTGAAAAAAACATAAACTCACACATATTTTCCATAGATAATGCCACAAGAACAATTTTTTGTATTTCTTTAAGGCATGGGCTACAAGGAATCCATTCAGTGAGTCTATTGGAATCTTTTCCAATCAATCCGAGGAATCCAACTACAACTGAAATTGTTGATGTTCTCATGAGCCACATTTTTGAGATTTCAATTTCAAGGTCCTTGTATTTTGATACTTTTTGAAGATCTTCAAAGATACATTGCAGTCTGCAGAGACTGCTATATCAATAAGGAGACACCTTTTTTTCTATGTGGTCTCCAATCATGATGTCCAGGTGATTAGCTTTGATTGTTCTGTCTGTGTGTGGTGTGAATTCCCATAAAATTGTTACAGGTCCTATCTCTGTAACATGGTCTGGGTGGTGTTCATACCAATTTCTTGCAGTTTCCTTTCTGTAAAAGTTGCAGATTTTCCAGTGCAGATCTTGGCCCACTCTGTCATGCCAGGTTTTATATTCAGTGTGGTGCCAATACCATGCAACCTGATACAAGATGGTCAATTACTTCTGGATATTTATCACAGAATCTACATTTTGGGCTAACACAATTTTTCAGTTAGCAAGCATTGGTCCTGTTCAGCAAGAATAAAACCTTGGGTTTCAGCTTTTAATCCTGCACTACAAAGCCACTGATGGGTATAAGGTCTGTCTACATCAGCTTGTTTGGTATGGGCAAAGTATTGAGTATGAAGCAGTTTATCTTGCCATCGGTTCTGTATCTGGTCGGTTGCATTTGCCTTTGCTTTCTTTTTTAAACATTTTGCAGCTTCAGTCAGTATATTTACTAGTATTTCTTCACCTATATTATTATTATTATTATTATTATTATTATTATTATTTATCACTTGTTTTTCTCTTTCTAAATGTTAGTTTGTCTCAAAACCATTTTTGCAAGCTGATACATTCTTGATAATTATGAATAATTTATTAATAGCTTTTCTTACATTTTATTGTGGCTTTTTGTCAATACTGGCTTGATGCACTATTTATTATTACTAATTCAGCACCTGTCAATTCACTGATGGTAAGATGATCAGATTTTAACTAAATCATTTGTCAATTTAAAATACTACATTAATTAGAAAATATATTCAGTTTAAATACAGAATGAATCATAAAAATGACTTCAAAGTATGTAGCTGATACTTTTTTCTTGTTATCCAAGGGTTGTTGCCAGACAGAAACTGAAGTCAGTCTTTGCAATACAAATATCCATTTCAATTTCATTCAGATTGTGTATGTGCATATATATTTTAATTCAATGAAAGAGATCTAAAATATTTCTACAAAACTTCAAAAAAAGCTTTAAAAAAATAATCCTATATAATTCTATATATTACCAAATAATTTCTAAAAAGTTCAATAAAATCTGATAATTATCTGACCTTTTTAGGATTTAAAATTTTTCATGTCCCAAACCTTATGATTTTACTGTCCAGCCCACAGTAGGAGTTGTTCAGACTAAATGGTAGCAGAGTGTATTATTCCAATGTCTTATTTCAAATTTAGTCAGATTTTGTATATGTATGCTTGTGTATATATAAATGTTGCAAAAACAAATGAATCACTCATGCACAATACAAACATACACATACATGTTATATACATGCATGCAAATTCACATGCAGACAGTGTGTGATGGACAGAAAATCAGTAAATCATTTATTAAATAGATTATTATTATTTTACTGCCAGATTTTCACATCTGTTTTTGTTGCTTTTTATCAACTCCCATTGTTGTTTTTTTACCACTTCACCCCAAGCAAGGCAATAAAGCCATAAAGACTCAGGAGGTTACTGAGTGTGAATGAATATAAGAAAAAGAAAACTTTATTTAGGTAAAAGAACAATAAAAGAGCAGGAATTAAGAAGACAGAAAATAATGATTGACATTGCATTTAAACTTTTGAAGATCAAAGCTGACTGAAAAATAAATGTTGTCTTTTTGCTATCTCTCCTAAGCCATGTTCTGCCATACATTTATTCAAGCTAGTATGCTTAAATTTGTATTGGTAGAGGTACCAAAAAGCAGGGAGCTTATCAGAACAATTACCATGAAAATATAAAAATGGCACATGGAATGTATGCTATTGTAGTAGGAAAGCAATTGAAGCTGAGATGCCAGGTCAGGACCAATAACATTGCAGATTCTTCTTCGTATTTCATCAAGAATATTTAAATACATAGCAGAAGCACCAAACCAGATGGGACAGCAATATTCAATGCATGGATGAATGATAGACTTGTAACTTTGTTAGAATTAATTTATTACAAGCTTTTCTACATGTTATTGTTTTTTTTATCAATACTAGCTTCATACAATCTTTATTCTTATTTGTGGATTTTGATGGGTTTTTTTCCTCCAAACCCATGAATTTGTTTTGTTCATGCTAAGTCTTGAAAAAACACTAGTATATAAAATTCACTATTTTTTATCCATAATGTTGAATGTGTTAAAATATTCAACTTTTTGACAAGAAAAATCTCAAGTTTGTGTTATAAATTACTGCAAAACATTGATTTATTTAAGACAGAATGATCTATTATGACATGTCTTTAATTTGTATTTAGATACATTGTATTTATTTTCAAATTTTCTCATTGAATTCTCATTGAACCTATACTGCATATGATCTATTTTTGTACATAAGTAGGTTTTAATAAAATTTGTATTTTATATGAATACTACCTTATGAAAACTAAGATGTAGTAGAATGGGGTTCCACCATATCATAGATTTTGGGTGTCATGAGGCCATTACACCAGGTCACACTATCCATCCTCTGTTAAAAGATTTCCCAGATATTTAAATTGTTTCACTTGTTTGATTGTTCAAATCACAGCCAAAGCTTGTTTTTATTTCTGATCTCAGCTTTTTATTTAATATTTGTAGAATAAAAACCTGAGAATTTCCATAAAAAACTACAGAAATGAATTGAAAGAGAACACTAATCCAAAGAGGCCAACTGAGTTCCAAAATTTTTTCATGTGTATGCTGCCTTTTGTTGTCATGGGGTAGAAAAACATTTTCTCCTTAATCCACTGTGTACACTACTCTGCAAAACCTAAGGTATGTTAGTGTGCTCCAAATTTATTCTTAACTGAGACATATGATAATTAGTTAGGGTGATACATTCATAATTATAATTGATTCCCCAAAATTAGAATTACTTATGACTCAACTTAATAGATGTATTCTAGACCTGTATGATTCCTTTATAAGTAACACTCAATCAATTTCTTGGTGCTATTTTTGTGGTTCTAATACTTCACTCTCTAAATAATACTTTACTGTTTCCAGTAAATCCTTTTCTGATGTAACTATCATAAATAAAATATTCTTTAAATTTTTATCATGATTAAAGAATTATGAAATGTTACATCATAAAATGTAGCATTTGCATAATTAGAACTCATTAGCTATTATATCCCATAGCCTTATTTATGCATCTTCTTATTGGCATAAAATCACATGACCTCATCTCTGCATCTTCTTGCTGACTTATTATTACATAATATCATCTGCACAATTTCTTACTGGCTTGATATTACATGACCTCATCTGTGCATCTTCTTTCTAGCTTGATATCACATGACTCCCTCTGTGCATCTTCTTGCTGGCTTGATATCACATGACCTCATCTGTGCATCTTCTTGGTGGCTTGCTACCACATGAACTTATCTGTGTGTCTTCTTGCTGGCTTGATATCACATGACCTCATCTGTGCATCATCTTGCTGTCTTGCTACCACATGAACTTATCTGTGTGTCTTCTTGCTGGCTTGATATCACATGACCTCATCTGTGCATCTTCTTGCTGGCTTGCTACCACATGAACTTATCTGTGTG